>CM031244.1:334728330-335288330 GCA_018340775.1 Taxus wallichiana var. yunnanensis
CAAATAAAAAATTAGAAGGCATGTTGTTCTAAAATTGTATAATTCGACTAGGATAGGGTATACTATCCCGACCAAATTATACGACATTGACCAGGGAAGGAAAACATGCAACCTGAAGTTTGGAATTTGTTTCCTAGCATTTTTCTATGGATTGAATGTATTGTGTTCTCAAAAATTGATGACATGTCGGTGTGCAAGGATAAATAAGTTAAACAAAAGACATTAAAATGTGTTAAGTGGGACAAGGAAGGTTGTACTTATTTTAGCAAGCATGCATTATCAAAGCCAGCAGTGTCAAAGAGTGAATCATAAAATTTGAGTGTCTATATGCCTCATGATCCCATCCTATGACATTCTATAGTCATGTTTGGTATGTGAAATTTTTGGTCCCTTCTCACCCTAGTATCATGATATTTATAATTACCTTCATGATAACATCATTCCACATGATATTTTTTGAAATCAAAGAAAATCCTTTATGTAAAGTATTTCTTGTTACACCCTTCTTAGTGGAATCCTATATTGTAGAAGCTATAATGGGACTATGTTATTGTGTATAAATTCGGAAGATGAAAACTCAGCTACTAAAAAGAGGTTCATGAAGGAAGCTACGGAGGTCACTCTAGTAGCATGGTCCATTCTAAGAAGATCCTTTGAGTTAGATTTTGGTGGCCTACTATATAAACATATTCTTGGCAGTATTTCTACAAATATATTACATACTAGAAGCATGGAAATATCATTCATGTTCCAACACAAACACTAATCACTACTCCATGTCATTTCTCTAAATGGGGGATCAATATTATTATAAATATTCGTCCCACATCCTATGATGGACATCGCATATCATTACCACCACTAAATATGTCACTAAGTAGGTGGAATCCATTCATCTCTCCTATGTCATTGATAATAATATATATAAGTTCATCTTGAACTATATCATTTGACGTTATGGAATCCCATTCACCCTTATCTTTGAAATTGGTAATTATTTTAAGATAAAATAAGTATAATCGATTTGTACACAATTCCATATCAAATATAACTGGTTTGCACCATATTACCCCTAAAGAAATGGACAAGATGAGGATTCCAATAAAACCCTTACCAATATCCTTGAGAAAATTGTTTGTAGAACTAGTTTAAATTGGAACCTCCATATCTACCCTATCTTATGGTCTTATCATACCTCCATACAAACTCCCAAAAGATCTATGCTTTACTTCCTTGTCTTTGAATTTAAGGTTGTCATCCCTATTAATATCAAGCTCCCATACTTTTTGTTTACTTGTAAGATCTAATGTATGAAAAGAGTATAGAGTAGCTTGTCTCAATGAGCTATAACTTCTAGATAAGAAATAGCTTCATGCTTGGATCACCTGAAATTTTATCAAAATAAAATCATTGCTACTATAACAAACATGTCATCTCCCAATAGTTTGAGATTATTGATCTTGTCCCTAAAGAAAATTTAAAAAATACACAGTAAAGAGAGAGAAACGGAAAAATATGATCCTAATTGGTTAAGCCATATGTCATCATTGATTAATATGGTTATAGAGAATACAAACTTGCTACATAGGATAGTGAAGAACTTTATGATCCCATGAACATTGCGCACCTTAAACACTTCTACACCTAAGTGCATTTGAAACTCACGTAAAAAAATTAAAAAACTCAAAATAATCAAACTTATCAAAAAAATAAAAGAGAAAGAGAAATGAATTCATTCAATGGTGAAAACCATTCTTATGGCACCTTGGAAAAGTATCATGATGAAAATCTGGTTCTTGGTGACATACATATGTCTTGTTGTCTAAAAGTATATCACACTTGTGGGTATGCACACTCCACCTATCTTTCATCAACCCATACTTGTTGATGGTTCTTCCCATTTTGACCTTGATCCTAAGCTAGGAATAGTTTGAGACATTGTGTGAGAAACCTATCATGGTATATGAAAGATATCGATGGGGGTATATCACCACATATTCTATTGTACTTATCTTCTTAAAATAAAAATCAAAAATCAAAACTCTAAAATCCAAAAACAATACAAAATAACCAAAAACATTCATCTTGGTTATACCCGTTTTAATTTTCAATAAGAGAAACACCATCAACATCACACATCACCGTGAGATACATTGTTCTACATACAAATATCGTGGCATACATCATTTCCTAAAGTGAAACATGGCTAGCATCATCATCTCTTGATACACATGTGTTCATATCTTCGTCCCTCCCATACATCATCGCTTGGAGAAATTGTACATAGGAAAAATAATATGGACTTCCTTATGCACTTGACTTCTCAAGGTTGGTCCGAGAAAGCCAAAATGTGGAAGATGTGATGGTTTTGGATGGGTATAAATGGTAAATATGGAATAGGTGGGGATATATATAGATTGAAATTCAAGGGCCGAGAAACTATTAATCTATCAACTTGCAAGTATGACACTTTCTCATCAAATACGGTTAAGGATCATCTAATTTATATATGTGAGATGCTATGAACAAGGATAATCGGTGCACACAACTCATGGTCTATGTCTATTAGAATGAATATGCTTTGGCATGGATGACGAGGATCTTATAAAATGATTGTTCGTCTCTACATAATCCTCTCTAGAGACGTTCATGAAAAGTTGTGAACGACAGACAAGGAGAAAAAAATGAGGGTTTTGATTTCTAGCTCAGTTTATTTGGTCGGCCCAAAACTACTCAACTATTGATCATTTTTAATTTAATGCGTCAATTTGGCTAACAATCTATGGGGGCAAAGGAGTAGATTAAAAAACTAGTACTTTTAATTCTAAATCTATATCTCCTTGATATCGATCAATGCCTGGTGGGTGAATGATTGACTCAAAAATCCTCCTACGAGGTTGGTTTAGACCAGGAATAATCATGTATGATCATCAAATCATGAGTAAGGAAAAGGAAATCAAATAAAATGGTCAAAATATAAAAAGATGATAAGTACTGGTAGCATGAATTCCTAATGACTAAGTTTGTTGTTTTGATTTGGGCTTCTAAACTACTTTGAACCCTAATATTAAATAAATAATAGAAATAAATTTGATTAAATAAAAGACAAGTAAACTTAATCTTTTAATTTACTAAATTCCTTCCTTGTTAATTAAATAAAACAAATGCAACTATTTATTATATTTTTGTATTTTTAACAAGCTTTTCAAAAGGAAAAGAATTAAAATGAACTAATAAAATAAAAAATTTGAGCTTTCAAAATTATTAAAAGAAAATAGAAATCGACTTCCATAGACAAATGAATTAAATGAGATTTACTACTTCTAATTAAAATGACACTAAAATAAGGAATGACCGGATATGATTATTCCTTTTTGTTGCAAGGTTGTATTATAATACTATTTAAGGAGGAAGTACTCAAAATGTTATTATTTTGGAAAAATAGAACTTCCTTTCGACAAAGCTTCTGCCTCAATTTTTTTGGAAAGGGAAGCTTATTAAAAACAATTTCCTCTTTTCCAAATAAACTTTCCCCAACAAAATTTCTTCTATACTAATTGAAAGAAATAAACAATAAAAGAAGTGTAGATATTTCCTCACTGTTTCCTCCAACCAATTTCCTAAGCAAATCCACAGGGATAAGATGGGAAAAAATTATTAAGGGAATATGGAAGAAATATTTTAAAAGAAATAATGGAATGAAAAATGTATACGAGAAGTGGTGGAATATTTTACTTTTAACAACACAACAAATAACTTCCTTTAATTCCAATGAAAAATTCATATATTAAATTTTTAAAAATTTGAGTTACATGCCCAACATGGTCACTAAATATTTGTGGTAGTTTGTCCCAACAATTTTGATGATGCATCTAGTGTCTCCTTAACCTTAGACACCTTCTCATGTGTGAGTTCCAATTGATCTGGGTGAGCAAGGCAATAGATATCAGCAAGAAATCAAGAAAGCAAGTGGTTATTTTAGTTCAAGGAAGGTATCTGGAATGTGAGCTAGAAGTAGGGAAGTAAGATAGATGACTAATTATCTATGTAAGAACCTTTCTAGAATCCAAAAGCTTAGTGCTTTTCAAAATTTAAAGTTTCCCAACCCATGATACAAAAAAAGGTTATATTTTTATAAGTTTTCAAATAAGAAGATGTCAAGAACACATGTTGATCAAGAAAGGATGACTCAACCAAAAGGGAAGGATTCAACATACTATTTTTAGCAAGAAAGAAGGAGAAATCCAAGACCATTCCAATGAGCCTATTTTTAGCCAATTTAACCAAGTAATGTGAGAGAAAATCAAATTGTAATCAAAACACGCATTAAAAATATGTGTGTTTTAATTTTGGTTAGGATGGTGACAAGACCACCCCTATTTCTAGAGGGATGGTTACACAACTGCCACTCTCTCAACAAGGGGTGATTGCACAACCTTTACAATAAAAATAATGCCAAAATCTAAAAGAATTCTTGCAAGAAAAATTGAAGTCTGGGAACACAGTGAAGGGGCTTATTTGTTTTCAAAAGGGGGGTGTAATAGAGAGATGGAGGGATATTGATCTCGTTTCTTCTTAGAATGATATTTTTCATCATTATAGATGTGTCATGTTTCAATGTTGCATCATGTGATTTTGGGTGCGTACACATTGCCCCCTCGTAGTATTTTTTAGCCATGAATGGTCCAAAATCTGAATTTCGAAAATGGTGCTTCCCAAAATGGGAGGGTTAAAAAGTTACCTCATCTGATCGTGTGTCACAATGATGTCATCGAGTCTTTCTACCACCTATAAAAGGATGGGAACCAAGTACAATAATAAAATAAAATTAGAAAAATATTTTGAAATGAAAAGATAAAATTACTTACCATTTGTGTGGGGGTGAGAAATCTACCTACTCCAACATCATCAACGTTGCACAATCTTACCCAAAATGGCATTAGACAGACAAAACATCCTATATATATATATATATATATATATATATATATATATATATATATATATATATATATATATATATATATATATATATATATATATATATCATTTTTTCTATATTTAGAAATCATTTACTACATACTCCTTTGTTATTTTTGGGGCTTTGGATTTTGGTGACCAATACACACACAGTATAGTCATATCAACGGGGATTCAAACACGATGGCATCGGAATCGGCGGTAGAAGTTAGGGCTCGGGAACATGTTAGATATGAGTATTTTTTCCTTTTTCACTAGGTTTAGATTTTATTTTAAAATGAGCTCTCGGGAAGGGATTTTTAGGAAATGTGTAGTCGGAATGATCGTTGGGGGATCTCTTATAATATGTAGTTAATGTTTTTCAAATTTTTTGTTTCATAGTGTTCTTAGGAGTTTTGGATAGAAGGGTTTGGGTTGGTGATCGGTGACATGACCACCGCGGAGGTTTCAGAATCGCTACAGCTCTACATACATAGAAGGGTGGTTACGCATTTTTCGTGATGATTTTGTAAACAACTACTATGATTTCACAACTGCCACGATAATTACGTAATCACCTCTCTTTATAGAGGGGTGGTTGTGTAATTGTCATCTTTGCCAAGGAAAAATAATGAGAAATAAAATGTTTGTTTTTTTCTTATTATTTTCATTTATTTATGAGTTTATGGTTCTAATTTAGCATTCTAATGTTCCTTTGTTGTTTCTTTATAGCAGGATTCTATGTTCATTGGAGTAGGGATCGAGAGAAATATTGGCTTACCCAAGTGTTCCCTTCGTTAAACCAGGATGAGATAGGCCTTCTTAACATGGCATAAAGATGGAAGTTAGCACAGATCAAGTCGATTGCCCTAGCCATCAAGATATTTTTTTATTTCCTAGCCTATTGGGATGTGGATCAAAATAACTTCCAATTCCTTAGTGTCATGAGAGTAAAAATTTACATTGGAGGATGTCTACATGATTTTGGGGGTTCTTATCACAAAGAGGAAGCTAGAGCTAAAGAGCTCTAGCTCATCATATGAGGCCCATATGTGGGTGACATACTTGGGAGATGTAGGTGCATGTGAAATGAGTTCGGGTAGGGTGTTAGACTAACTTTAGTGGATATATCCTTATCCCTACTCTAGGTAAGTCCATTATTGGTATATTAGCTTCACGTCGATTGGGGATAAGGGTGGGGATAATTTTTTTTTTTTTGGGCACCTATCGTATAGAGTATATAGTAGCATGGAAAGGTATTTGCATGAGGCCAAGACATATTAGTGACTACCTATCCTAATTTATACCGGGTGGTCAAGTGCATGTCAAGATCATTGAGCCACCCACACTCATGATGTCATGGGTGTATGAGAGGGTGATTCCTATCGAGGGGTGTAGGTATTAAAACCCAACAACCATTAGAGTAGCTAGGTGGGTTGATATGGAACTCATCAAAGCCACACCACAAGTAGCATGTACAATGATTACTACATACATGATTATGGATCCTTATCGGGATATGCTTAGACTTTGGGGTGGAGAGGGGATCATATTGGCCACTTGTACAACCATCACATATCTTATTAACCATGGTAGATGCTGAGAGACTCTCCCACTAGCACAAGTGTCTCCCAGCAATTTGGCCACTAGTATATTGATGTTCTTCTTGTAGTCCAAACTGTATTTAGAGGCACTATAGAGGCTAGACCAAGCCTCTTACATAGGTCAGAGATGGATAGTACTAGTACTAGGAGTACCAATAGGGGTATGCAAAGTTGTACCTAGGTGGGATGATAAAGGAGGGTGGGGTCACCTACAATCTTGCATATTAGAGCACCCACATAGGGTGAGGAGGAGGAGGAGAGGAGGAGGAGGGAGGTTGATATGTGCTTTGGGAATGACGATAGGTTTGATCTCTGACTACCCACCGAGTGATGAGGAGGATGAATTCGGTTCCAAGGAGGAGGAGGCCACGGTGGCCAAGGAGGAGGAGGAGGAGGAGGCAAGGGAAAAGGATCCTGTAGAGGTGGAGGAGAAAGACGTAGATCCCGATTAGGTTGAGGAAGATCCTAGTGAGTGATATCAATTCCCATTTATCCTACTTCCTGTATTAGGGTTACTTAAGTTAAATCTTAGCGATTTTTCTAATTTATTGATGTGTGTGTGCATTTTGTAGATACTATTGTAAAGTGGAGAGAGATTATTTGGAACACAAACATGGACTTGTTTACTATTACTTTGGTTTATTGTGTGAGGCTTTGTTGGTGGATCTATGACGCCTAACCAATGTCGTCATCATATTTTTGTTTTTATCCCATGTGGCATGTAGCGGATGTTCTTTCTTCGGATGTAGACTAAGAATACGGTATTAGGCACTAGGTTGAGGACTACCATGAGTTTCTTGGAGGAGGATGATCTACTTGTAGTGGGGCTATGGTATTGCGGCATCACATAGACAGTCCCACCATTTCGACACATGAAGGTTCCCACGCGGGACCTAGTGGTCCTTGACATAAGCTCCATAGTAGGATTCCTTGACCCATTGCTTCTCGGGGTCTCGAAGGTATGGATAGGTATAATGCCTTTATTGATTAGCCTCATTTTTGTGTATATATTGATTTTTTGGATTTTGGCTCATGATTGAGTGTTTTGACAACACTTTTCCTTTGGTGTGATGGAATTGTATTGAACTCTAGACCAATATATATATATATATATATATATATATATATATATATATATATATATATATATATGGCTCTCTTTTACCTTGACATTCTCTTGTTCATTTTTTCTTCATGCTCTACATCATTTGTGCACTTTGAAAGTTGAGAATTGTTCAATTTTTTTATGGTTTTTAAATGAATGTTATGGATGCTAACGTGATATGTTCAACAAAATGAGATATGAAAACACACATGTTTAGGAAACTCATTTTCAAATTATGTTAAACATTTCAATCCATTGGTAGAATTTATTGTAGATGATATAGCGATAAGATATCTTACTTTATTTTTGACCCTAAGTAACTAGTAAGATGTGAGGGCTCAACACCGAGAGCCAAGAAGGATGTGAGATGCATGAGTAAATGATACATATATGAAGATGATGAATGTAAAGACATGAGGTTTAAAAATGATCCATTTGAGAAATTTTGACTCATCCGCAATTAAGATTACCTGAAAAAATTCAAGATGGTTTACACTTTATAGGTATTGATTAGACTTAGACCCATGGGTGGCCTACTATGGAAAAATATGGCTTAAGGAATAGTTATCTCTCCTAACATGAGCATCTAATTTATCTCTTTGGAATTTTATATGTTCAAGTACCTTTGATCCATAGTGTCTTAAGGATTTATTTATTTTCACTTTTCTCTTTTCTCTTTTTCTCTTTTTAGAAACGACCCCTACATCTTGCCCCATGCTACCAGTAAGAAGTAAGGGCTCATCACCGAAGTAAAAATATACGTGAGTAAGGACACCTTCTCCTTTCCCAACCTCACTACTATAAGTAAGTATTGTGGGGTCATCACCAAATACTTGGGGAGGATGAAAGGTGTACTTATTTGTAATATGCATATATGCATTTTTTTGGTTTTGATATATTTTTCCTTCTTTTCACATTGTGTTTGTCATGAAGTAAATTTTTCCCCCAATCTAAGCCCCTCATGACTATTAAGATGTGAGGGCTCATCACCTAAGACCGAGATGGTTGTACATAAGATCCGGGTGCAAATTTTAGAGCTTTCTTATTAAGGAAAGAACTTATTCGAAGGTAGTATTTTTCCATCAAGAAGCTTCTAGACAATACCATAGGTGAAAACATATGAATTGGGATCAACCATAAAAGGAATGAGATACTAAATACCTAATAGGACTTAACATTAAATCCTATCCCATAATTGAAATTGAGGTGTGAATAATATATTTGAAGGGTATGAATAAATTGTAAAGGCATTATGATTTAAACATCTACCAATATATGAAAAGCTTAAAAATCAAATAAGTAGGTACATAGCACATTATAAACATGGTGATAATGAAAATGAACATAATGAGGATAGTGTGGAGTTTTAATACTTCTATATGTAGAAAGGTTTTAGGTGGAGTGAGTTGAATGATTTGTCAAACTCCTCACCTTCCAGAGTTCACAAATGGTAGGCATCATTCTTGAAATCCTCAATTACTTGATAAGGGCCTATCCATTTAGGTATACAATTATTACCTTCACCCACTTTCTTATCTTTCCTACTATCAATTCTTAGCACAAGGTAACCCACTTCGATTGGGCATTCATAAATGTTCTTGTTCTATTTTTGACACATTTTGTATGTGTAAACCTAGTGATGTCTCTCAACTCGAGTTTTGTTTCATCCAATATTTCTAAGTCTATTAGGCATGCATTTATGCATTCATCTTCCTCTAATATACCATGTAAGGACAAATGAAGACTAGGAAGTTCCACCTAAAGGTAGAACAACTTCTGAGCCAAAGACCAAGGAGAATAGAGTTGCCCCTAACAGTGTATAGATGGAAGTCATATAAGCCCATAAGTCGGAACAACTTGATATGTCAATCCCACTTATTATCCTTGACTATTTTGAGGAGGATGGATTTAGTGTCTAATCGTAGATTCATCATGACCATTAGCTAGTGGGTATAGAGAGAGGCAAAGAGGTGTGATATGATATTTTAAATATTTCGCATAGCTCACTTACCTCATCATTCTTAAATGGTGAAGAAATAATGACCTATGGGACATCATACCTAAAATAATTTTGTTTTAAAAAAATATCTATGAAAAATCCAAGCGCCGTGGTTAGGGGAATCCTCTCAACCCACTTTGTAAAATATTCAGTCACTGTAATAATAAAATTATGACCCTCAATGGAAGCAGGAGAGAATTTTCATATTAAGTCCAAGCCCAATGTAGAGAAAGGACAATGTGTAACTATGGGTTGCAGAGCTTGAGACGGGATATGTATGGCATGTGAAAAATCTTGACACTTTTGATATCTCTACACATATTCCACAACGGCATGCTTGAGATTGGGACAAAATAGTACATCTCATGAATTTTCTAAGAGATTGAATGTTTGCCTAAATGTACACCCAAAACTCTGTTTTGGGCTTCAAAAATGATCTTTTCCACTTCTTCTTCATCTACACATCTAAGTAATAGGCCATCAAATTCCTTTTAGTATAAGACTTCTTCTATGATAACATCCTTAGTAGTTATAACATAGATTCTTCATCTTTGTTATGAGGTAGACCCTTCTGGGTGATTTTGGTTCACAATATAGTTCACTATGTCAGAATACCATGGGCACAATGAGTTTGTGGGTTTTTTGACATGATAAATGCACTCATCAAGGAAATTTAGGTTGACTAGCTCACCAAAATCCAAAGGATTATTATCCAACCAGGTGGCAATGATTTTCCCCTTGACTGACTTATGATTTATGTATGTAATTTCAAACTTGTTTATTAATTTTATAAACCTACTAGATTTCTTAGAAAATTTTGCTTGAGTTAGGAATATTCGTAACTACTCAATTTGACAATGAATTTTATCTCTTGGTCGAGCATGCAAGTGGCTCAATTACTTAGTTGCAAATAAAATGGTGAGACACTCCTATGCCTAAGTGCATTGATTCTCGTAAAAAGAAGTACACAACTAATGAAATAAATAGCATTCTCTTGGCCATCATTATCTTTTGGTGTCAATATGCATGGAATAAATATGTAGTGGCTAAAAAATAGAGTATTAAAGGATGATCAAATTTATGCAAAAGCATGAGAGTGGGTGAGGAAAGAGGAATCATTTTACCATTTCAAAGGCATCGTGACAATATTTCATCCAGGTATTACAACATGTTTTGTTTATAATATCGTTAATGGATGTATATCATAGGTGAGATCGAGGAAAACCTTCGTATTGCCCCAAGTTTTCCCAAGAAATATCTTCTATTAGACTCATTTGTAGGTGGAGTCACTTCCAAAATTGTACAATTTTTTTATGTTCTACATCACTTCATCATGGGAGATGATGTAACCCAAGATATTTCTTCCTATGACTCTAACAACACACTTCTTGGTATTCAAGGTGACACCATATTCAATTAAGTGAGAGAGAATGATACGAAGGACTTCAGGGTGATCACCCCTATTTTTGGACTTTGTTAGAAAGTCATCCACATAGGTTTCAATGATTTTGTGGATAAGGTCATGGAATATGTAATTCATTTCCCTATGGTAAGTAACACTAGCAATTTTTAGACCAAAAACATGACTGTTTAACAAGATCCATGGTGTGGTAAAAGTCATTTTTTTCTGGTCTTCCTCAGAGAATATTATCTAATTGTATCCTGAAAATCCATCCATAACAACAATTCATGCCCAGGTGTTGCGTCAACAATGTCTTATATAGATGGTAATGGAAAATCATCTTTATGACAAGCCTTATTAATATCCCTGAAGTCAATGCAAATTTTGATTTTACCATTTTTCTTAAGGATCGAGATGATGTTAGATAATTATTGTCACTTTGAAATGTGCCCTACAAATAGTGGTATGGAGTGTCTCCTTTCAATTGACAAAATGGAAACACTCCTAGGTTGTGGGTGACCTATATATTAGAGTGAGTCTTCAAAGAGGGTTGGTTTCCTAGTGTAACATCTAAACTAGATTCAACTCCTAAGATTATTGTACTCTACTAAAACCACAAGGAAAAGGGAGAGAGAAATAAGGGGAAAACTGAAAAGATGGTGATACACCAGAAAGTTTGAGGATCTTTAGAATCGTTTGAACCATGTGGATGGACAACAAGAACTACTCATGTCATACACAACCTAAAAATAAATATGTCAATGCTAAAGTGTTTCAAAGAAAGGTTTGAATCTTGTGGCAGAATAAAGAAGGGAAACAAATGGATTTAAGGGAAATTTGGTGAACTCCACAACAAGATCCTACACAAAATTGAGTTAAACACAATCTATGACCTACAAATTGACATTAAACTACATAAAAGCATGGAGATTAAATTGCAAATCAAGGAGAAAACAGGTATCACGAGATAAAATCAGTTTAAAAACAAGATTTTGCGTGATATATAGACTATAAGAAGGTTAAATGGCTCCTTTATTGATCCAAGAGGTGAAATAAGTAAAAATAATCACTCATGACCCTTGCTCTTCCACTCAAAATGCCAAATATCTCCATAATAATGAATAGAAAAATGCACAGAACCCCTTTTACAATGAATTCTGGGAGTTTTTATAGAAAAATGAGAGAGAGAAGAAGGGGGCAAATGCAAACATGTAAGTCTGGTTCTAAAAATAGACTAAATGTGAATGGCATGCATGGTGATGATAAAACCAAAACACACTCTCAGAATACCAAAACATGTCCAAAAATAGCCAAAATTTATTTCCAAAAAAGCAAAACGTGTTTTAAAAATAGACGCTCATTTGCATACTATGTTTCCAAAATTACCAACTTGTGCATGTTCCAATTAAGTCCTCTTGCATGCTTTGATCTTATTTTAGATTTTAAATGCTCCAAAATTATATTTCGATCGAAAATGAAGATAAAAATAAATTTGTGGTCATCCACGTACTTCGTGGATTATCTATGTTTTTTCACTTTGTACCATGGTTTTCCTTTGTACCATGGATTTTCCTTTATACCGTTGCTTTTCCTTTATAGTGAGGATTTTCCTACAAATTTTCCTTTGTATGACATATTATTCCTTTGCATCGTGGATTTTCCTTTTACAACCGTGTTTTCCTTTGTCTGCAGCTTTTTCTTTAGACTATGTCTTTTCCTTTGTCATGCAGATTTTCCTTTGTTATTATAATTTATTTGTACGATTTTATCAACTTTGAAAATCTCCCCATCCTCTAAGTATTCCTAATCTTGGAACTTGGATAAAATGCACAAATAAGCATGGGGCTTATTTGGATAACAATTTGGCGACTTCGAGGACATCTTCCGCTATAAGAAACCAATAGCCTTGAAGTATCCATTGGGCATGGAGTCATATCATATTGTTGTAACCTCCATAAACAACTTAGGATACTAGAAATACCTTCTCCAAAAATAACATGCAAGTGCCACAAAACACTTATTAAAAAAAAGAACACACCCCTAAAGTGCACGAGGCACACAGAAAAAGTAAACTAAAACAACAATGTGCACGAAGCACTTGGAGGAAATTAAACACAACCTACTATGTACAAGGGTGAAACATGACCTCAATAACAAATTTTGAGGTATATCCCATTAACTGGAATAGGCATATCATTGTCATTCATCTCGGGAGAGTTGAAAGGCATTGTGTTACTTACAACTTTGTGATCGAGATATGGTTCACTCTAGAAGGAGTCAAACTTAGTGTGTCTTCCAGGATTGGTTCTTTCTTCATCCCACTTGAGCATTATGTCTCCTTCTCTAAAATTTCTTGCAACTGATTTCTTGTCAAAGTATATCTTCACTTGAGCTTGATGAAGCTCCATGGTAGCCATTACATTGTTTCTAACTTCTTCTAATTCCATTAACTCTACAAATTTGATTGACATTGAATCCTCCTCCATCATTTCCATTTGTTTTATGAGATCTAGAGTTGGTAATTCATAAGAAATAGGAAACTTTTTTCTCTACCATAAACAAGAATGAAAGGAGAGTTTCTAATTGATCTCTTAGGAGTAATCCTATCATCCCATAAGGTTGATTTCAATTTTGTGTGCCATGATCTCTAATTTTCCACCATAGTTATTTTGATGATTCTAGAGAATATTCTTGTTGGTTGATTATGCCAAGCCATTTCCTTAAGGATAATAATTGGAAGATGTTGATAGATGAATTCCAAGCCTGACTACCCATGTGTTGATTCTTGTGCCAAGGAAATCTAATTCATTGTCTGAGATAATTGTAGTGAGAACACCAAGCCGTGTGACAAGACTTTCATAAAAGTCCAAAACTAAAATCGCATTTGCCTCTTTCAAAGCAACTATTTTTTTCTACCTTATGAAATAATCTATGGTCGTGAGAATCCATTTATGACCTGCACTAGAGGGTGGATTAATCATATCGATAAAATCCAAACCTAATTGCATGAAAGGTTGATTTACCTGAATGGGCTGAAGAGGAAGATTATATAACTTTTGTTTTCCTACAAAACCAATGCACTTTTAACACTTCCTTACCCATGCATGAGTATCTTGAAAATAATTGGCCAATAATCTACTACTCTCATGATCTTCAAGGTTGTAGCTCTTGGTGCAAAATGACCACCAGATATTCCTCCATGAAACTCTTCTAAAACATGCTCAATCTAATTTGAATCAACACATCTTAAAATAACTCCATTTACATCTTTTCTAAACAAAATATTATCAATAAGGACATATGGAATGGAATGTAATATGAAATACCTTCTTTTGTTTTATCCAAACCTTTTGGGAATTGTCTAGTATGAAGAAAATGGATCATGTCTTGAGCCCAACTCAGAGGTAATGAAGGAGTAGTTGTATCTTGATCATTTTGAAGCACTAAACATGATTTTATCATCATGCAAATCTGAAGCTAATTGCTCACACAACCCTCTTCCTCTTACTAATCTAGTAACCTTGATGTCAACATCATATTCCATAACTTTTATAATCCAACCTACCCTTTTCTCATTTAAATATTTTCTCAAAAGAAACTCTTTAACACTTGGATGAGAAATCATTAAATGAACTTTATTATATAAAACCAAATGTCTGAAGTTTTGAGACTTTTAACAACTAAAAGAACTTGTTTTTCAACAAAATAATACTTTACCTCATACTCTTCCAATCCTTGACTAAAAAAATTAATTGGTTGCTCCAACTTTTCATCATTTTGTTGTACCAACATGGCTGAGATTGTGTCAATTGCTCCAAAAGCATATAAAATAAATTCCTTGCTAAAATCTGGATTGATAAGTGTTGGAGCTTGTGAGATAACATGTTTGATTTCTTCAAATGCATTCTTCCCTCTGTTTTCCAACTTAAAAGCATTTTTTTCTTGAGCATTGAGGTTAGTGGCTTCACTAGATTTGCAAAATCTAAATGAATCTCCATACAAAATTAATTATACCCAAAAAACTTTGCAACACCTTCTTGTGATTTTGTAAAGATAATGACCAAAATTTTCTTACCCTCTTTAGATCAATGGCAAGACCCTCTTTAGACACGACGTGACCCAACAACTTACCTTCAATTACTGTAACAATGCACTTTTTTGGATTGAGTGAAATGGCATACTATTTGCACCTTTCAAACACATTTCTGAGATGAATGATATGATTTGCAGCATACTTTGAAAAAATTATTATGTCATCCAAATAAAAAGGAACACAAGTATTGATTAATCCTTGAAACGCCGAGATCCATTACATGTTGAAACGTGTCTCCCGCATTTGACATTCCAAATGGCATCTTCCAAAGTATGTGTACGTGTCTCATTTCATGGTAAATGTTGTTTTAAATTGATCTCCCTCTTTTACCAATATATGATTGTAACCGAATAGCCATCAAGTAGTGAAAATCATTCTGAACCACTTACCCTTTGCAAAATTTGCTCCATTGATGGTAGTGGATAGTGATCTTTTAAGGATGCTCTATTTAAATCTCTAAAATCCACACACAAGCATCTTTCTCCATTTTTCTTTCTCATGGGAACCAAATTGGCAACCCATGATGAGTGCTTCACAAGGAAAATAATGTTAGATTTGATAAACTTATCCAATTCTTGTTTCATTAGTAGTTTAATTCTAGGATTGATAGGTCTTTGTTTCTATCTAATTGGTTTTGCATTTAAATCCAATTCTATTATATGTTGAGCTAAATTTGGGTTGAAATTTTTAAATCATCATAGCTCCATGCAAAAACATCATCAAATTCCTAAGAAAGTTGAACAAAAGCAATTTTTCCTCTTGATTACATACCTTTCCCAACTTGAGCATTTTGTCATTAATGTTGATTTGTTCATAATCTTCATATTTGATCATCATTTTAAATTTCTTACTTTTGACTTGATAATATATGTTAAAAATAGACTCAAGAGGAGGTATCTTGTTATATTTCAATTGAATGATCTAACCTTCATATTGTTGTTGTAATTTATCATGATTTTTATTGAAAACTCGGCTTCCTCTTGCAATAAATTCACAATGTACTAGTTTGATTTAAATACTTTCCAGTTAACATTGTTATCAGGGATAGAAGGTCTTACAACTATCTTGATGTGTTGTTGACTTGTATCCTAGTTGATTTGATCTGGAATGTTAACTTGAGCACCAATTGCAGCTAACCTATCTGCATGTTTATTCTTTCCTTTAGGAATGGATGAAATGTTGAAAGCATCAAAATATTCTATCAAATCACATACTCTATTTTTGTAAGATTTTAACAATTTATTCTTAGTTACAATTTTTCCTCTGTTTTGATTAACAAGTAACTCATTATCACCAACAACTTGTAGTTGGTTTACTCCTCTCTTTCTTGCCCATTAAATGTCATGAACAAGTTCTTCATACTTAGTTGTATTAGACGTGAAAGTAAAATAAAATATTAAAGCTAAGAAATAATTTTTTTTATTCAAGAAATCAACATGATTCGCCAACCTACTCCATTCTTGCTTCTTGATCCATCAAAGAACAATTTCCATAAACCTTCATCATGTTGGTCTGATTTGACAAGGTTAGGAATAATAGAATTTTCTTCATGTAGACAATATGTTCCAAGACCTGCCTCTTCAATATGACTATATGGATCAACAACATGACTTTGAGTAGCCCATTCATCAAGTAATAAATCTGGAATTCCCTCAAGAAGTGTGTTTGGTTCTTAGTCAACTAGTTAGTATTCTTCATCCTTAATCATACAATTAGAATTGATAGCACTAGAAATATAAGGCTCTATATGACTTGTTGAGATGGGCTCAAACCTTATTATAACTTTGGTGTCATACCTTGTTCTAAACAACATGTGAGACCAATCTGATGATAAGTAGTTGTTATCCCAAATTCACCCCTCAAGGTAAATTTGGATAACCCGCATGATTTTTCAAAGTTGAGCAAGTAGAAATGGCTTGAGGGAAAAATTCAGGTTTTGGAGATCCCTTTGGCTCTTTTCTAACCCCCCATCTAAGAAAAAAATTCAAGGAGTTAGACAAAATTGAAAAAATCCAAAAATTGGCTTTAGCTAGTGTATTGCAGCCTAAATTGGGTTTTTTTGGCCCATGCCACATAGGTACGCTTGCAGACATCGGTACCCAAAATGTCGAAATGGCCACAGGCAGTTCAAATTAGATAAATCAGGTATTTTTGTCCCACGTGGTCTACGTGACATCAAGACATTTGGGACTTGCATCACCGAAATCAATGATTTGCAAAGGAATCGGAAAAATTGGGTATTTTTGGCACAGTCGCATTGGTGCAGTACGCACGAGACATCTAGGACTGAAATGCCAAGTAGTAGATCACAAAGGGATGCGGGTGAAGTGGCGGTCAACAGCCTTGATGGCCTGCTAATGGTGGGACACGCATGACATGAGTTTGACAAGGACCCAAAATTCCAAAATATCCGACAAGAAGGAAGCTTGCGGGTGAAGCGGTGGTCAATGGCCTTGACGACCTGGTCAATGGAGAGACACGTGGGACACGAGTTACCCAAAAATCTGACTTCCCTAATTTGTATAGTGGGTCAAGTGTAATGTGGACAAAGCGGGGTTTTGGCCCAAGTCACACAAGGGACATTCAGGATACGGAGACACGAAATAGCCAATATGCCCGCATACAAAGGAAAATTCAATGTCTGACCCTCCCGAACTTCAAACGGCCATAACTTTTGATCTCGAGCTCCGATTTTCATAAAATTTTACTTTATGGAACGAGCACAACATCCTATACACCACAGAAACTAGATTTATTAATTTTGATGAGGGTAGATATATAAAAATAAAAGAAACATATTCAGATCTAGTAAAGTAAATGCTCAGTCTCGTTAAATGACAGAAATGCTTGGAAGACCCAAAATAGTTGCCCGCACTCAGAAGGCCATAACTTTTGTATTTCTCAATGAAAGTGCACAAGATTCATACCGATGGAATCATGGTTCCACGTCCAATGCACAAAATTGGAGAAATCCGAATTTGATGAAGAACCTATGGTGATTTTGCGTAAAACGTGCCTGTGTTCATAATGTAAAAGTGTTTTATTTGGTAGTTGGGATGCATTCAATGGAGCATGGGCTAACATTTCTCACTATTACAAGTCATGGGACAATATGGGGAGCCTTTTTCAAGAAACATAACATCATTTCACTTCATTTACTACATCTTGCAAGTGGTTGAAGGATAGATTTCGAGATTTTCATTTTCCCTCTCTCTCTCCTCTTAGAAATCTATAAATTGGAGTGTTGGGATCATTGTAAAGGGAGATAGTTTTTGAGTAGAAAAACTATGTCAAAATTATTTTGTGAAGCCAATGTGTTGTAAGCCCTTGTAGTAGACTCTTGCATGTCGATCCAGGCCCATATTCTGTAATAGATTGGATTGTGTATATCAATGAAGCAATAGATACAAGTTTTTGGATACTCCTTCCCCTACTATGTTTGTTTGCATTCTTCTTTCCCTTTCAAACTTATTACAAATATATTATGTCTACCTTATACTTTATAGGGATTCATTCTTATTATGCATGTATGGAATATTGTTGTGAATGCATTTGCTAGAATGTGGAGAACTGTTATCACCCCTTCTAGTATGCATTTTGCTTCTACTTTTCACACATTGGAAGACTATTCTCACACTCTCCTTTTCTAGTGTATCACTACTTTAGTGTAGGCTTTGTTTTCATGCACTCTCTCTCCTTGGTCCCTTGGAAAGTTAGATTAGGAATGATAGTTTTTCCTGCATTAGAGTAGATTGTGGCAGGTAGTTTAGGAGCAAGAACCAACTTTCTCTGGAGGTCTATCTCAAGTAGAAAGTCCCACAACCTAGAGATAGCACCCATGTTATACAATCATATTGTGAGCTCAAGCACACACACGTGTGCAAACCATAGGGTTCTTTGATTCGGTGATAATAGTAGCCTCCAATTTTGGCTAGGAAATATCTAGAAAGACGCAAGGTGAAAAGGGGAGGAAGATCAATGATGAATACATGTTAAGGAATGGAGAAGTTGAGGCATACAAGCAAGGTTAGGCTCAGTCCTCTAATGACTCCAAGGGTCTCTACAGGTGTTCCATCAAGTTGAAATATTTCTTTATAAATATGCTCATATTTCAAACCGATTTTATCAATAATTTTGTTTGGGTATAAGCCCAACTATAAGATCTCGAATCAATCATGAAATTGTGGACTAGGTTTTGGCATATGATCAATCATACATAAAAATGAGGTGGTTTAAAAGCGTTGTTTTCTTAGGATTCTTTTTTATCATGTGTGTTAGTAAGCACAACTTTAGATGGTTCTTTTGATGGTTGGATAGAGAGACTGAGATTAGACAAAGCTTCTTGCAAAATATCTTTTGACCTAGAAGAGACAAATAATATCACATTTTCATGTTAACCATAGTTTACTTCATATGATCAAGAATATTGAAAGATGGAAATATGGAGTACTAACCTTTTATTATACTTTGCTAGCATTATTACCTTTTGCATTGGTGGTGTCAAAATTGGAATCTCTTGGTGATCTTGAACTCTTATAGACTAATTTTTGAGTGCCTTGTTGATTAGAAACTAAAACAACATTTTTCAAAATTGAAGATGGCTAATAATTACTCTTACCAATTGGTTAATTTACTTTTATTTCTCTTTTCTTAGATCTTGTGTTCACTGCCACAAAAGTAGAGGACTGATTTTTCTGATTTTCTAGCTGATTTACTCCACAAAAATCATCCTCTTTCCAATTAGAAGTGTAACATCATTATGCACCAATTCTTGAGAAATATTTTGTTGTGATGGGGCCTCAACTGATGAGTTTTGAGACATAAAATCATTTTGCACCATAAGTGTTTGATTTAGAACACCATTGGGATAAGAGTTTTGGTTATGGGCTAAATTACAAGGATAACACCACTCATAGTCTTGTATTAGATTGTTTTGGATAGGTACAATTGTTTTAGAGGTGTTATCAACGTTGGGATTGTATGCTTGGATAGGCTTAACATTGGTAAGTTGATTTTATCTTTGCATATTTGGTTAGAAAGGAGGTCTAGTCTATTGATTGGGTGAATAATAGGGTATATAAGTCTAATTTTTTTGTCTTTTGAGGAAAACTATCACATTATCGAACTCTTTTAAATGCTCCTCAAATCTTATAAGTCATTTCATTGGCTTGGGGATTCATTAGTTTGACTTACAAACTAAGTACTATTTGTTGCAATTGGAGCTATCGTGCATGGATTGGAAGGAAGTGTGGGGATTAATCTATGGAAAGAAGGGCATGGGAGGTCTTGGTGTTATTTTCCATGCTTATATAAGACTATTTTCATATCCAATTGTTATATCATAAGCATTAGGAAGTATCATTCCACCCATTAATTGTATCATCATTGAAATATCAAAAATTCAAAGCCCTTGATAATAAAAAAGCATACTCGGGAGTAGGCCTTACTAGTTATGGAATTTTGTCTCAAGTTCTTGAAATATGAAATTGAAATCAGATGTGAATTATGTTATCCCAAATTTCCCACCAGAAATTTTGGTCAAAACAAGCCTTACACATAAATAAACATGAAGGGAAATGATATAGACCCACGAGCTCACGTCCTAACTAGGAAAAGTGAAAAATGAAGCCCGAGAGAGTCAAATTCGACCCCGCATAAGAAGAAATAGAAGAAACAGTTCTTTTGAGCATTTCCACATCCTAAATATATTTAAAGGGTCAAGGGAGGACTCAACAATGGAGTGGTAGGGGTAGAGAAGAAAGAGGAGACAATTTTAAAGAGACCAGATGCAAGAAACAGAAGAAACGGTGAAGTCTGGAAGTTTTCGGGCTCAAACATTCAGAAAGGATCTAAAATTGACCGAGTATAGAGGAGGCAAAGAAGATACCACGTGTCCTCATGGCACTTCTCCAAAGATGGATCCAAATAGAGAGGCTCAAACAAGTGCCGCATCTCCACGTGTCCTAGGGCGGAACAAAGACAGGGTCAAATGGTCAAACATAGTCAAAGGCAGATATGATGGGGTGGGCCTCAAAAATTGGCTAAGTATGAATGTGCAAGTGGAGAGTGCCAAGTGTCAGTGTGGCACATCCCCAAGAGTCGGTCCAAAGGAAAGGACCCAAATAAGCGCAAGCTCACACACACCCCAAAGTCTAAAAAGTAAGAAAGATCGTCGAAAAGTCCACAAACTGCGAAGGCCGACAAGCGTCGACAACCCGACGCTCCTCCAAAGGAAAGCTTTGGGTTGGATTTGTAAACATGCGTGGTGCCTCCACGTGTCCTCAAAGGGGGTAGAGTTAGTTGAATTTTCAAAGCATTAATAGGCCGGTGGAAGCTGCCAAGTGTCCTAAGGACATTGTTTCAAGGGAAAATGGAAAAGATATTCCCAAGCAAGTGCCAGAGTGACACGTGTCCCAGGGGAAAGCGGGGAGTCAGGGGAAAAGGTTAGTTTTGCGCCCTTTGCCTCAAAAGGGGTAAAAGTTATAAAAAGACCCACGACTCCGCCCAAGAGGGAAAAATTCAACATATAGACCCGAGTCAAAGCCAAGGTGGGGCGTCGAGGAGAGAAGTGAAAGTTTGCCTTTCATTCAAAAGGCATAAAGGAAAAATTTGGAGCGCATCTCCCCAACCAACCAAAGGGTGCCATGTGTCCCATATTAAAGAGGGGACCCATTTTCAAACTGTTTTCCCCGTCCATTCATATGGATCCGATACAAACTTCGAAGGGGCGTATCTTTGACTCATGGTTTGAGATATTGCAAATCTAATGCCGTTGGAAAAATCTCGGCCTCACGCATGCCATGGGGTCTGAAACTTTAATTTTAAGGAGGTCAGGTGAAGAAAATGGAGAAAACGTCTTTAGACCTTCAATGTGGGATCCATATGTCTCAACAACCAGATCAGATTCGATCTATTTCATCTTCTTTCAAGGCATTGAACCAAGGATTGATGCAGTAAAGATGGATTTGGGGATAGATTTCATCAGAGGCATTAATATCTATGGTTGAGCTTCAACATGTTTTCCTGCTTCTCTCTCTTTCCTTCTTTCAGGTTGAATCTATAAATACGGGGGCAGATTCGTTGTAAAGGGTTGGACATTCTTTGTTTTACATGCTCCCTCTTCCTTCTAGAAAAGGGGATCTGGGGTTTGGGCCTTCCACTAAAATTGTAATACGTTTCTGCCTCTTGGCTACTTTGTAATGGACTGTATCAATCTACAAAGCAATAAAACATGTCTGTGATCAATTTTAGATCCTCTCTTGTCTCTTTTGCTTTCATCTGGCCTTCCATTATATATTTGGCTATCTGTGCTGGTTTATTGTATGCATTTTGTTGGTTTGTGTCTATTAGCAAAACAAGTGTTCATCATTCCTTTTGGTGCATGCATTTTGATAGATGATCACCCGTAGTTTAGCTTTGTTTTAATTAATGTATTCCTTCTATCCTTGTCTCCTTGGTAAATTTTAGATTATGATTAAGAACAGATCCTCTACAAGTTTCTACATATGCACCTAAACAGAGGAATAAGGAACCAGCCTTTAATCTAGAGATCTTTTCCATTTTGTAAGGTCCCACACCTTGGGGAAAGTTCAATGTTATGCAATCACACCAAATGAGTCTACCTTAGAAAAGCAAATTTTTAGAACTCATTTGGGGGTGCTGTGATTTTGCATTAACAGTTTTTCCATGCCCGGTGGGACAGGTCTGAAGCACCTTACCACTTCACTTTATTAGGTTTGATGTGCTATTGGTGAAGATTTCAGCCTTTGGAGGCACTTTCAAGCACATCTGGCAACTCCATTTGGTCAAAAACCCATTCTCTAAGTTGCAGACCTTTTCCATCCATTTCCACTCATTTCATCCATTTCTTCCTCCATCTCTTTCATTTTCCCCATTCCATGAGGTTGTGTAATCATGACTTCATTCCCTTCATGGAACTCACATTTACAAGCAATATAGTCCACCTCCAATGTATTTCCCAACTCCTCAGATCAACATTATAATCAGATCTAGGACCATTATGCTTACCCATATGAGCAGTGTCAAAACCAGTTTGACTATGAAGCTTATCAAGAACAAGCAGACACATATGATGGTGATAATTATGCAGAAGATGTTGTTCTACTGGAAAAGATTCAAAAAATGGAGGCTGAGCATGGTTCAATTAAGGGCAATAAATTCAAATGAGGGCTTTCAACATCGGTCAGTTGCAGGCACCTTGTCCATGGGAAGGCCCTTTTCCAAGACACTACAGCCCTCAAGAGAAGCTAGACTTCATGATTGAAATGCTACCCCAACTTGCACAATGGACTAGTGGAGATCGGGCTTATGAGCAAAGTGCGAGACAACCTTGTCAATGGGTAAGTCAATCACCAGCTCCCTATCTTTCATTGTCTCTTCCTCAATCTTTATCATTTCAGCAGAGAGGCAAGAGTCAAGCCCCTCACTTGCTGCCCCAAGTGTTGATTTCATTTCTCCATCTCCTAGTCTTCCACCTCACCTCAGTTTCTCTACTCTTTTCCCTTCCAAATCCAATTCCCCTCTACAAGAGCCAAAATAAATGCCTTCCCAAGTCCATGTTGGGAAGAAAACAATAAAAAAACCAACCAAGGAAAACATCAAACAGAGGAACCCAACAGAGAAGAAATGATAGAAAATCTAAAGAGTTGGGCTGTTAAATTTGAGTTTTCAAAGGTTCCCTTATTGGTTAAGCCTATGGAGGAGGCTGAGGTCAAGCCACAAGTGGTGGAAGCTCCAGCTACAGCACAAGCAGGGGAAGAGCGAGCTACTCCTAATCCAAAAGAATATGAGTACATTTTGACTGTGGAGGAGGACCATATAGTTTCAAAGGCTCCAAGCACAAAGCAGAACACAGAAGAACCTTCAGTTCTTCCTCCCACTTCATCCCCTTCAAGCTCGAGATGTTAAGGAAGAGTTTGAGCTTCCAAACTTCATGTTTGAGGATGAAGGGAACCATGGTGAGTCAATTGTAGATTAGGAGTACACCATGAAGGAGGTTGAGCACCTGCGATAGGACAACAAGGAGGAAAATTACCTGTCTGACTTGAAGGATTGCCTTGATGGAGGGGAACCCATGGAGATCACATCATTTTTTCCTCCATCTCTCACATCCCAAGCACATGAGCCTACTGCCATGGAGGATAACATTCAGGAACAACAACCTGCACTTCATAATAGCCCTCTGGAACCAAGATTGGAAGACATGACTCTTCCATGTTCTTCAAAGGAGGAGGAAGAGAAAAGGTAGGAGGATGTCATCATTTCTCTCACACCATCCACCCAAGAAGGTCCACAAGAAGACTCCAATTTTGGAGTTGAATTTCAGAGAAATGGGCACATCCAAAGGATCAGATCGTGCCCAATCAGGTACTTGGCTTCATTAGAGCCAAAGGAGAGACCAAAACCAGTCATGCCTACTTCAGGGCATGAGGATGATCATCAAAGTACCAAGGGTCACCATCAATGCCTCCAAGAGTCCAATGCAGGTCAGCTTGAAGAGGTATTTTCCATTAATGTTGATACCTTGATGATTTGGGTGGAGGACCAGCTTATTGTCAGTTTTTCACTCATCCAACCAACCACGTTCAGGTGCAAATCATTTTGCACGGCTATCATTTTTTAGGAAGGGAAGTTATTTCTCCTGCCCTATGCAGCTTTGTTTGAGCTCCCTTTTCTCTTGGTTAGAGTAGAGTAGGTAGGTTTGTTTTCAGTAGAAGAAGTGCTTATGCACACTCTACATGTCTCATTTGAGGCATGTATGATTTGGTCTTTGTATATAAGTTTTGTTTGTATTGCTTCAGAGGGGCATGAGGCCAGGCTCTTAACTATTTAAGGAAAGAAGGCTCATGTTTTCCTATGATAGTTACAAGTTGAAATAGGGAACAAATGCAGAGCAACTAAAATCTGTTTCGAGACAGTCCATTTGAGGGACAAATGAAGCCCCGGGTCAAAACAATTTTCTACTCTCAGAAACTCCATTTCCAAGGTTCTCTTATGAAAATTGAGAGTGCAGATGTGCGGGCAGGCTCAGAGACAGACGAAACATAGAAAAGGCTTGCAGTCAGGCTCCCAGTGGCTCAAGGATCAGTTCCATGTTATCAAGTCAGACTCCATGCCCAATGGATGCTTCAAGGCCACTGGTCTCTTCATCTAGTAGGCAGATGTCCCCGTGAGTTGCCAAATTGTTATCCCAAATTTTCCCTGGAAAGTTTGGTCAGAACAAGCCTTACACATAAAGAAAACATGAAGGGAAATGATACAGACCCATGAGCTCACGTCCCAAAACCTAGGAAAAGTGAAAAATAGAAGCCCAAGAGAGTCAAATTCGACCCCGCACAAGAAGAAATAGAAGAAACGGTTCTTTTGAGCATTTCCACATCCTAAATCTATTTAAAGGGTCGAGGGAGGACTCAACAATGGAGTGGCAGGGGAAGAGAAGAAAGAGGAGATAGTTTTAAAGAGACCAGATGCAAGAAATAGAAGAAACGGTGAAGTCTGGAAGTTTTCGGGCTCGAAACAGTTCAGAAAGGGTCCAAAATCGACTAAGTATGGAGGAGGTAGCAGAAGAGACCACGTGTCCTCGCGGCGCTTCTCCAAAGATGGATCCAAATAGAGAGGCTCAAACAAGCGCCACATCTCCATGTGTCCCAGGGTAGAATGGAGGCAGGGTCAAATGGTCAAACAGAGTCAAAGGTGGATAGGGCAGGCCTCAAAAAATTGGCTAAGTATGAATGTGCAAGTGGAGAGTGCCAAGTGTCAGTGTGGCACATCCCCAAGAGTCGGTCCAAAGGCAGAGACCCAAATGAGCGCAAGCTCACCACGTAGCCCAAAGTCTAAAAAGTAAGAAGGACCATTGAAAATTCCACAAAGTTGTGGAGACAATAAGTGTCAACCCGACGCTCCTCCAAAGGAAAGCTTTGGGTCGGATTTGTAAACATGTGTGGTGCCTCCACGTGTCCTCAAAGGGGGTAGAGTTAGTTGAATTGTCAAAGCATTAACAGCCTGGCAGAGAAGTCGCCAAGTGTCTTAAGGATGTTGTTTCAGAGGGAAAATGGAAAAGAGATTCCTCGAGAAAGCGCCAGAGTGACACGTGTCCCAGGGGAAAGTGGGGAGTCAAGGAAAAGGTTAGTTTTGTGCCCTTTGCCTCAAAAGGGGTAAAAGTTATAAAAGACCCGTGACTCTGCCCAAGAGGGAAAAAATCAACATATAGACCCAAGTCAAAGCCAAGGCGGGGCGTCGGGGAGAGAAGTGAAAGTTTGTCTTTCGTTCAAAAGGCATAAAGGAAAAAGTTGGAGCGCATCTCCCCAGCCAACCAAAGGGTGCCACGTGTCCCATATTAAAGAGGGGGACCCATTTTCAAACTGTTTTCCCCATCCATTCGTACGGATCCGATACAAACTTGAAGGGGCATATATTTCAACTCATGGCTCGAGATATTGCAAATATGATGCCATTGGAAAGATCTCGGCCTCACGCATGCCATGGGGTCTGAAACTTTAATTTTGAGGAGGTTAGGTGAAGAAAATGGAGGAAACATCTTTGGACCTTCAATACGGGATCCATTTGTCTCAACAACCAGATCAAATTCGATCTATTTCTATCATTTCCTCTTCCTTCAAGGTGCCGAACCAAGGATTGATGCAGTAAAGACAGATTTGGGGAGAGATTTCATCAGAGGCATTAACAGTGGTGGTTGAGCTTCAACATGTTTTCTCGCTTCTCTCTCTTTCCTTCTTTCAGGTTGAATCTATAAATACGGGGGCAGGATTCGTTGTAAAGGGTTGGACATTCTTTGTTTTGTAGGCTCCCTCTTCCTTCTAGAAAAGGGATCTGTGGGGTTCAGGCCTTCCACTAAAATTGTAATACGTTTATGCCTCTTGGGTACTTTTGTAATGGACTGTGTCAAATCTAGAGCAATAAAACACGTCTCGTGATCGATTTTAGATCGTCTCTTGTCTCTTTTGCTTTCATCCGGCCTTCCATTATATATCCGGCTATCTGTGCGGTTCATTGTATGCATTTTTTGGTTTGTGTCTATTAGCGAAACAAGTGTTCATCATTCCTTTGGTACATCACCTTGTAGTTTAGCTTTGTTTTAATTTATGTATTCCTTCTATCCCTATCTCCTTGGTAAAGTTTAGATTAAGATTAAGATCAGATCATCTGCAAGTTTCTACGTATGCACCTAAATAGAGGAATAAGGAACTAGCCTTTAATCTAGATAGCTTTTCCATTTTGCAAGGTCCCACACCTTGGGGAAAGTTCAATGTTATGCAATCACACCAAATGAGTCTGCCTTAGAAAAACATATTTTTAGAACTCATTTGGGGGTGCTATGATTTTGCATTAACAAATTCTTGTGGTGCTCTCTTAATGATAGCCAATTGTTTCACTAATGAAATATAATCTGATTCATCTTCAAATTTCTGTAAAAACTTATCCCATATGATCCCATGTGCTAATAGAATCCAGTTTCAGTCCCTTGTAACACTATAATGCTTTACCTTTAAAAAAGGTTGTTAATAATCTAATTGCAACATTGTCTTGAGTAACATTATGAATAGAGCATATATTGGCCACATACTTAATGTGTTCTATGGGTGTAAAAAAATTTCTAGTGAAAAACATAATGCTCTTAAGGGAAAACTCAAGGATGTCATCATGACGGGCAAGTTGTAGTGGGATGCCATTATTAAAGGGAACAAAAGCAAGATTTATTAGAATGGCCATATTGAAATTAAGATTGGATATGGGAAATTTGGGAAGTGATCTCTGAATTTTTGGTATGGAGGGAGATTTGGTATATGGTTTGGAACTCAAAACTTGTTTCTCTTTGTTGAATTCAAAGGTAACTCAATGAAATCAAATGGAATACCTTTTAAAGATGATCTAGTTGTAACTTTTGGCATGAAATATGCGTTGATCTACCACCAAGATGTGCTTTAAACTTATGAATCCTCTAGATGTTGGATGAATGTGTCTAAAACAATGATATTTTCCAAGAACAACATCAAATCTTTGATAGATTCTTCATTCTATGTCCCATAAGGTGCATACTAGAAATTGTTATCACTTTAAAGTGTGCCCTACAAAGAGTGGTATGGAATCTCTCCATTTAATTGATAAAATGGAAACAATCCTAGGTTGTGGGTGACATGTATATTAAAGTGAGTCTCTAGAGATGGTTGGTTCCCCTAGTGTAACATCTAAACTAGCTTCTACTCCTAAGATTACTCTACTCTACCGAAACCAAAAGAAAAAGTGTGAGAGAACTAAGTGAAAAAGTGAAAATATGGTGATACACCGAGAAAGTTTGACTATCTTTAGGCTCGTTTGAACCACACGGATGGACCATGAGAACAATTCACACCATACATAGCCTATAAATAAATATGCCAATGCTAAAGTGCTTCAGAGAATGGTTTGAAGCTTGTGGCAAAATAAAGAAGGGAAACAAATGGCTTTAAGGGAAATTTGGTAAACTCCACAACAAGATCTTTCATAAAGCTGAGTTAAACACAATATATGACCTACAAATTGACATTAAACTACATAAAAGTATGGTGATTAAACTGTAAATCAAGGAGGACCTACCTATACATAATAATAGTTACTAGTCTACTTTTGAAATGGCTCTGGTTTCTAACCCTAACCCTAATCCTTGCTTTGCATCGGTTTGTTGGTGCTAGCTAGATGAGCATGGCAGCGAACAAATTAGAGATTTTGTTGAGGTCAAATATGGTGTTAAATAGGGCAAGACAACCCAAAGTGATGATTGACGGTGTGCTTGGGATAACTGGTAGAGGCTACAACGGCCCTCACAAATATGGTGGCTCTTTGCAACCTAAGTTTCGAAATGATGGTGGTCGAACCTTCCAAGCTATTATGGGTGTTCCCTGGGATTTTTAGTGGAAGGGTTAAGTTGGGGTTTCGAGTAGGAAAATTTCCATCTTCGGCTCTCGAGCTCCAAATATGCTCCCCTTCTTTAGTTGGCATGAGAATTGAGAACAAATGAAACTAGAATAGAAGGATCTTGGGACGATTTTTTGATGGGAATGATGGGTTAGATGGGTCTTCCCCACCTCCCATCACAAATCCTATCACACGCACTACACAAGTTCTTGTGTGTACTCGCAAAGGAAGAAACTCTACATCCATATACCACATTTAGATCGAGTGAGAAACACGAAATCGATTTATCCCATCAACTGAATTGTAGGGTTAAGCTTATAGACTTGGTTTTCATTGGGAAAAAAGCTGGAGGATGAATCCCTGCTCATTTCTTACGGATTGAGTGGGATTCTATTATTTCACACACTGGCATCCTAATGGGTGGAGCAAAAGGGAAAAACCTTGCATCTTTTAAGGAGGCTTTGTTTAAAAATGTCACTTATACATTTGCTTCAATAGTTCCTCCTCCCCCCGCCTACATTATAGAACAAGCGGTAGAATCCCCTACTCTAGAACTCAAAGAAAAGGAATCTCTCAATTTATTACAAAAGCTGAAATTTAGGGCACTCATCTATAGATTTAATGGTGTTTGGTTGTCTACAATTTATTTTACTCAATGGATTCATACCTCGTGGACGGAAAACGTAAATACTTCTTATGTGTCTGAGGCTTCTTCATATTTTTCTTCAACAATTCAAAGGATTATCAAAGGGTCTCTGAAGAAGATCCATGGTTCTAGGGAACTGCAGGCCTTTTTACTACCTCATGGTTTCCTGATTTCGATCCAAACTCCTTTTCCATCTCTCGTGTCCATGTTTGGGTAAGATTTCCTAATCTTCCCCTTCACTTCTTCTTTTTGCAGAGGATATTAGGAATCTTCTTGGGTGGTTCATCAAAGAGGATAGCAAGCGTATGTGAGAGTACTTCATACTTTCGCTAGGGTGCGTGTTGAAATAGACCTCTGTAAAGGATTTCCAGATAAAATGACTCTTAAGATGGAAGATACGACTCATATCCAGATACTTGACTATGAAAATACGGCATTCAGATGTCACAATTACAGGTCTCTGGGTCACCTCTTGGCTTCTTGCCCCCATAAGAAAACTGAAGTTCCTAGGAAAAAGGTGTTTCTCACAAATGTTAGAGCCCACTAGATCTTGAGGAAGAGGACAATATTGACTTAGAAGATCAAGAAGTAGAAGATACATATCAAGAAGCGTAAGATACATGACAATTGAATGCAGCCCAACCGATGCAGCAAAACTCGACATTGTTGTTTCTAAGGAGGTAGAGCCACCATCAATTTACCCTACCTCTTTAGAAAGGCAGACTCACGGGATCAAGCGGCCCCATGACCGTGATCACTCGATTGGGATTAGGATGGTCCATAGCGTCGGGATAAGGAATTATATATATATATATATATATATATATATATCCACCCCATTGGGTTTTCCCAAATACAATCCTCTTGATTTAGAGGTGATTTCTCATGATAAGTGGCAGATAGTCCGTTCAAGGAAGGGAAAGAAGGGCAAGCATTGATCTTCTTATCTTTTCCTTACTCTCTCCTCCTAGACATGTTCGCTCCTTCTCTAGTCTTGTTTCCGATCCAGCTTCATCTCTTCTCATTCCTTCTTCCTTTCCTCTATGTCATCTTCCTCTTCTTACTGCACTGAGTGTTGGGTTGCTTCTCCTTTTCGTTGGTTGCAATCTCGTTGTTGTAACTATGACTACAACAGTTGTCTTCTTTTACTCTCTTCGGCTCTTCCTCTTTCTCCTTCTTGTTATGGCTTGTGTCCTTTTTATTTTACTTGTATGCTTTGTCTCTAATTTTCTTCATTGTTGTATCTTTCCTTTAAAACCCCCACTTTCACCTGTTTCCAAAAAATTGTAAATCAAGAAGGGAGCAAGTATCACAAGATAAAATCAGTTTAAAAACAAGATTTTACATAATATACAGACTGTAGGAAGGTAAAATGGATCTTTTATTGATTCAAGAGGTGAAATAATTACAAAGAATCACTCATGACCCCTATTCTTCCACTCAGAACACCAAATAACTCTAGAATAATGAACAGTAAAACTACAAAGATCCCCTTTTACAATGAATTTTATGAGTTTTTATAGAAAATAGAGAGAGAGAAGGGAAAAACACAAACATGCAATTTTGGTTCTAAAAATAGACAAAATGTGAATGGCATGCATGGTGATAATAAAACCAAAATGTGTGGTCGAATACCAAAACACATCCAAAAATATCCAAAATGCGTTTTGAAAAATAAACAATTATTTGCATGTTGTGTTTCCAAAATTATCAACATGTGCATGCTCCAATTAAGTCCTCTTGCATGCTCTCGATCTTCTTTTAGCTTTTAAATGCTTCAAAATTATATTTCTAATCAAAATGAAGCTAAAAATAAATTTTTGGTCATCCTCGTGCTTCATGAATTTTATATGATTGTTTGCTTTGCCCGAAATTTTCCTTTATAGCGCAGATTTTCCGTGGCTTTTCCTTTGTACCATGGATTTTTCTTCGACTACGATTTTCCTCCGTACCATGGATTTTCCTTTGTACCATGGCATTTCCTCTATTCTAATTCTTTGTTTGGATTATTTTTCAACTTTGAAAATCTCCCATCCTCCAAGTATGTGTAAGCCTAGAACTTGAATAACTTGTACAAATAAGCATCAAGTTTATTTAGATAATAATAACCACATAGATTATTTCGGTGGCTTTATAAACCCTACTTGTATGAGTTTTATTACATGTTCTTTGACCTTTAACGTGACTTTAGGATTCATTGTTTATTTAATTTAATTTGAATTAAATCTAATATTGAAAAGTAACTTATTGAAATAAATGAAAAAATGCATCAATGACACAAGAAAACTAAGATTTGAAATATAAAACCCTAAGCAAAGGAGAGAGATAAGAATACTTCCTTGATATCCGTGGCAATCTAGAACTAATCTAGGAAGGGAGAAGTGATTAACAGGATGTAAGAAAGATCGTAATTAATTTTCAAATCTGGAAGTCACAAATAAGGCCGAACAAGGGAACCCACGATAGGATAGGGGCACCGGGTGCTAAGTGGACTGGATCTCGAGTGCTCGTGACTATGTAGAAGATCGGGATCTAGTCTCTGATGTGTCACAAGGTATTCATTGTTGTTCCTTGTTGATTTTCGGATAGTTGATCCTTAATCGCTGAAAGTACCTGTAACTCCGCAAGACAAAGATTCACTTACACAAGCCCACAAACCACATCAAACCTAAAAAGAAAGATGCAGAATGGGAAGTCGACTAACCTCGATGGTCACCCCAAGAGTGGAATTACTTAATTATCGTTGCACTACATCTCAGACTCCATGTAGTTCTTGTGAGTGTGTGTAGAAATTGTGCCCTAGGATGCCCTTGTGCAAGTGCACTTGATAGTAGGTTATAGTTAGAATGTAGCAATGTAGTAGAATGTGTGGATGGAATAAAATGAACTTCCCCTTCCTATGTTGTGTATGCAAAGTATGTATCCCTTTTCCCTTGAGTGGATGTTAGATGGATTCTTTTGAGTTCTTTAGGTGCCTTTTGAATGTAATATTAAGTGATATTAATAATGCTTAGTGCTTGGTCCTTCATTTTGAACACATAACTATGTATTTATATGATTCCTTTGTTTGAAGTTTGTAATTGACAACTCAAAGCCGACCGACAAGTGAAAAAGATGCCCAAAAGATAAAATAGACCCAAAATAAGTGAGTAAGGTGAGAAAGGGTTAGGGGCACCCAGAGCAGATAGAGCGCTTGGGCGCTGGCCATGGTTAGGCGCTGGGTGTCTAAAGCTATGAAAGGTAAATAAGTAAAGTTTTGACTGGGTCAGAGGGTACGTAAGACCAAATGGAAAACAAAATACAAATAAAAGAAGCCAAAGATAGTTGTTAATTAATAGTTTTCTTGCTTAGGAATCATGTAAATGCTAGTATGCTTTTAGGACCTAGAAATGTACCCAAATTTGTGATTTTGTGTCTACAATTGGTCTCAATTTCTTCTTGATAGGTTTGGCATCAGGTTTGGTTACCAAATTATGAACTACCACACTAGGATCAACTCCCAACATATCCTTATAGGTGAATGTGAAAACTCGGAAATGGTCTTTCAAGACCTTAGTATGCTCTTCTACTTCCTCCACAGATAGTGAAGAACCAAGCTTCAAAATCTTGGGATCCATTTTCATTTGATGTTGATATCAATCATGTCTTCTATCAAAGACACATTTACTTCTTCTAACTCTGGAGGAGTACGGGAAATTTCGAGAGGTTCTTCCTCTATCTCATAGATTTCAAGTCTTTAAAAGAAAATAGGATCGGTTCTTGTTCTAAAGTAAGATGAAGGATGAGGAACAAGAGAAAGCCCTTTCTTATGGTGATTTGAAGCAAGATCATTGTACGCATGTAAGAAATCTAGAATTGCTTTGTCATTCTCAACATAGTCCATGGTAACGAGATTGCCCTTATTTTCCATATAGGGAATATGGTTACATTTGGAATTTTTTGCACTAAGGGTTCAAATCTCATGGATAAAACAAATTTGGTCTTTATTAAATTTACATCTATGAAAAAGGGAAGAATAGGAAGCCATAAAGTCAACTAATTGGTTTCTCTCCCTAGGGATGGATTCAATGGAGATAAAGTCAAAACTTTTCTCATCTCACATATAACAGCCTTGTAAAGTTGGATATGTTATGTTTTGGTTTCGTAAACTCATAAACCTAATTGGATAGCTAGTTGTAAATCTCTAAGGATTATTTTGTTTTTGACTTCCATCCTCTTAGTGAAAATGAGGATGAGAAGTAAAGATTCAAACTCTTTCCCATTGTTGGTGCATTTGAAGTCCAATTTAAAAGCAAAGGGAATGATTTTCCCTTTCAAAGAAGTTAAGATCACCCATGCACCTACTCCAAACCATAATTTGGCTCCATCATAATGGAACATCCAATATTTAGCGAGGCAAATAGATCTTGGGATGTCCGAGGAATGTTCCTTTTGCATATATGACATTTTTACCATACATATATCTACAAGGTCATCATTAGGGAGAGAGGCCAGGCCAAGAAGATTTCCAATCCCTTGTGGACCAAAAAGAAGAGTGATTGGTGAATCATTCTCTAAGAGATTTATAATTTCTTCTACATGGTTTCTACCACATTAATTTTATCGTCATTCTTTTCCTCTACTTCAATTGTTTTTGGTTTATCCACGACATCTTTTGGAACCCATTTTGTGGTCGCAACCAACTCTTTTAAAGGAGTTATTTTGTTTAACTGGTTCACAAGGAGTTCAAATTTAGAATGAACTTTGGGTTTCCTCTTGAGATTTTCCAAGCGTATGTCAAAAGTAATAAGATCCCCTTACGCAATGAAAACCTTTCCTAAATAAAGAAATCTAATCTCTTAGAACAAATTAGAAGTAATGGCCTTCATCCTATGAATCCATGGCCTTCCTAGGAGCATGTTATAGTTAATTCCATATCTATAATGTAGAACTTCAGTTAAAATAATTTTTGGTGTGAGGGAACCGAAAGGACTATAGTTCCAATCCAGTGGCTTTGAGGCTATCATAGCCTCACAATATGTTTCTAGTTGAGGAGCAGTTGGTTTCCCCATATCCTAACTTTTGCAAGAAAGAGAGGGGGACTATATTCATTCATACCATCCATCATCAATCATGGCTCTCTTAACATAATTTTTATAGACCCACACTTGTAAGTATAATACAGGATATCCTCTTTGAGCTATTTTAGTGTTTAGAAACAATCTTACTTATATCAAACACATACTTAGTGTCTCTATCATTTTCCCTGGAGGATATATGTCAAAATCAATGTGATTTATTTGATCCTTAAAGGTAGGCATGACATGGATTAAATGACCAAGTCCTAATGCATCTAGCAAGGTAACGATGGGCCGGTGAATTCTTCAAAAATATAGAAATGAAATGTGAGAAAAGGTCTTGTTTAAGGCTATAATCAAGTCATATGCTCCTATAGGATTAGGGACTATATGAGTATCAACTTACACAAAGGATTGATTAGGGAGAGGCTATAAAGTATACTCTATCATCTAATTCGTCGCATTGATTTTTGGCTCGGTTTATAACTCAACCAATCCCACAATATTTATCTTGTTTCTTTCATCTAGATTGGGGGAGCAACCCAGGAATTCTCATAAGTTTAGGCTTCATTATCATGGGTCCCATTAGGAATGCCCTTGTTCACATTTTGAGGAATTACTTTCTCATCTTCAGGACATTTAGGGAATGGATCCCGATAAATTCTAAATTTTTCATTTAGAAGCGCAACAAGTCTTGTGTAACCAGTTTGCGAGGACCACTCGAGTTCCCTAAGAACATGATTCTATGAATAACTATTGTTGGTCTTCTAGGAGTCTCTAAATGAACGTATTACACTCTCTAAAAGTACATGAATCATGACCAATAACATCGTGAAATTTGAAATATAAATTGTGATTGTAATCCCTTGGCCTTGGGTTTTGATTTTGTTTTTAATTAAACCCTTGATTGTTATTCTAGGGTTGAGTGTTATACATGTAACTTTGTGCCCCTTGACCAGAGTTCTAGTATTGGTTCCATCCTTGGGATTGGTTTTTTAAGGGGGGGATGATTTAAATCAACCATGTTAATAGAGGGGATAGGATTAGGATTTCTTTGATTCCCCATGTTGTTGTTATTGTTGGTCATGTTACTAATATTGGCAACATTAGGCTTCTTTTCTTGGTATCTAACACCATCTGTGGTATCACCATGATTGTGATTCAAGACTTTGGGCCTTGGTTATTGGTTCCATTGTTTTGATTACATTGTTTTGATTGGAAACTACCAACTTCCCATTAGGACCGTAAGTCTTACGTCCGCTATTAATATTTGTTTGATCAATACGAAGAGCACCTTCTAACACTTCCTCATAGGTACAAAAGGGAAATTTCTACACCTCTTCATTGGATTCTCAATTAAGTGAGTGAAGGAAAATATGACAGAGTTCCATTTAATCCATATTAGGTGCACTCGTGGAAGTGGGCACCAAATAACGCCATCTTTGTATGAAGTGGGCAGAAAATTCATTTTGTTCTATTTAATGTGTAGGAATTCCTTGATTCTATGTGTAAAAATTTCTTCATTTCAAAATATTTGATAAATTCATACACGAGTTGTTGAAGGAATGTATGGATGCTTCAGGATTCAATAATACCAATCTAGAGCAATCCCTTCAAGAGTATTTGGGAAGATCTTGGTGACTACCACATCCCATGGGAGGAGTTCTCTAATGCAGTAGTAACATAGGCCTTAATGTGAGCATTGGGATCTCCTTCCCCTTTGAACTTAGGAAGATTTGGAAATGGGAAAGGAAGCATGACACTTCATATTGTGAAATCGAGGGGCTCTTTCAAGTACTCGGCATAGGTTTTCATCACATAGGACTCTACCATGGAGGTTACTTGATGGACAATAGGGGAAGCATGAATGTTATCTAAAGTGTATGGGGTTCCTTGGAATTGAGGAAATGAGATAGGGAACGTATATGCATCTGGTTATGTTGATTTTAAATACATATACATGTAGGGAGGAACAATATTAAAAATGCATTTTCATGCATTGGGTTATGAAAACCCACATTGTTGTGGGTAGTATATGGGAATACATTTCCAATAGGAACTTGGGTAGGGTAATTGTAAGATGGGTGAGGACCCATTCCTAGTGTGTCATCTTCCGTGAGAAGGTTACCCGGATTAGAATGGACCAAATAACCTTGTTACACGGGTTGTTGCATTGATTATGTGTTGGTGAAAGGGTGTGACCTTGTTTGTTTATGAGATAACATGTATTCTTCCTTATTACATGGTTGGTGGTGGGGTTTGAGCACTCTCTAGCTCTCTAATCATCCCCACTAGTGTGGAAATAACATCATTTGGCAAGGATTGAGCCCCTTGTTTGGGTGTATAATGTGTATGATTCTACAGAGGGGATGTGTGATGCCCCTTTATGAATTTTTAGTTTTTGTTTCTCATTTTTAGGTACATTGTCTAACTTTGGTGGGGTAGAAGAAATGTTGTTTTAAAGAAGGGTGTCAATATACGCTTGCAACCTATCTAAATATTCATCTATGGTTTTAAGTCAGTCATTTCTTTGGCCAAACCATGCCAAGATCTCATCATCGGGTCACAAATAAGATGGCATGGAATCAAATTGCATATTGATCTATGGCCTAATCAAAACTCATGGGTAGAAACCTTACTCTTCTAGTGAATGTCATGTTGTTGGAGATAGAAAGTTCTACATGCAGCCTTGTTAGATTATTGGTTGATAAATTTCTTCAATCCTCACACTAGAGGAAGGATTTGATGTTTGGATGGAAGAGACACATAGTAGAGGGGAGCTTTGGGAATAGTTATCAACCCACCCAAACAAAGAGGGTGATTGTTGAGAATTCATGTGAGTATAATAAGCCTCGAGGCCTAGAATAAGCTGTTATAATCTTGATCCAACATATTCGGGGTGTATGAACACCCAAAAATAATGGAGAGGAGAAGGTGGAACAATAGAAAAGAGAATAAAATGGAAACATGAAGAAATTAGTCCTTCACATCAGGTTCACTAGAATTTGTACACAAGAAAAATGACACAGGATTTCATGTGCAATCGACTTCCAAAATTTGGAAGATGTGATGGATGTGGATGGGTGTAAATGGTAAATCTAGAATAGGTTAGGATGGCTACGAGATCGAGATTCAAGGGTCGAGAAATTCATAATCGATCGACATGCAAGTACGAAACTTTCTTGATCAAGGACAAAGAAAGCTTGTATGATATATATTTATATATATGTCGATGCTAGATCAAGGATAATTGTTGCATGTGACTCCCAATCTATGTCTATTAAACTAAATATGTTTCATCCTAGCTAGAGGGATCTTGAGAAATGCATGTTCATCTCTATGCACTCCTCTCTAAAGAGGGTCATGTAAAAGTGTGTACGACGGACAAGGAAAGAAAACTAAGGGTTTGGATTTCTATCTCGGTTTTCTTGTTCGGACCAAAACTACTCGATTATGGATAATTTTCCATTTAACACGTCAAGTTGGCTAACAATCATGGGGGCAAAGCAAAGTAAATCGAAAAACTAGCACTCGTAATCCTAAATTTGTCTCCTTGATATCAATCGATGCTTAGTGGGTGAATGATTGTCTTGAAAATCCTCCTATGAGGTTGGGCCGAACCGAGAAATGGTCATGTATGGTCGTCAACTCATTAATAAGGACAAGGGAAGCCAGATAAAATGTCAAAGGATAAATAGAGGCTAAGGACTAGTAGTGTGAATTCCTAATGACTAAGTTTGTTGTTTGATTTAGACTTCTAAACTACTCTAAAACCTAATATTAAACAAATAATGAAAAGAAATTTGATTTAAATAAAAGACAAATAAATGTAATCCTTTAATTTACTAAATTCTTTCCCAATTAATTAAATAAAACAAATGAAACTATCTATTCTATCTTTTTGTATTTTAACAAGATTTTCAAAAAGAAAAGAATTAAAATGAACTAATTAACTAATGTTTTTGTGTTTTCTAGATTATTAAAAGAAAATAAAATCTACTTCTATAAACAAATGAATTAAATAATATTTATTGCTTCTTCTAATTGACATGAAACTAAAATATAGAATAACCAGATATGATTATTTCTCTATTTCATGGTTGTTTTGTAATACTACTCTAAGGAGGAAGTACTCAAAATGTTATTATTCGGAAAAATAGAACTTCATTTGTGAGCTTCTTGCCTCAAATTTTTCAAAAGGAAACTTTTCAAAAGCAATTTCTATTCATTGAATAAATCTTCCATGGCATAATTACTTCTAAACTAATCGAAAGAAATAAACAATAAAAGAAATGCAAAGATTTCTTCACTTCTTCCTCCAACCAATTTCTCGAGCAGATCCACAGGGATAAGCCAAGAAGAAGTTATCAATGGAAGAATATTTATGGAAGAAATATTTTGAAAGAAAATATGGAATGCAAAATGATATTTCAAAGAGAAGTGATGGAATCTTCCAATTTTAACAACACAACAAATACCTTCATTTAATTCCAATGAACAATGCCTATATTAAATCATATAAGAATTGAATTACATCCCCGACCTATCTCTACGTAACAATGGTAGCCTATCCTATTTATTTTGGTGATGCATTCGTGGTCTTCTCATCTTCAAACTCCTTACAATGTGTGAATTCCAATTGATCGGGTTAGCAAGGCAAGAGATATCAATAAGAAATCAAGAAAACAAGTGGCTATTTTAGTTCAAGGAAGGTAGCCGGAATGTGAGAAACATCGAAGCAAGATAGAGAAATGGCTATTTATGCAAGAACCTCTCTAGAATCTGACAACATAACACTTCTCAAAACCGCCCAACCCGTGATACAAACAAAAGTTTCATTTTTATAAGTTGTTGGAGAAGAAGTGAAGAACACATGTTGATCAACAATGTCAATCAACAAAGGATGACTCAACCAAAAGGGAAGGATTCAACATACTATTTTTAGCAAGAAGGAAGGAGAAATCCAAGACCATTTTAGTGAGCCTATTTATAGCCAGTTTGACCAACCAATACGAGAGAAAATCAAACCGTAATAAAAAAAAAAGCGTTAAAAAAATGTGTTTCAATTTTGGTTGAGACAGTGCAAGACCGCCCTTGTTTCTAAAGGGGTGCTTGTGCAACTACCATTCTTTCAACAAAGGTATTTACCCAACCTCCGCTTAAAAAAATAATGCCAAAAGCAAAAAGTAGCCTTGTAAGTAAAATTGAAGTCCGGGAATAGAATGATGGGGCTGAGTTAAGTCAAAAGGGGATGCAAAGGAGAGGGAGGGATCTGGATCTCATTCTCATCTTGGAAGGAGCTTTTTCATCATCGGAGACAAGTCACATTTCAATGTTGCACCATGTAATTTTTGGGGTGCTTATAGAAACGTTGTTGCCTTTATCGATTCCTACATCACTTGGGTACTAAACAAGAAAAATTAAAACATGTTTGAATTACTTTTATGTGTTTGTTTGTTTTTTTCTTGTTTTTATGCATTGTTATCAACTTTTGAGTCGATCCCCATGGCATATTACAACATTTTTGTTATGGTCTTTCATAAGCACAACGCCACTTGTTACGTGCCACAACAAGTAAAACTTTCTAAAATCGTTAAAGAAATGTAAGATATACATCATCCATCACATATTTTATATCCATATATCCTTTATGTAACATCTCATTCATCTATATTCTATCTAACATCTCATTCATATTATTCTAATTAATACTACTACATTTTGTACAAATAGCGTTATTATTTAGGTCAATTTCATGTCATAAATTGACCAATTTTCAATTGTGTTTCTTTGAAGAAATTATGTCATCGAAGAGATGTAAATCACGACGCAAACTTTATGTGACTAGATGTTTTTAATTGTTACATTTACCTCACTTTTTGTGTCCTTTTTGCTCCATGTTTGTGGCATACTTGCACCGCTCATTTTTTTCAATAGATTAATATCAAGTGGCACAAAAATGATGCTAAATTCGTTTGATAAATTAAAAAATGTGATATAATTATTTGATATATCAAATAATTATATTACAATAATTTTTTCAAATATATAATCTATATTATTTTATTTATTTTGTGTGTGTGTGTTTAAATGTAACATGAAACTAACATATTTTAAATTAGAAATGCATGTACTTAAATGATAGTGAATACCATTTGAGAAAAACAATTAATAATATTAAAATTGACAATATACAAATAATAGAATTCAAATGAAAAAATTAAAATTAAAATTAAAAATAAAAATGTACTAAGATTCATGTTTTTCCTAGAGACAATTTTGATAGAGAATGAGATGGAGTACAAGTGCTACAAGTATGAATTACATGATATGTGAACATTTGATATCCAAATTTGGATTATACCTCCCCAATTTGAGGCTTTTAACTCCCTTAAAGCTTCAAGAACATATTGAGGAAATTTCTTCCCACATCTTTTCCCTCTCTTAAAGGTGCATCATGTGAACTTCAACATTCCCATGTTTGTTCCCTTTTGTGTGGTCGAGTTCCTTCCATCAAAGAAGGTTGAAGACTTTAAACAAGTAAAGGACACTCAACTAGTAACTTCTTCCCTTTGTTAGTAGACATGTGATGCAATGGACTACACCAATCTATTCCCCTAGATTTGAAAATGGGAAAGACTTCTTGCTACTAGCATTAGATAAAAATTTTATCTTGAGTTATACTTATCAAAGAGATCTAAGATTTCCCATCATAAGAAAAAATAATGTAGCTCTTCCCATCCTTGACCAACCAATAGTGATTTACCCTTTGCATGAAGATTGCATCACACTCCACGTAGGGGTTGTCAAAGGCTATGCCACAAACATCCATCGATAATGCATCCAAAACAACATTGTCAATGAAATTTTCATTTGTACCAAGCTTGACATTACACCGCTCGCTCGAAACTTTAATCTCTACTACTCGTTTCACCCAAGCTAATGTGTAAGAATTTGGATAATTGTACACCTCCAGCCCAAGTGTTACATGAATTGGGTACATTTGAGATCCAAATTTAGATCAAAACTCCCCCAATTTGAGGCTTTTAAATCCCTAAAACCTTCGAGGAACCGATTGAGGAAATTTCTTGCCGTATCTATTCCTTATCTTCGAGGTGCATCTATGAACTCCAACGTTCACATGTTTGTTCCCTCTTGTGTGGCCAATTTCCTTCCATCAAAGAACGTTGAAAACTATAAACAGATAGAGCACACCCAAGTAGTAACTTTTGCCCTTTGTTAGTAGACATGTCATATAATGATTTGCACCAATTTATTCACCGACATTCAATAGGAGAAAAAAACATCTTGTCACTAGCATTCAAATTTTTATCTTGAGTTATATTTACCAAGAAGATCTCGAGATTTCCCTTCATATAACTAAATAATGTAGTTTTTCCCATCCTTGAACAACCAATAGTGATTCGCCCTTCACATAAATATTACATCACACTCATACATGTAAGGGTTCTTTATATAATATGCCATAAACATCCATCAAAACTACATCCACAACAATATTGTCAATAAAATATTCATTTATACAAAATTTGACATTACATTGCTTGGAAACCTTAATTTATGCTCTTTGCTTCACCTAACCTAATATATAAGGATTTGGACTATAGTACACTTCCAACTAGCGCTCTATTAATTAAATTTTCTTGGGATCATGAATAAAAAGAGTGTTGTCAACACCAATCTGGCACTATGATAATTCTTCAGGGAACTCATCGTTTATGATTATTAACTAATGCACATGACTCTTAGTTTGGTGGATGTAATCTGGAAACACAACAAAAACATAACACAAGAATACCATAGACTATAATAAGAAGGAATAATGATAAATCGAAATATCGGTGTAAATTATAATATTAACATGAAATTGTTACAATCTCACCCATGATCACAACTTGAAGAACCTCATCACATCCAATTACCCTCTTATCTTTGTCCATCAAGTCCTATTCGAAATAAAACTCCATACGGAATAGAATATGGACAATCGGGCTGAGTAATCTTCCTCTTAGTCTTTGCATTATCACCATCGGGAACTTGAATTCATTTAAATAATTCTAAATATCTATGTATTCACTAGGGATTGTGTCAAGAGATAACAATGTTGCATCTACGGGAAATCATCATCATCACAAGGTGAACCTAAACCATCATAGGCTCGAGAGAGCGCATCTCGCATTGACATGCTTCTTTCCGGCCTATCTATAATATCAAATTCAAATTCTTGTAGCAAAATTATCCATCTTGTTATCCTCCCGATGGGTTAAGCTTATTGACAATATATTTTAGATCCCGATGATCTGTTACAACTATAAATTTCTGCCCTAGCAAGTAATTTCTAAGCTTCTTTACACAAAAATGATAGCTAGAGCCTCTTTTCGATTCTGAGTATAATTTACCTCAAGACCTTTGCTCATTTGTCTGCTCCCAAAGTAAATTGGATGATCATTCCCATTTTCATCATTTTGGCTCGTAGTACTTCCTAGTCTTGCATCGAGGCATCAAGATACACAATGAATGGCTTTGCTCAATCTAGATTCTTTAAAACATGTGAAGACACCAAGGCTTCCTTGATTATTTAAAAGTTTCATGCGCCTTATTTCCTAATTCATAAGTAACATCCTTAATCAAGAAGCTGGGTTAGTGGTCATGTGTAATCTTTGAGAAATTCTTGATGAACCTTCTATAGTAACCCACATGGTCTAAAAATGATCTCAACTTACTTCTATTAATAGGAAATGGTAACTCTTTGATTTTTGAAACTTTATCAGGATCAGTACCAATACCATCTCTGGATACAACATGCCCTAACAAAACGCCTTTAGAACATCCAAAGACACACTTTGTAGGGTTTAGTGAGGCTTGTGTTTCATCTAACATTTGAAATGTTGTCTCCATCTAGTGCAGGTGGTCCATCTTGCTCCCATAGATGTAAAAATCATCCAAAAATACTCTGATGAAATTCCCAATGTAGGGTTCAAACACCCTATTCATCAAGCGTTGGAACGTTACTAAAGCATTACACAACCCAAACGGCATAACTTTATAAGCAAACGTTCCCCAAGGAGTGGTGAACGTGGTCTTCAACTGATCTTTCTCTGCTATACGAACTTGGTTGTATCTATTATATCCATCAGCAAAACTATAGCACTCCTGGCCAGCTACTTCGTCTAAAATCTAATCTAAGAATGGAAGAGGGTAATGATCCTTCTTTGTTGCCTTATTGAGCTTTCTATAATCCATACAAATGTATAGCTTCCCATTCTTTTTATTGAGATCACAATGGGAGAAACCCATTCGAATTCTCCATAGCAAATATAAATCCTGCATCAAGCAACTTATCTATTTCTTCTTTTACGGTCTTGGAAAAATTAGGATTCATTCTATATGGCATTTGTTTTATGGGCTTAGCACCATTTATCATCTCAATAGAATGTTCTACCCAACTTACTTGACGGAGTTCCTTGTAATCAAAAATGAATGTGTATGTACCTTGAAAGAAATTTGGAGGTAGGATTCCTTCTCACTCTCCATCACAAAGATCACCAATCTTTATTTGTTAGAGACGATCATCAATTTATTCTTCGGATAATTTTATGGGATCATGAGTCGGGTGTGACTGGAAGGATATCCATTTGAAACATCAACCTCACTTTCTTCATCTTCACTTTGTCCATTTCACTAGTACTCGAGTAATCAAAGGATGTCCAATCATCAGTTTCATCACTTGAATCCATAGGTTCTACCTTATGATCCCGACGGATCACGTTTATTTTCACCCTCTCTCTACCACGTCCAAGTGTCATGAAGCCTTCATTCCAGTAGTTTCTTACATGAACTCTCCTTATCCATGGTCTTCCCAACAAAATTGGGTATGCAACAATACCATTTTTCATCACCGAAAGTCTACCACACATACAACACCCATAACAGATATTGCCACATTTGAAACTACACCTTTTGGTTTAGTTTTTCCTTTATTTAATGACATTAACATAAGTGTTGAGGAGCGATCAATTTTAAACCCAACATATTCATTCTGACTCGGTCATTACATTAATCTGCAGCACCTCCATCAACTAAGATATCATGAGTTGAAATACCATTACATAATACCTCAGCTTGTGGAGCGTAGGGATCCGCCTCTTCCTCCAAAACAGGGACCTCAACCTCCTTCCTTCGTTGAGCATTGAGTCCACTTCGCAGCTCCCGCCTCTTCTCAGAAGACATAACCAAGAGTTGACCATATGTAATATTTGCAGGCCTTTTGGACAGATCGTCTAAGATGGAGTATGGTCCTTGTCCCCGTGAAATCAGAAAATCCCGCACACCCAACTTTTTCTCCTATGTTTCTTACTAGTTTTCCTTTCATCTTCTTAGGATCATTTCCATCTTGGTTATCTTTTTATTTCTTTCTTTTTGTTACAAACACATCTACTTCATTATTTATGCTCTTATCTACTTCATCAAAATAATTCACGGGTGCTTTCCTTTATCATTATCTTTTGTACCAGATGTAGAAGCTCTATCTCGAACAATTATACTTATAATAACCCTTTTTATAACAACCATAACATACAACTTCAGAAATATTTATTTTTGGACATTTATCTCCTCCCGAGAACTAAATTCTTTTCCTTGAAAAAGATTAATAATTAATTGACCCATCTTTCGAGTGAGATCTTCATACTCGGAGATGTACTAGGAGAAGGATTTGTGTTCACCGAGAGTGGTTGTGGATTCTAGACTAAAGGTGTTGGTGTAGGCTCTACTTTAGCAACAATTTCTTTGAGCTCCTCTTCCATGCTTTCTTCTTGCCCTCTTGCAATCTCCTTTGCTTGTTCAATGGTAGGGTGGCAGTCATACTTCACTCGTTGTCTAATCTCTAGCTTTATCCCAAGAATGAAGTTCTTACAGAGGAGATTATCCACGCCATTCATTAACCCATCCGCTAATCCTTCCTTCCGGATCTGGGCATCAAGCTTCCTCCTTAGCTCTAGAACACAAGCATGATAATCCATTATCTTCTCCTTCTCTCCTTAGGCTAGCTTTGTGATATCGATCATGAGATCTGCATATTTCTATTGTTCACCAAATTCTTCAAGAAAACTTTCAGTTAATAAATCCCATGAATTTTTCACATTATCACCTAGTGTTTCAAACCACCTAAAGGCTTAACCATCCAAAAATGTAGGAAAAATTCAATCCATTGTTTCATTCTTATAAGGCCATTACAAATACAAGATCGTTTAAACTCTTGAATGAAAGAGGAAGCATCTTCATTAGATTGGAGTGAAAAAATAGGAATCTTCCCCATTTCCAAAAGTAACCACAGTGAAATACCAACCCACAAGCACAATCAACAAGACTTATGTGCACAAATAATTGGAATCACTATAATAGAAAATAGAAATGACCACGGTAAACTATGGTAAAACTTGACTTACCTATGATAAAAGCGACTTTCTTGTGGTAAATACTATTCATAGTAAAAGTGAAGTTCTTTGCGTATAAATACTATTCACAGTAAAAAGTGAAGTTCTTTGCGTAAATACTATTCACGGTAAAAAGTGACTTTTTTGCGGTAAATACTATTTACGGTAAAAAGTGACTTTACCATAGTAAGAACTACTATGCACAAGTAAAAACAAGGTTACCCTCCAAATATTTTTTCGACTAAGTGGGAATATTTCTCGGAAAATCCACTAACGAGGATGGTCCCGAGAACGGAACCAAAATGTCAACACCAATCGGCACTATGATAATTCTTCACCGAACTCCTCGTGCTATGAGTATTAACTAATGCACACCGCTTAGTTTGGTGGATGTAATCTAGAAACACAACAAATATAACACAAGAATACCATAGACTATGATAAGAAGGAATAATGATAAATATGAAATATCGGTGTAAATTATAATATTAACATGAAATTGTTACAATCTCACCCATGAGGTTCTTCAAGTGTTATTAACTCCACTTGCCTTCAAACAATAACTATGGGAGAAACTTCACGATTACACCTCTTAATGGCTTATTTAACACACCTTCAAAAATGATGGCTTCTTTTACACACTTACTCATATAATATTTCTCACTACTTCTCTCTATGCTAAATGAGGGGGGTGGCATCTTTATTTATAGGAATTCGGTTTATCCATCTTATCTCTAAGATAGGATAGGAAATCTCTTCCGCCAATCATATTCCATGCCTAAACTCTTACCTTTACATGTAAGCTTATCTTCTAAGATAAGATAAACATTATCATCTCACATGGGTTCCACCTTTTTAGACTTTTCCACAAATAAAATATACAAAATATTTATGACATCACTCTTTGTCCTTATTACAAATATAATATTTTTAATTCCTAATCATGTAGACCCTACTTCTCTACTTATCCCAACTTTGACATTTTAACATTACCGGACCACTTACGACAAATATTTACTTTTTACAATATTCCTATCAGACTTTGGTATTAACGTATTCTACATTATTGGCGGCACCGTATCGACGGCATCGTTATCTTCTATTGGACACTACTACTAATTATACTTAACATCTTATTCTAATACATACATTAATAAAATAGAAATTACGGAAGAAAATTTTAATGTCGATAAATGATCTACCTTTACCTTTGTCTTCTTAATACGAAATTTGATATGAAAATGTTTAGAAGGAATGCCTTTTGTTTAGCATCCTTGTCATCAAAATTTCCCAAACATTGTTTTCCTTGAAGGGAGGTGAAACACTTCCTCTCGTATCCATATTGGTTCTGAGACATCCTCTTTTTCATGAGCGGGGCCAAAAAAAAAATTCCTCTTGTTTCTAAAAGGATGCAATTCTGTTTTGCAACTTCCAACAAGTCTCCTCGGTATGACCATTAACATCACAATGCCCACAATGCTTTGCAATTATTCGTTAGAGATAAAAAGTAGCATTCAACTCGCCTTTGTCACCATCTGAAGAGGGAGATGAACCCTTATCTTTGTCCATCTCAAGATAATGAGCTTGAGAACAAACCTCATCAAGATCCTTGATCTTAGCTAGTAATATTGGCCTCCTCAAGTGACTATGCAAACCCCCAACATACATCGTCAATGTCACAATAAAAGGTATCTTGACCCATTTGGATTTCCATCTTACAAAGCACGTTAGTACAATCTTACACACTTTGTCCATTTTTTTAGTAAGATATTGCCAAACAATAGATCTTTCCTCTTCATAGCAAATAGGATAGAATTGCTTCTTAATCAAAACTTTAAATTCCTCCCACTTACTAAGGGGTGGTATCTTCTTCATAACCAAAGAATGAACATATTTCTCAAACCAAGTTAATGCATGTTTTAACTTTAACCTTGCAAAGGAGATTTTTAAGATTCATTAATTTCATGTAAATTAAAATATACATCAAGTTGAGCTAGCCAAAGGTCTAGCCTCTCTACACTCACCTTTGTTTTATACGGCTGATTTTCAATCTTTGCCTCAACCATGAAAGGGGGTGGTGCTTGGTTGGCATTAGGTGGTTTTTCTATGCTCTCATGCTCGGGAGCATCCTCCTCATTTGTTTTTGGTGTCTTTGTAGAAACACCAAGCTTCTCCATGAGAGTTCTCGCGATTGACTCCAATATATCAAGCTTTTTCATGGAAAGGGAAATACTTGCAACATCCTCTTCCGACTTGCGAAACCATTCTTCGGCAATAAGGGTTTCCTCGTCATCAAAACATGCCATTCTTCCCACTTCTTTCTTCCACTTCCCTATGGAGATTATTCTTGCAAGGAAACCAAGTCGCCTTTGCCACAAACACTTGTTGTTCGGGTAATATGCAGCAACTAACCACATTAAAAACCATGCACTACAATGAAACACCAACTAATACAACTTGTGGAAAGTGTTAGAAAACCCTTTACGAGAAAAAGGAAAACATGCTTTGATAACAATCTGATCCATAAACCAAGTGGATATTGTTTTCCCTTACGCCTATCTCATCCGTAAACCAAGTGGATATTCAACACTAAGTTTCACCAACACATATCATATAAACCCAACTTAAAAAGTGACAGTGAATAGACTCAAAATTGTTTATAAACTTAGTTATGAAGTGTTGGAAATGAATGTGTAAGATATGAAATAAAGATAAGAGAATGATAGCTTAAGATACACATGAACACGAGTAATTCTAGAGAAACCCGATAGTGGGAAAAACTCCAATGGGTGAGGCAACAACACTTCTCTTCCAAAGTATGCAATTCACTAATTTTACAAGTTACAACTGAAAAATACGGTCTCATGGACAAAGCTTCAAACTCCCTTTCTCTAAAGCTTGCGAGAAGAATTGTTTAGCACTTTATAGACCTCCTCACTACAACACCGACAACCATCACTCACCTTTGCTAGAAAATTAATGAATTTTGAACCAAGGCTAAACCATGCTCAATTGTTATGGGAGATCGATTCCAAAACAACTGTCATTTCTTAATGGTCCCAAACTCCCTTTCTTCAAAGCTTGCATAAGAATTGTTTAGCACTTTAGAGACCTCCTCACTACAACATTGAAAACCATCACTCATTGCTAGAAAACTAATGAATTTTGAACTAAGACTCCAACTTGCTTAATTGCAATGGGAGATCCAATTCCAAAACTCCTATCATTTCTTAATGGTCCTTGACATCCAACATAACCGCACTTACTCCCTCTACCTCACAAAATTTCCAAGTCCAAAATATCGATTGTGGAAGTTGAAATGTTTGCAACCATTTCAACCACATGTTTTTGGACACATAGCAAAACCGCCATGGCAATTTACAAAACCACCACTAACACTTGCACAATTGTCGAGGCGGTTGACAACCACCACTAGCACATCGCCACCTACTTCCATTGGCATCTCTGCGATAAAAAAATGCTCTAATTTATGAAGGCCATAACTTTTGTATATGAACTCAAAATTGAAATGGTTATTTTTTCAAGAGAAACCCAAATATGTAATCAAAACATACATATGATAAAGTCCATACATGTGAAAAGCCTCGGAAACTATCTCGATCCAATGTGTTTTTACAAGAACCGCTTCTACAAGTTCTACAATTACATGAATTAGGTATATTTGAGATCCGAATTTGGATCGAGACTTGTAGTTCAACTCAATTGCATTGGAATAAGAATTAAATTGAATTGTTGTTTATTGTCAAAAATCGTTGGCAAAACTAGCCAAAACAAATATGTCAAATGACTCAAAACTCGTGGAAAACCATTTTAAGTATTCTCGAATAAGGTAACAATAGAGGAGCCAACGAATTTATATGAGAGCGCGAGCCTTCAACGGTGGCTCTAATGAAGTCTTTGGTGAGTGAAATCCCGACGGTTTCATCCTCATCCCTCGTTGGTGTGTCGTTGTGCATTTTCGTAAATGAATAAACTCCATATTAACTCTAGCTTAAGCCACCAAACATTTGCAACTTGTGCCATGTAGTACCTACCGCCTCTGCAAAAAAGAAACCAAAAATTCTCCTGGAAAAATTCCGACAAAAAAACATGCATTTTTTAATAAGGGCTTTCTCACGGGTAGAATCTCTCAACATAATTAATGGAATGTTGATATACACTAATCCCATAATAATTGACCCATTAATTAGAATATTGTTTAGCTTTGAGACAAATAAATACAGATTTTGCATACTTTTTGTTTTAGTATGGAATTTTTTTCAATATATTTAGAATATTTTCCAATCGCATTATGACCTTGAGAATAGTTAAATTGATTATAAATAGTAGAATTGACCAATTCATTAAAACTAAAATATATTTTGAAAAATGTCATAGCATTAGATAATAAAAATGTAAAATTACATTTGATATAGATTATCATATTCATATATATGCTTGAATAACCCAACTAGGGTTATTTATGACACCGAAACCCCAATCCAATTCTAGCCATACAAACACATTTATTTATAAATGGATTGTTTTTTAAACGTCAAATTTACATAAAATTCATGATGATGCAATGTGATGTTCATGGTCATTATAAACACAATAAAACAACAAAAGAAACTTATATTTTATTTTAAGTAAATGCAGATTAAAAGAATATGCAAGTGATTATGTTTGATTACATCCATAAAATTAACTTGGCTAATACTAAGCCAATCAAAGAGCAAACCACGACATGATCAACATAACATATGTGCCACAACAATGGTTCAATCATGATCCATAGAGAAGATTTTAACAAAGCACCTAACATTTACAAACCATGAAATAAAATAAAAGTCAATAAGACGAAAACATCGAAAGTTTTTACTTGAGCAAGTTGTCAATGGCACTTGTGATGACCCATTCCAACCATACATACCATGACCGAAAAGGGTTTTCAAAACTAGGCAACCCGGGACTTCTCACTCATGGTAAACAAATACATAATAATTTTAAAAAGGATGGAATTGAAACATGCAAGGTGATCGAGCAACGGGACTCCAAAGATCTATTTTTTGAAAAGTCCTAAAATTTCTATTTTTGGTAGTTTTCAGGGAAAGTCTGAAAGTCTATTTCTAGTAGTTTTTAGAACTTTTGTATTTTGCATGTTCGAAGGTCTTCAAATCATTTTTGGGCTTAGCAAAATTTTGGGCAAGAATTTATCGACTGGATCCATAGTCTAACTTCGTGCTTCACTCTTCTTCCCAACGGATCATCCGGTTCACAAAACGGATCAACGAACTAGGAGATATGGCCCCGTCAAGGAACACTAAATAAAATAATAAGTGATAATAGGAAATACTTTATTTTTTTCACTTTTGTATTTTGAATCCACCCCTAAGATGGAGGAACACTCTCCGTGTAGGATGACTTTTGGTTACCATCTCGAACCCTTCATATTCTTTGTCTAGCTTTAAATTTGATGATTTTCGAATAAAGTGACAGATCTCCAGGCTTACATCTCTCTCGCGGAGTTTGCCAATTTGTATTCACAATAAAATTTGTTTTGTTTACTACTCTTTCATTGTAGTTTGCATTTTCATAGCACATTAAACACCATTGTTAGTGTGTTGTCCATCGGGTTGCACTTCAATTCGGATCAGTGGTATCAAAGCTAGGTTCTTCACTCTTGCATGTCGGTGTTGGACCTCAATTACCGTTAGACCAAAACTTGCATGTGTTAATCTCTTCGCGATCGCGAGTTAGGATCTACGAGAGGCGGATAGTCCATGTCATGAAACTCACGAGGAGCGTTAGATGCACATGCCAATAGTCAAAACGCACGAGGTTAGAATATCAAAATCACAGTGTCCAGACTCACGATCCTTTAGATTGCCTTCCTTGTTGTTTCTAATGACCTCAAACAACGCAAGAGAAAATGGGAGATCCGTTCAAAGAAATGCTTGATGAATCCTTGAGAAGCATAGGAGGGAGATGATGGCATAGTTTTTTTATGTCCTCTCGCAAGTCATCCCTCATGAATGGCTCCACCTCCATACCGCACCTGCATCAAGTAGGCCCTTTAAGGCCCCGACACCATTCAAGGTACAAGTAATTTTTGACATTCAACAATTTTTCAAATAGTGAAAAGATAGCATTTGCACTTCTAAAAGCATCTCTTCATGTCAAAAATGGTGGGAATCATACTCCTGCAAGAGGATGATAATGATTATGTAACAATCGATGCAAAATCTCCATAAACATGGGATGGTTTTGTAGAGGCCATCGGGGAATAATATTATCTAGTAAAAACTTACAAGGACCAATTCAAGAAACTACACCATTGCATCAAGGTCGTGATCAGACGGTGCAAGAATACACCAACGAGTTTCATACCCTATCAAAGCAAAAATTGGTGCACATGACACAGAGAAGCATAGGATTCTCAAATACTACAAGTGGATTGCGATATTTCATCTAGGGAGAGATGGAGTTTGTAGACATCAGGACTCTCGGGAAGCCTATCAGATATGCAGTCAAGATTGAAGAAAGGTCCAAACGTAGGGGAAATAAAGATACTTCATATTCCAAGAAAGGAAAGTTGACACCAAGCAAAGAAAGAAGGGATGCACCACCACAAAAACAGGACAAGAAGCAAGCATGGAAAGAAAAGCCACGAAAAGACACAGGGATGTGGTGTGAGAAGCACAAGAGTAGGTACCATGACACAAAGGATTGTCGAGTTGTCAACAAAAATTTACTAACAAAGTCAGGGGAACAAGATGTAGGAAGAGCCTCCACAGAGAAGCGGGACACACATGAAGAAGAGGATTTGATTGAGGATGCAAATCCATATACCATTGTTGCCACCACACGAATAAAATCTCTACTGAAAGATGATGCGGAGCATCTTTTCCACTCGCAGATGTGGGTGAATGGTATGGCTCTTCACTTTATTCTAGATAGTGGTAGTCAAAAGAATCTGATATCTGCAGAAACAGTAAAGAGGTTAAATTTGGTAACCCCTCACCCACAACCATACTTTGTTGGTTGGGTTAGTGAAGGGAGAGACATTCATGTGAATCGATAGTGTTGCCTTCCTATTCAATCAAACCATTCAAAGATGTGGTGGTATGTGATGTTGCACCATTGGATGTCTATGATGTACTTCTTGGACAACCATACATGTGGGATCGCCATGGTGTCTATGAGGCGAGGCCTAGGAGTGTCATCATTACTCTAGGTCGTAAGCGTTACCACATCCAGAGGTAACCCCTCCCAATCAACGGCCCCGATCAATGCAACGCGCAGTGTCGAGGTTGATTGCTCAAACTAGGACCTTTGTCCTACTCATGATCCGGCCTGAGGAGAAGCAAAAGGTTCGAGCGACCATAAGAGTAGTCACACAAGGCCAAACTATGCAAAGAAAAACATATTGATCGGATAAGATCGAATATGCGAGACATGATGTTACCGGATACATCGGGTCTTGCATACCCCTCTATCAATTCGGGTACACCATGGGAGTCTGTCTCAATGGATTTCATGTTACGTCTCCCTTCCACCAGGCATGGTCATGATTGTGTTTTTGTCGTGGTCGACAGGTTTTCAAAGATGGCAATCTTGGCACCTTACAAGAAGAAATATCAACAGAGGAGACTATGAAGTTGTTCTTTGACAACGTTTGGATCCATTTTGGACTTCCAAAAAGTATTGTTTCAGATCGGGATTCTAGGTTTGTGGGGATATTCTGGTCTACGCTATGTGTCCTTTGAAAAAATCCACTGCATTCCACCCTCAAACCGATGGGCAAACAAAGGTAGTCAACCGTATGATTGTGCATCTTCTTCGGATGTATCACTCCAAACATCCACGTACATGGGATGAAAGTCTTGCATATGTCCAACATAGCTACAACCGAGCTCTTCATAGCTCTACTAACATAGCCCATTTTAGGTATGTCTTGGATTCCAGCCATTGGCTCCATTGATGTAGCATTTCCCTTCATGTTGGAAGAAGAATCTACCCATACACAAAAAGAAGTGGATAAGGAAACTAAATTTGTAGAAAGAATTGAAACATTCAGCAACAAGTTCATGAGATCTTGGAAAAAACTAGCCAAAAGTACAAGCAACGTCATGATGTACATCGGGTTCCTCATCAATTCCAAGTGGGAGATAAGGTCTAGTTACATCTCCAAAAAGAGTGACTCAAGGTCCATACAGAAACTCATGCCTCTACGATATGGGCCATATATAATAACCAAAAAGATTGGTGAGAATGCATTTGAGCTCAATCTTCCATCCTATCTTGGGTTACATCCAGTTTTCAATGTGGAGCTGCTTCGCCCATACTTTCCTCCACTCTTGGATACATCAGACATTGGTGAACAGTTGCAGAGTACGAAATGAACCTAGACTGCATGACACCAGTAAACATTGATCATATCATTGATATGGTGGTTAAAGATGTGAAGCATCAGTAAATCACACTCTATCGTGTAGTAAAAGCAGAGCAGATGACATACCAAGGGAAGTGACTCACTAAGAGTCAGATTGAGAAAGAATTTCCACGCCTAGTCAAAAATCTAGGAGCAATGGGGCCCATTGCTTCTCAAGGAAGGACGAATGATCCAAAACAAGGCTCCAAAGATCTATTTTTTGGAAGGTCCTAAAATTTCTATTTTTGGTTGTTTTCAGGGAAAGTCCTAAAAATCTATTTCTTGTAGTTTTTAACAGCGTTTGTATTTTGCATTTTGAAGGTCTTCAAAGCATTTTTGGGCTTAGCAAAATTTTGGGCAAGAGATTTATCAACTGGAGTAGTAGTCTAACTTTGTGCTTCACTCTCTTTCCAACGGTTCGCAAAAGCAGATCAACGAGCTAGGAGATATGGCCTTGTCAAGGGACACTAAATAAAATAATAAGTGATAATAGGAAATACATCATTTTTTCACTTTTGTATTTTCTAATCCACCCCTAAGGTGGATACAAATGGTCTCCGTGTAGGATGACCTTTTAGTTCCCATCTAGAACCCTTCATATTCTCTGTCTAGCTTTATATTTGTTGATTTTCGAATAAAGAGACAATCTCCGAGCATACATCTCTCTCATGGAATTTGCCAATTTGTATTCACAATAAAATTTGTTTTGTTTATTGCTCTTTCATCATAGTTTCCATTGTCATAGCACATTAAACACCATTGTTAGTGTGTTGTCCATCAGGTTGCACTTCAATCTAGATCACAAGGTCTACAATGCCATGAATTGCCCTAATACCATAAAATGGTGGATAGTCTTAAAACAACAATCTTATCTCGAGGATAGCAAGTGTTACATGGAGGAAAATGTTATGATGTATGTTATATCATCATGGTTCTTGAAAACAAGTTTGCCTCCAAAGTTCCTTAATCAAAATACCATATGCATAGGAATAAGCAAAATAGTTTGTTGCATTAACTAAGAGGAGCCAATACTTGAGAGGGTACCAATACTTGTGATTGTACATGTTATCGGGTACCAATACTTGTGATTGTACATGTTATCCAAATAACTCTCCTAGTTATCTCGATAACTTATATTTTCATCCTGACTCTGATGTTTCACATTTCAGGTCGCGCGCACTCAAGGATATTCTTTTAACACCTTAGCACGAGCACAGTTCATCTACGCGCCCTTACGTGCCTTCCCCGCACCCTTTGCATTCTTCTATCTCCTCCATTTTCCCTCTCGTGTGCCTCACACTTCTATCAGCTAAGTCCTTGGCCCTTCGCGCGCTGCGCCCATTACCTTGTAATAGTTGTGCCTTAACCGTATGTTCTCTACTCACCAGTTTTCCTTGTCTCCCCGCGCGCGTAGCGCGCACCCTTCTTCGCCTCTTTCTTCTGCTTCTTCCTTACACCCACAATCCACGCGTTCACCTTCTTTCCAGTCAACTCGGCGCATCTCCAAAGGTAAGAGCGGCCGTTGAAAAGTCCAAGAGCCTGCGGAAGATTCCACGTGTCAACCCGACGCTCCTTCAAAGGCAAAATCTTGAGCGGGCTTCTAAATGAGCACGGAGCCTCCACGTGTCTAGTTTCATAAAAGGATAGGATCGGGGTTGAATAGTCAAAGCATTGAGATAGGCCAACGGAGGGTGCCAAGTGTCATAATGGTGCTAATTCAAGAGCAAAATTAGGGAAGGGTTTCCAAGCAAGCGTCAGGCTGCCGTGTCCCTGGTCAGATATATAACCCTCCCGAGTGAAAGATTTAGCCAAAACATGAAGAAATTGAGCGAACCGTGGAAGCAGCCACATGTCAGCCCGGCACAACTTCAAAAGCGAAATACAAAGGCTGCCCTCAGACATGCGCCAGCCCTCCACATGTCCGGTTTCAAAAGGGCGCCCATTTTAGTGGTTGATTCTCGTCATTTTGTACGAACCCGATTCAAATTTCAAATGAGCATATCTTTTGGCTCAGTACTCGAAATCCAACAAATCTAACACCGTTGGAAAGATCTCGACCTCGTCTATGCCATGGAGATCTAAAACTTTAATTTTGGAGAGGTTAGGTGGGGAAAAAATGAAGAAACATCTTCGTGCCATTAATACAGGATCTATTTGCCCCCAACAACTAGATCGGATTTGATATGATCCATCATTCCTCCTCCTTTGAGGCGCCAAACAAGTAATTGATGCAAACATGACAGATTTGGGGCGGATTTTGGGAGGCATTAACGATGGTGGTTGAGCTTCGAATTAGTTTTCCCACTTCTCTCTCTCCTTCTTCCCTCTGTGTTGAATCTATAAAGGAAGGGTCAAGGCTCATTGTAATAGGGTTGGACACTCTAGATCCTTACGCATGTTGCTAAGGACTCCATATTTTTTGTATTTTGAGTTGCAAACCTCCATGTTTGGCTCTTGCATGTGGATATCAACCTCCTTATCATTATAACAGTTATGTGCATTTTTGGAAGTAATAGAAGCATCGTTTTGTGACTATTCTCTGTCCTAACATGTTTGCATTCCTTCTTCTTTCCTCTTCTCTTGCATTGTGTATTGTTGTGTTATTTCAAGTCCCCTGCAGTTCCATACTTGGTTGTGTTCCATGAGAACGATCTGGTGAATGCGTATTTCATTGTGCTACTCGTGCCTAGCCTCCTTTCATGCATTCCCTATCATTCTCGCTCAGAACAAATAGTGTTCACCCCTCTTTTCTAGTGCTATCGCCTTTTAGTGTAGTTTACTTCATGTTATCCTTCTTTCCTTGGTCCCTTGGCATTCTTAGCTTAGTTTCCCCTTTCAGCACTAGGAGTAACAATAGCAATAGAAATAGATAGAGGAACCGGCCTTCTCGAAGATCCGTCCCAAGCTTGCAAGGTCCCACAACTTGGGGACGATTCCATTGTGGTCTCAAGCACCTCGGCCCTTTCGAGATCCAAGACGGGTGAACACTTGAGCAACCAATAGTTTTTGGCACGCCCGATGGGAGCCTGCATTGAAAGCTCAAATTTCATATCTCTAAGTTCTGGTGTGTGAACTTAGTGTTTCATCCTTTGAAGAGGCTCATTTCAAACACATCTGGTGACTCCCAATATTTAAGATCTTTGTTTCAGTAATCCTAAGCACCTTTCATGAGAAGAGTGCACATAAGAAGAAGTGCAGTAGCTGAAGATTCTTTTGAATACCTCCAACTATCCCCAAGAAGAGTTCATTCCAGAGAAAGCCCGCATGCGTGCATCTCTATCTCAGCGCACTGCGCCCATTCAACTCCTCCTAAAAATAGACAACCTATGTGCCCTGTAATGGTGCATCACCACCCCCTCCATTAAGAAACTTTGTAAACTTTGATGGAGGGAGTCCCTTAGTCTTGGTCATGCAACATGATATGTCAAATGGCACGATCAAGAGTATTCCTTACTTTACTGGTGAGAATCAAGTCACCCCTCAGGAGCATATCCAGGATGTGGAAAATGTGTGTTCACTCTATCTGATCACACATGATGATGTAGCAGTCAAAGTTGCTTGCGGCCTCTTTCAAAGGTAAAGCACTTCAATGGTACCGAGGCTTGAGACTTGGATCTATCACCACCTGGGATGAACTGGGAATAACTCTATGCAATTATTTTGAAGACAAGTCAGATCACCTATCCTTTGTGGAGTAACTGACAACAAGGAGGGCGCCCAATGAGTAGATGATTGATTTCAACATCAGATTTCAGAAGACTTGGGACAAAATCCCTCTTGTGGTAAGACCTACAGCCCAACATGCTTTCCTTTATTATTGAAGGCGCTCAACAAAGCAATATTTCAGTTATGATACAATCTATGGGAGGTAGAACCTTACCAGTCACTTATAGTATTGCAGTAAGGGCAGAAAATAGTCTTATTCAGCAGGAAAATTAGCTCCCAGACCGCCTATGCCCTTGTTCCCAGAAATGTCGCAAGCACCCCAGCCTTCTATAGCCTCTATTCCTACTCCTAAGCAGAGCGCGCAACCAGTTGCCTCAACATCCTATTCTCCATCACAACAAAAGGAAAATGAAGAAATGAAGGTTGTGATCAAAAATTTGTCAAACAAAATCATATCATTGGAAAAGCAACAAGCGCAAGCTTGTAGAGGCAATTCCAATCAGGTGCATGGCCAAGGGAATCAGCCTTGGCAGAATCAATATAGAAATCAAAGATACGCACCCAACCAGCAGAATGATAGGTGGCGCCTAATGCACATCTACCCTTGCAAGTTGTCCCTCCCGCGCCTTCTCTCCCAACACCCAATGCAAGCCAGAAGCTTGTTTCGATTCAAAAAAATTTGGCACAAGAGTCAAAATGGTGCTTCCCTTGCAAAATGCCTCATAGTCAATATCATTGTGCTAATGTTGCGTGCACCCAAGCCTTCATGATTCAGTAATGCTTCATCCTATGAACCCTCAACAAGCGCCCATGAAGTAGATAATCCAGAAAGACCAGAAGATCCTCCAGGAAACCAATTTGATGTTCTTTGGTGTGAGGACTTCTATGCAATCAACCAAGCTACAGAAGATACAAAGACCGCGCACCCAAGTTGCGAACAACACAAGATATAAGAAAAGAATATTAGAGTCGGGCGCAGTCACAATCCCAACAATACAAGTAGATCTTCATAAGAAAAAAGAATCAGACAAGACCTCTTACAGAAAAAGCGTTCAAATCCCTATGCAGGAGTTCCCATGTAAAGCTCCTTTTGAAGTAGCACGCACTCCTCATTTGGTAGGCCAAGCCTCTACCCTAGCTAAAATTCAGGCTTCCGCGACTGAACAATCAAGAAGGGATGTTGTTCCCAAATACACAAGATGGGGGGCTTCCGTTAAGCATTGTTGACTAGATGAAGAGAACAAACATAAACGTCACAATGTGGAATGCCCTGACCATTCCATCTCAGTGGGACTTGTTGCATGAAGCTCTGGCACAACTCCCGTGCACTGACCCGTTATGCACAAATCACGCGCTTTTGTCAGAATCTGCCAAGAAGAGGATAAACAAGTAAGTAAAGTTTTTAAAACCCCACCCTTCTATATGTCCTTGATTATAGGCAAACACCTAGTGCATAACTGCTTAATTGACTCAGGCGCTAGTACTTGTTATGCCTAAAAAGATAGTTGATGTCTTAGGTTTGAAATATAGCCCTTTGTCTAAAGGAGTCCTACAACTTGATGGCTCAATTGTAACCACATTAGGAGTCATCAAGGATCTTGAATTAACCCTTCATGCATGTCCAAGCCTGACAATTACTCAAGATGTGTCAATCATTGACCTGCCTCCTATGTTTGCCCTATGTCTATCAAGAGAATTTCTACTAAAGTGGGTGGTTACTTGTCTTCTGATTGGTCTCATATATTACTCAAGACAAGGTATGGTACCCGGTTTACCATACAAGTTGAGCCTATATTTTCTTATCATGTAGAGCCATATGTCCCATCCCCTCTCCAAGCCAATTGTCTTATCCAAGAAGAACAAGTTTCAGTTCTTGAAGAGCAGTCTCTTCCACCCTCTATTCCAGACCTAGTGCTTGATGAATGGGCAAAAAGACATCACAAATTTGATCCCTATGCTGAAGAACTAGAAGCCTATGAAACTGGGCTTGGTACTTATTGCATTCTAGAAGAAGACGCTATGCTTCCACACGCGCTCATGAAAGAAAAAGTTCAAACTGGTCTATGGAAGTTATATTTTGATGGATCCAGAAGCGAAATGGCACGGAGCAGGAGTGGTTCTCATTTCCCCTAAAGATGAGAAATTATTCTTCGCGCATAGGTTGTAGTTTGCATGCTCTAACAATGTGGCAGAATATGAAGCGCTAGTGCATGGCTTGCTCATTGCTGAGAAGAAGAAAATTAAGGCGTTGCAGATCTTTGGGGACACAAAATTGGTCATCCACCAGGTCACCAACAAATGCCAGACAAAGAATAAGCTTCTTAAAGCTTATAAACATAGAGTTTGGGACCTACTTGAGAGCTTTGATGCCCTTAATCTGCAGGTAGTCCTGCGTAGAATGAACAAAGAGGCTGACCAAATGGCCGCGCTCGGTTCACAATTTTCTCCTGCTAAGGAATTTGTCAAAGGAAACACTCAGCACATTAAGATGGTGATTAGACCATCCATTCCAAACAATAACACCAGCTTACAAGTGTTCGACAAAGTGATGCGTAGATCATCTAGTTTATCCAGAATGAAGCTGAATTTTCATCAAGTATGCAAGCTGACCTCCATGCCAACTATGGTGACCAAGTAATACAATGAAGACAAATAAGTTGCCTAAAGGGCTGGTCACCTTAGAGAAAATGTTTAGCCCTGATGATGAGTTCAAAGGTGAAGAAAGATACATGCGCGCCACGCAAGAAGATTGCTCCTCCATTACTATTGCACACGGAAAGGAGCTGCTGCTCAGCAGGACTTGTGCACATGAAGAAAAACAGGCCTTCATCTCTCTGTCAAAAATACAGTGACATTTTCTCATGGGAGTATGAAGACCTCAAAGGTTTTGATCCAAGTGTTGCTCAACACTCTATTGACCTTGATCCTAGTATCAAGCCCGTCAGACAAAAGCAACGGCCAGTTAATCCAAAGATAGAGCCCCTCATGAGAAAGGAACTATCAAAACTCATTGAGGCAAAAATTATCTTTCTTATCAAATACTCTACCTGAGTTGCAAATTTGGTTCCAGTATGCAAGAAGAATGGTGAAATCAGACTTTGTGTTGATTTCAAAGATTTGAATAAGGCATCTCTAAAGGATCATTATCCTTTGCCTTCAATGGAGCAGATTCTGCAGACTATGGCTGGCGCGCAAAGGTTCTCCATGCTAGATGGGTATTTGGGTTTCAACCATATCCTGGTCAAGGAAGAGGATCAATTCAAAACAACATTTACAACCAAGTGGGGAACATATGCATACCAGAAAATGCCCTTTGGTTTGTCAAATGTGGGTGCAACGTTTTAGCGCCATGGATATTGCCTTCAAAGGTTACATCAATGAGTTCATCTTGGTTTACTTGGATGATATAATTATCTTCTCAAAGCAAGGCGCGGATCACATGGCGCACCTGGAAAAGGTCTTTGAGAGATGCAGGAATTTGGGGTATCTCTTAACCCCAAGAAGTGTAATTTTGTGGTGGCTCAGGGCAAGCTCTTGGGCCATGTGGTTTCGAAAGATGGTATCGCGATTGATCCTAAGCACATTTCAACCATCCTAGCCCTTTCCTGCTGGCGCACAAAAAGGCCTTACAGTCCTTCCTTGGCAAGATTAACTTTGTTAGGCGTTTTATCCCTAACTTTGCGAGACTAGTTCGGCCCATCACCCTCATGCTCAAAAAGGACATAGCCTTCAAATGGACAAACAGAAGGAAGAGAAAGCTTCAACAAGATCAAGAAAGAGATTGCTTGTGCGCCAACACTCATCAATCCAAATTACTCAAAGGATTTCATCCTTTATGCTTATGGTGTTGATGCAAACATTCTTTCTTGTCCTAACACAAGAGAAACGAAACAAGTAAATGGAATACCAATGGCCTTCTTCACCGGAGACGTATCAAGGATTATGAATTGAAATACAATCACACAGAGAAGCAGGTCTTCGCCATCATGCGCGCGCTCAAGAAATTCAAGAGCATGCTCGCCACAAATCATATCAAGGTGTTAGTCTCCCACTCATCTATCAAAGACTTCATCATGGGAGCAAAAATCAATGAGAAGAGAGCGCGATGGGTGACAAAAATCATGGAATATGATGTGACTATTAAGGCCACAAAGATGGTAAGAGGCAAGTGCACTCTGCAAGCAGATTGTTGAGGATGCGCAGAGTGAACCTGAGGCTTCATTATTTCTGGATGAAGACCTCCCGCGTGTAGAACATGAATAGAATATAGACCCTGCACGTGTGCGTGATGGATGAAGGACATGATCACATTCCTTTCTGAGGGCGCATACCCTCCCTAGTTTGAACAAAGCAAAGAGAAGGCATCTGAGGTTGTAATCTATCCCTTATGTTTTGATTGATGGACTTCTCTTCAAAAGAAATCTAGATGGTATGCTGTTAAGATGTATCAACGGTGCGCAGACTGAGCAAGTGTTAGTAGAATTTCACGATGGATTCTCTGGTGGACACTTCTCTGCCAAAACTATAAAGCAATGAAGATCATAATGGCAGGTATCTTTTGGCCTACCTTGTTTGCAAATGCACATAGGTGGGTCACAAAATGCAAGGAGTGCGCTTTCTTTGCAAGAAAGAAAATATTGACAACGCTTCCCTCGACCAATCCAAACGGATCAGCGTTTTGCGCAATGGGGTCTCGACTTCATAGGCATGATCAATCCGCCTTCAAGTGCTAGACATAAATGGGTGTTGATAGCTACAGATTACTTCACCAGATGGACAGAAGTGTCATCGCTAAGAAATCAACTCGAGGCGGTCATCCTCGACTTTCTCGAAGGTTTAGTCACAAGGTTTGGCATTCCTCAAACCATTATCTCTGATAATGCAAAGGCCTTCCTTGGTGCTAAAATCACTTATTGGGCTCTAAGTCTGGGCATTTACCTAAAAACCTCTTCCAACTATTACCCTCAGGGCAATGGTCTGGCAGAATCAACAAACAAGAACCTGATCAGAATCATGAAGCACACAATGAACATTAGCCAAAGATAGTGGCATACGAAGGTCTTACACATGCTCTGGGCAAGATAGAATCACAGTAAAAAGGCAATAGGAACTTCACCTTACAAGCTTGTCTATGGCAAGGAGGCTGCCCTTCCTTTGACACTAGAACTAAATTCATTGGCGCTTGCCCAAGAAATTTGGAATTTGAGGGCGCGGATCAAAGAGAAATCAGGATGGCAGAGTTGGTTCATCTTGAAGAGCTCAGAAACTCTACCATGATCAAGCTAGAACAACATCAACAAGCAACAAAGAAATGGTTTGACAGAAAGGCTAGGCCTCAAGCTTTCAAAGTTGGGGACCTAGTTCTAAAATGGGATGTTGACAGAGCTAAACCAGGAGCCATTCAAAGTTTGATGCACTTTGGAGTGGCCCATACATCATCAAGTCCTGCAAAGAAGCTAACTCTTTCGAGTTAACTCATCGGATGGAAGCGCGCTGCAAATCCCAGTAGAACGAGATCTATCTCAAACCCTTCCATTAGGTTTGTTGCATCATGTTGTATATATTAAGTAGTTTTAATTCCTCCAAGTGTGCTCCGTGCACATTGTTTTTTTTTGTACATAGTTCTTTCCCCTCACGTGCTTCCTGCGCGCGCTCTTTTGTTACTTCTAGAATGCAGAGCTTCTCTCTCAAAGTTGTGAGATTCATAGCAGTGCAGATATGATTTTCAAGTGATTACAGGGGCATTTTCATGATTGAACAAGCCGACTCCATGCCCAATGGACTTCTAAGGCTACTGGTCTCTTCATCTAGCAAGCAAATGGCCCCGAAAGTCGCCAAAACTGTTATCCAAATAACTCTCCTAGTTATCTGGATAACTTATATTTTCATCATGACTCTGATGTTTCACATTTCAAGGCGTGCGCACTCAAAAATATTCTTTTAACACCTGGCATAGCTTTGCAGCTCCTTTGCACGCCCTTGTGTGCCTTCCCTCCCCTTTGCATTCTTCTATCTCCTCCATTTTCCCTTCCGCGCGCCTCGCACTTCTATCGGCTAATTCATTGGCCCTTCGCACGCCACGCCCATTACCTTGTAATAGTTGTGCCTTAACCATACGTTCTCTTCTCACCAATTTTCCTCATCTCCCCCGTACGCATAGTGTGTACCCCTCTTCGCCTCTTTCTTCCACTTCTTCCTTGCGCCCACATTCCGCGCGTTCACCTTCTTTCTAGTCATCTCGGTGCATCTTCAAAGGTAAGAGCGACCGTTGAAAAGTCCAAGAGCCTGCGAAAGATTCCATGTGTCAACCCGACGCTCCTTCAAAGGCAAAATCCTGAGCGGGCTTCTAAATGAGCGTGGAGCCTCCACGCGTCCGGTTTCATAAAAGGACAGGATCGGGGTTAAATAGTCAAAGCATTGAGACAAGCCAACGGAGGGTGCCAAGTGTCAGCACGGCACTAATTCAAGAGCAAAATTGGGGAAGGTTTTCCAAACAAGCGTCAGGCTGCTACATGTCCCCGGCAGATATATGACCCTGCCGAGCAAAAGACTTAGCCAAAACATGAAGAAACTGAGTGAACCGTGGAAGCAACCACGTGTCATCCCCAGCACAACTTCAAAAGTGAAATACAAAGGCTGCCCTCAGACATGCGCCAACCCTCCATGTGTCCGGTTTCAAAAGGGCGCCTGTTTTGGTGGCTGATTCTCGCCATTTTGTACAAACCCAATCCAAATTTCAAATGAGCATATATTTTGGCTCAGTGCTCAAAATCGACAAATCTGACACCGTTGGAAAGATCTCATCCTCGTTTATGCCATGGAGATCTAAAACTTTAATTTTGGAGAGGTTGGGTGTGGAAAAAATGAAGAAACATCTTCGTGTCATTAATACAAGATCTATTTTCCCCAACAACCAAATCGGATTTGATCTGATCCGCCGTTCCTCCTCCTTCGAGGCGCCGAACAAGTAATTGATGCAGACACATGATTTGGGGTGGATTTGCAGGAGACATTAACGATGGTGGTTGAGCTTCAAATTAGTTTTCCCGCTTCTCTCTCTCCTTCTTCCGTTGTCTTTGAATCTATAAAGGAAGGGTCAGGGCTCATTGTAATGGTTGGACACTCTGGATCCTTACACATGTTGCTAAGGACTCCATATTTTCTGTATTTTGAGTTAGATCCTCCATGTTTGGCTCTTACATGTGGATATCGGCCTCCTTATCATTGTAATAGTTCTGTGCATTTTTGGAAGTAATAGAAGCATCATTTTGTGACTATTCTTTGTCCTAACGTGTTTGCATTCCTTCTTCTTGCCTCTTCTCTTACATTGTGTATTGTTGTGTTATTTCAAGTCCCCTGCAGTTCCATACTTGGTTGTGTTCCATGAGAACGATCTGGTGAATGCGTATTTCGTTGTGTTACTCATACCTAGACTCCTTTCACGCATTCTCTATCATTTCTTCTAACAAATAGTGTTCACCCGTCTTTTCTGTTGTTATCGCCTTTTAGTGTAGTTTACTTCATGTTATCCTTCTTTCCTTGGCCCCTTGGCATTCTTAGCTTAGTTTCCCCTTTCAAAGCACTAGGAGTAATGTGATAGCAAAGAGAAATAGATAGAGGAACCGGCGTTCTCCAGGAGATCTGTCCCAAGCTTCGCAAGGTCCCATAAATTGGGGACGGTTCCATTGTGGTCTCAAACACCTCGGCCCTTTCGAGATCCGAGACGCAGGTGCACGTTTGAGCAACCAACAGTACATGAGGGGGGGAATACCCAAAACTTGATCAAATTCAAACGAAAAGTATTACAATTTACACATTGTTGTACTTGTATTCAACAATGGTGTAAAGTAACCAATCACATGGTAACACATCATATTTACAACTTTTAGATACTCAATGCACAAGTTTAGGTCTAGCTTCTTTTTTAGTGCAATTCAAATTTGTTATTTTAAATCAATTCAAAATGTGACTTTCCCTCCAAGTAAACACAAAGAATCAAAAAAAAATATTAAACACATGTTGACTCAACTATGGGATAAACTTCAACTACTAATGTGACACCATTTAAGTGCCATGTAAATGTCAAATCCAATAATGAAGAAAACCTCCCGATAGTAAATCAAAAGTAATATTTGATTATCATTAAACATCCAAACAAAATTTGATAAATGAAAAACTTTAAAAAGTGACCAAATCTTTCATAGAATCAAACATTAAATGCTATTTAAACTTAAGGCAATGTTGGATGACAATATTTTTACATGAAATATAGCAATACCTCAAAATTTCAAATACTATTTACACTTAATGAATGAATGATTTTAATGACGTCCACAAGACTAAAGAGTCTATGGGACCAAAAGTTGAAACATTAAGATGATTTCAGACTCTTTTCAATATCAGATCTTCTACTGTGAATTTTGAGCACAAAATCTGCAATCTTTTCAAGTCTTGTTTCTTCGAATAACTCATTTAATTTGTCCACCTTCAAGTCATTTTCGTACTGGATACAAATATCATCATAAGTTGAACACTCCATGATGAAGTGTCATTTTGTCTCTACCACCCCTTTGTTGTAGAAAAGACAAGTTCTCCTTTCCCAATCCTCCTTGGGTATAGTCCATCTACCGGTTTCACATCAAAGGTGATGTGATCTCGGTCCTCAGTTGAGCCACTAAAATCCTTGCTTTACCCTTGATAGCTGCCCCTAGATAAACTTTTTCATCATGCTCCCAAGTGGGGTTAAATTCTTTGATGTAATATGCTTTCTTTCGACCAATCTGCTCTGTCCACATGGCAGTCCTAAATTTTTCTATCACATAGTTTTTATTTCCCTGTTGTTGTTAGGACACTCCTGAAAGTTGATGCCCCATTTGTTCATCCATTTGTTGTTCTACTTCATCCAAGTTTTCTTTCTATGCTCTAATTTTTCCTCCACAACCATTTTGGGCCAGCGATGATTATCCATGCTTTCAATCTTTTCAAATAACTTAGCAACCAAGTTATTGTTGATGCTTCCATCGGGAAAGTACCGCTTCAACCAACAGGATCTCATAAGGGACTATTGATTTGACTTTAAGAGTGCTTGTGATTAGATGTTTTTGGATTCTTTCTAATTGTCTCCACCCATGATTTGACATGCTACTTCCCCATACTTCGCAACCATAAAGGGCAACCGGGTGACCAAGCAATCCAAAAGGGTTTTCTTAGTTTTCCAATCCCAAAGTTCAGTTGTCCTACACCTATTTTGAAGTAGGTAAGATGCTTTCCAACCCCCCTATATCCTTTTTGCCAAGTCTCCCAACTAAGCTTGTTGTGCAAATCAATCCCAAGATATTTGTATTTTGTTACAATTTCCAACAGCTCCCCTAAAAAAGAAAGTGAATTTGGTCATCTTTCCTTTTTAAAGAAAAATCATGACTTTGGTTTTGTTAATGTTCACTTGCATCGTGACTTCCTGGCAAAAGAGTTCTAAGGCTTTCAAATGGTCCCTCAATCCTTGAATTGTTTTTAAATGGCAAAATTTCAAAAACATTGCAATAGAACAAAATGTTGAATTTTTAATGGATTGCCACCCAACAAAGTGCACTCGAGCAAATAGAACACTTGTCGAGGCTTACCCAAACACTTGTCATGCCATTGAAGAGGGCCTCACCTTACCCAAACCCTTGTCATTTTGTTGTCTTCACACAGACGACCACAGTGTCTCCTTTCCGCTCTACACAAAAGATGCATTTGAAACGCCTTGTGCATGGCCTCTCTTTTTCGTACATTTTTTGCCCTACATCCTCATGTTAGTCATGTTGACCATTGGCAGCAAACAAATGTCCAACCAGCATACTACCAACACATGTCAAAATAAGATCTTTGGAATAGGGTATGGAGATCCATCAAAACATAATAGAAATGGGATTTTGAGAGATGTTGTAGTTGCAAGTGCCTTAGGCACAAAACACTTGCAGCTAAAGCCCTCCCTTATTCACTTCTTGTTACAGCTACATGATCATATGCTCCATTGTTGCTGCGCACAAAATCCGTGACCTCAATGAATGTGAACACTCAAATCAAAAAGACACTTGAGAGACCATATTTGTAGGATATGGACAAAATGGGTTTGTTGAAAAGGCCACACTTCACAGCGTTTATCGGCATCTTCGTAGCCTTTGCCAAAATCAGAACTTTGGAATAGGGTATGGACATCCATCAAAGGAAAATCAGAAGCGGTTTTTGGTCAAAGATATATGAATGCCCTAAAAGGCATGTGGCAAAAATTGGAAGCATACACAAGGCACGCAGAACCCTCTCTGCTAGGGAGCTCAAGGTAGAACTCTCCGCCAATCATGGACCTTCTCCTTCTTCACCATTGTTCGTCCCTCATCCCTCCCACGGATTCCAACAACAAACCCTACATGAAACCATGACAGTGCCTCTATCATATCTAACACCCTCTGTAAACAAAACCACAACAACGACACTTGTCAGTACAACAATCTCCACAAAATAGAGAAAACCCCGATTCACCTTCCTGACCTATTTAGATATACAAATCAAGAACATGTAAGAACCCAAATAAATAAATAAAGAATTAAAACTAACCCAATTTCACAACCCACCTAAAATCTCCTAATCATAAACCTTAAGCTTCTTGATCTTCTCGTTCATATACGCGATCTTGACTAGCAAGAATGTGACAGAAGACAAAAGCCAATCGAGCAAGAGAATGTATGCAATGAACACTGCATTTCTTTGGCTCTTCATCATATTGATGATCCTGTATAAACCTTCTCAATAAAGGACTACACATGAAAATAAGATGGGTTCAAGATTGGATTCATGATCTACTCGTGGATTTGATTCATGATCTACTCATTGATTTGATGTTTGCTCACTATAGATAAAGACATGTTAACACCTGATGTGTCATCAAAATATCAAAAGAATAGAAAATAGAACCAAGGAAAATTTTACAACTATTGATTTGACACAATAGCATCTTGTACCTAGACAAGCCGCTTCAGGTAAATATCATGAAAATATATAGATAAATCCACATCAGCGTGAAAGAATAGTGAATGTTTAGTTAACCTTGGGTTCCAACATCATCAATGCATTATACTCATATGGTAGCATCATTCTCGCTTGTGCTTAGTCCCAAGGATGACATTCGCATATAAGTTGCAAAATGGAATGATAATTCTCTGTGTAGATGAGATCATAAAGGGATTTTGCACATCAAAAAACCCTGACACCTTCACTTCTAAGCCAACAAATTCAGAAATCTTTAAAAGGTTGAAATGTATGTGTTGTACAAAGATACTGTAAGATATAAACTTTTCACGTCCTTTAGGCCAAAGTAGTTTGTAGACCTACCAAAAATGCATTTACTTGTTTAGAAGATTGTTTTCATGACTGCTTAGTTTTATGCTATGTTCCATACGGACACAGCCCCATACTCAATGCCCTGTCCATGTCCACGTGCTATTTTCTTATTCAAATATTGTTCCTATGATTTTGGGGGTTTTGGGGTACTTCTAGACGCCCTCTTCATTCCCAACAAAATGGCACACGGTGGAACATAGTTTTTAAAAGAAATCCTCCAACCTTTGTTTGATTTTCTTGATTCAAGATTTTTGTGTACTAAGTTATGATTGCACCTTTGTGTCATTGTGCCCCATATCATTATAATAGTAAGTAGGTTAAAAGAATGCATCATAAGTCATTGCCTAAAAATTTGTTGCCAAGCTGATGAATTTATACCGTCTACCCTCAAACATTCAAAATGTATCTTAAGTTGCATTCAGCTTTAATTGAATTCAGACTCAAATTTCCAGAATATTGTACCGCAAATCATATGGCATTGATTTGATAACATGGATACAATAGAAACTGAAAAGCACTCGATGTTCAATTTTATCCAGTACGCATGTGAGGTCTATCGGCAAGCAGCGAGGTGATCAGACTTGTATTAATGTAGAAACCCGATTTCAAATCCAACTTGGGCACGGATGTAAATAAATCTTGAATATATATGAAGTATCTAATCAAAAAAAAAAGTGCATTTGATGTGGCGTGTAAAATTCGCATGTTTATCCAACTTGTGGCAATTAAACCATATAGCAAAAGCCACTCGATAACAATCAGAAAATAAACACAAGAATTGGCATAGCTCCATTTTGTGGAATCCGTGATGCTACAAATGGAATAACTAATTTTGTAACTGCAAGTGCAAACAATGTGTCTGTAACGTGTACAAGTACAAAGTTAATCTCCGCCTCTAAATGATATAAAGTGTATAATGTCTCATATCCCAATCCCCAGCCTATCACATTCTTACCATATCTGGAGGTGCTTTTGCTTAATTAAATGGAGCAGAAAATGAGTTGGAATTTCAAAATGTAGTGTGAAAGTCCATCTCACCCCATGTAAGGTAAACTTGGCAACAAAGCTACAGCTTCACCATCAAGGACAAGGAGCATTCCTTCCTTTTTGAAGCATTTGGTTGCGAACCTCACTCTGAACAAAGATACACATTCTTAATAATAACTCCCAAGAAGACCATCATAACATACATGTCTAGTTTCTTTACATTTTAAAAGCATCAACCAGTTAAGCAAAAGAGCCGGTACATTTATCCACACATATCTAAATGAACAGGGCTAGAGAGAGTGAGAGACCTGTATTTTTGTCTATGTTCCCTCAGTTCTAGTGCCTGTACTTCAGCAAGTAGATTATCATCAATGCAAACGGGGCCTTAAACTGCAATGTTTGGGATACATAAATTGCTCCTGGCTATATAATATGCATAGTCAAATAAAAAAACAAAATCAGGAAGACAATAAGGTTATAAATTCACAACAAATTGATGGTTTGCCTACAATGTAAATCATGCTGCAATCAAAGGTTTCATTCATATCTTCTGCAAAAATTATAGCACTGCACTCACTTTACTTTTAGATTTATTCAAGCATTATGCTATAAGAATTATATCTTGATGTAGCTGTGTTGTATTCTTTTTCCTTCTGATGTTTCAGGCCTCACTTCTAGGCCCCTCTTCACGGATAAGTGGATCCTTGATAGGTAAACATTATGTTGCAGACATGAATGTCAAAATCATCTTGTGCGCTATCATGTCATGGTAGAGAACACTGACAATAATTCCACTGTGTATAACTATCCAAGGGATTCCCAAATTTTGATCAGTCTGGAATCAAGTTCAAGACATAAACATAAAACCTAGGTAATTGAAAGGCAAGTAGCGATGATTACTGTTTGTAACAAAACATCTATAAGAGGGATACAGAACAGCTAAACATTACCCCGACTTTCAACCATGAGATATTGATCATATACATTAAAATGTATATACTTTATACCCCTCATGCTTGGGATGAGGATACATTGAAATAAAAGTATGATGCTCATTGGTTGTGCAGGGAAGCTATCCCATGGTATAGGGGATGTCTCTATTCACGAATCATGATTTGATTTTGACTTTTTCTTGAGCTGGTGGGTCTTAGATCCCAAACGTATACCACACATTTCTTACACTCCTCCAAGATACAACCCTAGACACTAGACACACTCACTGGACTCTCACCCCATTTTGTAAGCTCTATCAGGTTTATGCAGCAGGTACTCGGTGACCCAGGGAACACCCCAACTCACCCCAGCCCTACAAACAGGAAAGAGCAATAGTCTCACCTCCATGTACCCAGCAAAAGGATTTGCCCTACCCAATATAGTATTGGCTCAAAAGGAGCAATTACACTTTTAAGTGGGCTCTCATAATAAGCATCAACAAGGCTACTAATCTACTTAGTAAATATGGAAGAATCAAAATTCAAATGCTAAAAGAGAAAATAATTTATTTGCAATAAGATATCAAATAGTACAGCATCCAATGTGATAGTAAATGGTACACCTCCAATATAATAGCAAATGGTACATCCTCAAACATTGAGGATTTATGTGAAACACAAGACCTACACCTGGCATTCAATATTATATCCTCCAGATGAGAGCATGAGTGTAGATTAGGTTGCTAAAAACAAGAGAATCTACCATTTGAAAGCTTAAGAAAGTAAACACTCGAGAACATAAAAAGCTACCTTATCCCAGGTTTCAGGAATGGGGTGGCAAGGAATAGGGGAATATATCTTGGGAATGGCTAGACAGATACCCCATAATTCAGAAAACAGCACAACAATGTAAAACGAGTTTGGGACATAAGGTAATCCATAAAAAGTACAAGGAAAAATACTGAAATAATGAGCAAAACCATAAAATAATTACATTATAGATTATGCATCAAATTACACATTTGAAATATTGAAATACAAAATAGAATAAACCAGGCAGTTTTTGCTTTTATAGTAGGATGGGGGATGGGGGTGGTCTTTGTGGGGGCCCATGCTTTTGTATCTTATATTTTCCGTTATTCTTTGGTGGCTTAGATGTTGAATCAGTATTTGTGCCCTAAAGGACACCTAGGTGCCCTCTGGATGGTTGGGAATGCCCAAACACTCACCGAATCATTTCAAGGATGCATAACAAAAGGCACTTGCATGGATGATTACGTCGAAAGCGTACTCCAAATTATAAAGCGGAGGGGAAGCTGTAGGTTCAGACACTACTGTACAGCACGTTTAGTCGCAAATTGGACGGTACAGGCAGCTTACAAATCGGACGGTGCAAATTGCGTTAACTTGTCCATCAGGTGCAGCGCCTTCATTTAACCTAAGCCAAAACAGATCACAAGCCTACCAGCGTTAGATTGACTTCTCAACAGACAGTCAGATCTTCACTGAAATCGTTCACCTCGTCGAAACCCTAGTTTTACATTTCATTTATTCTGTTAAAAAGTTTAGTCATTGCTGAGGGTTTTGCAATTTTTGGTTTAGAGGGAGAGGAAGCAGATTCAGTCGAAGGAGCGGAGGGTAGTTTTGCCAGGTGTTATGGTGCTCAAGTGAGTTAACCCGCGATACCCATTTCAAAATAACAAAATAAGTTTGTTCTGTTTTGTTGGTAAGTTTGTTCCATTTTGTTGATACCTTTTTGCTGTCAAGCTCTCGCTTAGTTTACAAGTGTCTGGTCATGATTTTTCAACATTTGGCATGGCCTTGTGAATCTGTTTGTGTACCAGGATTTTGTAATATTTCAAAGTTAATAAGTTTTTGTTTTTCGAAGGAAAAAATCATAAATTTTATTCAAAGGGAGAATAAAAAAATACATTCTTACAGTTTACTGTTGTGCGAGTGAGCAGCAAAATACCATCCTTTCTCTGCTTCCACCCAAATTGACAAGTTAGTATTAAATTGTTCAGATTTAAGATCTTCCTTTGCCAAATTCTTTACCCTGCAAATATTGCATTCCATGAGAGTCCATATCCTCTATGTTAGTAATAAACCAGCACCACCAAAACCAGAATCTGATAATCAGATCCGCTCAGGACAATTCATCAAACCAATTAGTCTACAAGGAACACATGTGAAAAGTGAGCCCTCAATATGTACTATTTATGAGCTCTCTTCTGAGAAGTGTTGATGAATCATGCAAACCCTTCTTTTGTTATGCTTTTATCCCCTCAAATGTTATCTTTGCTGAAACCAGGAAATTACTCAGAGTCAGGTGCTTCAAATCTGCTAAGAAAGTGTGGACTGATAACACAAGAGAGATTTGGAGCGCATAAAAAACTGTGCAGACTTCATTCACTACTTGATCTTTGGGAACTTTTGATCCAGGAAAGACAACAAAATTCCTCTTTGCAAAGTATAGGGCAAAGGAAGAAATCAGACAGCCAATCTTTTACAAGATTTGTGGTGAATTTGGTTTGGCTTTTTGTTAAACAATTGCAATCTATGTATCTTCTATAAGGTTTCTTTCTTATGAAAAGTAATTTGTATCTAACAGCAGGCCCTATTGTTGTCCTCACTGTAATACTGAAAAAACGTTTTCCTCGAACACCAAAACAAATTAAGCTAAAACTCTATTGCCAGATTATGCTGGTAACCTTGTGAGCATTTCGTCAAACAGTTTTCATGCAACCTCTTTTCATGAAAATCCATCAGATAAATTGAGTGCATGCCGTCCTGGTTTTGCGGTGTCCTTCTTTGAGATCTCTACATTGAGGTTTGATGAATTGCAAAGGAGTTTTGATATTTCATATTTGCACAGACCCTTCTCTGGAACCTTGGATCAACTTTGGCTTTGCCTGATCAGCAAACCACCACCTAACTTGTTGGTGAACTCCTCTGTCACCTGCACAACTTGGTATTACCAAGTTCTTTGACTCTGGCAGATTGATCTTAACTCTCAAAGTTCAAAAGTTATTGAGCAGAGTTATTTTATTAGTTTCATTTTCTGTGCCTTGGGTTGCATGATTGTGCCTGTCAAGATGATATTGGGAAGTTGCATATAGTTTGGCAACTAAGCTTGAGATCAATATGGGGAACAATCTAAGATAAAATATCTCTTGGCCAAATCCATCTGGAAGCATGTCTGAATGTATTTTGATGATTGAGTATTTGACCTAAGTTATTTTTAAATGTCCTGTTTTCATTTTTCTATTTAGTGTTTGGCTTTTCTTTTCTCTGTATGTTAATTACCTATCATTACTTATTGAATGTCTGTTGCAATTTATTTAAATGTTTGCTGCATAGTTTTATGCTATTAAACATGCATTTAGGCTTTTATTCCATATTAACTGCACAGTATCCAATATTTCTTGTTTAACACTCTGTTTGTATGATTAACCAGTTTTGTACTTAATTTTCTTATATCCTGTCATGTTCTAGCCTAATTGCTTTTTGTTAACAATCATTATCTTAAATATTTGCAGGACAGAAATTTGCCGCTTCAGCGGTGCAAAGATATACCCTGGCAGGGGTATCGGGTTTGTACGATCAGATTCACAGGTATGTTTGTGTTTAACTCTCTTGTTTTTATAGCTTGATTGGAAAATATTGTATTTTGTATAGATTGTGTTTCACAAACTGGAAAACAGACATCTTAAATACTACATCTTCAACTGAATAATTCTACTTTAAAATAAATCCATTGAGTTGCATGTGTTTGTTGAAATGTTTATCTAACCTTATGTTGCACTTATTTCATTGACTTGTTCAACTGAATAATTGTACTTTGAACTGAGTCCATTGAGTTGCGTGTGTTTGTTGAACTGTTTATCTAACAATATGTTGTACTTATTTCATTGACCTGCTCTATTTGATCTTGAAATGTACAGGTTTTCTTGTTTGTCAACTCCAAGTGTAAGAGGTACTTCCACAACCGCCTGAAGCCATCGAAGCTAACTTGGACTGCAATGTATCGAAAACAACATAAGAAGGTGATAAATTAATTATTCCTTTACAAAATGAATTAAGCACTATCTGTTATTGTAGTCCACTCATGTTGTTGGTTTGGTTATTACCAGGATATTCATGCTGAACAAGTAAAAAGACAAGATGCAAGACATCCAAGCCTTATTCCAGGTCCATTGTTGGTGCTTCTTTGGAAGTTATCCAGAAGAAGAGAACTGAGAAGACAGAGGTTAGAGCTGCTGCCCGTGAAGCTTGCTTTGAGGTACGGCCTCATCTCTTATAGTTTTTGTCAAAATTTTATGAACTTATAGATCCCTTCTATATTCTTGAAACCCTTATTACTGACACCATCTTTGACTGTAAATTTTTAGAGAAATTAAGGAAAGAATAAAGAAGAACAAAGATGAGAAGAAAGCAAAAAAGGTAGAAATTGTTTCAAAGACTCAAAAGGCACAAACCAAGATGCCTAAGGCTGCAATTCCTAAAGGTCCTAAGCTCGGTGGTGGAGGTGAAAAACGGTGAAGAGGAAGTAACAGTTTTTAGTTTGCATTGATTTTTGGAGGAGTAATTATGGGCGCATTAGTCTTGTTACTCCCAAGACTAATTGCACTCCTCTCCCACTTTTTCTCTTCCTCCGAATTTCACTCCTCCAACAGATCCCCTTCGGCATTTCCATCTTACATTTCACATGCAATTGCTAGTTATAATCCAGCTAAAGGGTGAGGGACTGTCCCATTCCTTGGTCCACAAACCGCATGTACTAATGCTTATTATTTTAGAAATCTGGTGAGGTGATTCAGCCTCAAGATTCAATCTAGAGGACAACACACCAACTATTGGAAATTAGAATGTTATGATCAAGCAAACTAGTCTCTACAGATTGCAAGAACATAAAAGCGATGCTTTATTGCGAAATACTAAGAGAGTTTCTAAAAAGAAAGCAATCTCTATGGAAGACATGTATGGTATCCACTCTCCATTACAATGGGGCAAACCCCTTACTTTAGAACTAAACAAAACTAAGAATAGGAATCTACTTTAAAGCTAAACAAAGCTAATAATAGCTATTCAACATGCATAGGCATGCAAATAGGAAACTCCTAAGAATAAGAAATATGCTAGAATAAAAATTGTCAATAACAACCATTCAGCATGCATGGGCATGCAAAGAGGAAAACTCTTAAGAATAAAAAAATATGCTAGGATAAATATTTCTAATAATAGCCATCCAGAGTAGACTATCTTACCAAGGTCATAACTTTTTGAGTATGCTCTGATTTGATAATCATTTACATTTCTAGAAAGCTTGGCTCGCGAACTAACTGTGACAAGGCTGTTCTGAGCTCTAAAAACACTCTGAAAGACTCTGAAACTACCATTTACACTATGCTGAAATTTTTTGGAAAATCGTAATTTCCCAACAATAACCCCAAACTCTCACACAGCAGGCCTCAGTTACTGTCAGCATCAAGAAGGTTTGAAAGAGCTCAGAGTAAATGTTGTGGGCTTGTAGAATTATGGAGTGGTGCCACCATGAGAAAGCCATTAAAAACAAGAGGAAGTGGATGTATATGATCTAACCATAGGTGTGGGGCTCTTATCGAAGCTTTAGGATATCATAATTCTTTTCCTATCAGTATGGCGTAGGGGAGGTGTCTGAATGCATCATATAAAGTTAACATATTGTATGCATGCTAAACTTTAAACTAAGCTAATTGAAAGAACCTAACACCACGTAGATCTTAACTTAGTTAAATTCAAACAAATACATCATGATAAAGCAGAAAAGGAAGCTAGTTAAACCAAAAATATGAATCTATACTAAGTGCAAACCTCTTTTTGATCTTTGGATGTGCTTTGGATGTAGGTACTTCCTTAATGAGCCGAACGTAGACCACACACGATCAAGGATTTATCAAGCAAGAGGAAGAGATCTCATCAAGTATGACTTAATTGTCATTTTTATTCTTCTCTTACTACTCTTAGCAAGTAGAAAAGGAAGAGATTTAACAAACCTTCCAATAACATGAAATGTTCTTCTCAAGTATAATGTCTGTCAAGGACATGGTGTAAGGTGTGACATGGTGCACTAGGCTTCTTATATAGCTTTCCATTTTGGGAGAAGCTTGCAACCTAGTGAATGTAGAATTAGAAAGGGATAAGTATGATTAGAAGAGATTAATTAGAGATTAGCAACTCATGGGAGTTTGAGAAGGTTTAATTAATCAATTAGGATTAATTAATAGGCCAAGTTAAGTTTATAGAAGCCATTTAGAGATGATTTGGAGGGAAATTAGTAGAATTTGAGGAGTTTGAGAAGGGATTTAACCAATAAGAGGGTTTATTGATTAAATACGAGATTAAAAGATTAATTAATTAATAATGGTTAATTAATTAATTAAAAGAGGATTTTAACTAACGAAGCGATGTTAATTGGCATCCAAGATGAGGGACGAGGCTAGTTAATTAACAAAGTGTTGTTAATTGACCGAGACAAAGGGGAATGTTAGACAATTCGCAGAAATTCACTAATTATAACAAAATGACAGTAAAGAAGACAATTAGTGCAATTTTAGTATTAAAATTGCGCAATCGAAATTAGGTGTCTACACATATCATGTTAGGTTATGCAATTGATAGAAGCAATAACATGCATAGGATCAATGTGCAAAGTCGCAATGAGAGGGGGAAAAGAGCAAGATATTTTGCAGTGGCTGCATTGAGCATTCAGTAACTTCAATAAAAAAATGAGGCATAATACAACTTGATAAAATTCCTCCACCGCATTCCCTTCTTTTATGTTTCCGCTCCATTGTATTCCCTTTGTGTTTCCCTCTTAGCTTTGATACCATGCCTAAGGCAGGTATTTATAACCCTTTTATTGCTTTTAGGGCTATTGATTTTTGTACAAATCCATGCTTGGCATGGGGTTAATTTTCTGATTTACAGTAACTTAACCCGTGATTGTTCATGGCTAACATGATCATATTTTCTTATTGCTCAACTTAGCTACAGTATAGAGTGGTCACTAAAGTGAGGCACCAGAGAATAAGCATATGTCAGTTGAATAATTCACTATTTTCTTTCCAAGTTAACCATGACCAATAAAGCATACCAAGTGAATATACAAGCTCCTAAACTGCAACCAAACTTAAGAGAATCCTTGCAAAAAAATTATAAGGCATTGATCCTTGAAAAGAACATTAAAACTAGCACAAGTTTATCTGCATATGCATAGTAGCACTTTGGCCTGCAACAAAAGTAATGCTAAATTAGTTCACATATTGGGCATTTTATTGTTCTATCGACAGATGAAGGTGCCAAGAACTTGAACTCCACAGCACACCGAACAGTATAAAAATGTCAAGATTAGCGCAAACTTGACTTGGGAATATGTTGCAGTTGGGAACTGTTAAAATTTGGAAGTATGAAAAGGGCATGCCAACCTAAAAAAATGTGATGGGATCAAGAAAATTAAAAATGGAAGTTTTACCCGTAATTGGATAAGAGATATTTGCAATGAGCTGGTGGAAAGCAGAAATGTGAATAGGATGCAAATTCATCTGCTGCAGAGACTGAACAATTGGATGCAGCAGGTCCACCAAGAACTTGTAGCAATCAAGCTGGATATGCACAGCTTCAAGCAGGATGGTACAGAGCTCACAATGACTCAACTGCAACTCCTCAGAAGCATAATTGATGATACAGAAAGGATGCAGAGCAATGCCATTCGCAATAGGAGAGCGTTGGACGAAGCAATGGAAGCTTTGGAAACGATAAAGATTAACTCAAGTGACCTGGAGAATATTAGTGGGGAAATCCATAAACACTGAGTGGACCTGAAGGGTATCAAGCAGCATGTGCACCACTGGCTCTGTCACTCCAGCCAAAGCAAAAGGAAAAGAAATCACAAGCAATGCGGTTTCCCAATTGGACAGTAACTAAGGCCTGCCTCTGCTTGCCAGTATTCTCGGTGTCTTGTCATTTTGTCTTGTTGTCTATCTTCTTCAATCTCTAGTGTGGCTGAACCTAGTCAGTCCTTTGTCTTCGTTGTGTTTGGTGGCCTCACTTGGAAGTGGTTTGTGTCTGAATCCAGTCAGTTGTTTTAGTTGTTTTTCAAGGCCTCTATCAAAGTTGTTTTCAGTCTTCTTCTTTGTATTATGTCTTCTAGCAATATAAATTCATTTTTATAATCAAAATAAATAAATAAATTTCTCATGCCCTAAATGATAGACATCACTGTGTGGCTCAACAGCTAAGTGGTGAATGGCCAAGCTACATTCATGTGCTCAACGGCTAAGCGGTTACTAGATGGCATAATATACACTACCAACAAAATGCACTTCATCAATGGTGTAGGCATGATCACACTTGTAGGAAGGAATCTGCACTGTTGATGAAGGCCATTTTGTCGCTGCATATAGTACGAGTCTACATCATTCTTGATAGGGTACGTGGCGTAGAGATTGGAATTCTCGCTAGAAGAGGTAGGTAAGAGAGACAGACTAACTTGTCAAGTATGATTATACTCCCATATAGTGATGATTATCACTTGCTCGTGCAATTAGATGCTTATTAAAAAATTTAAAAATTAATAATCAACAGAATTTATCGACTTTAACAAAAGCATATACTCCTCATCTAGCTCTCCTAAGTCACAAGGTTCGAGTTTGAAATCATGTTTGATGAGGATAAAGTTTGGTTCAAGTTCACCAGTAAATAAAGTTAAAAAAACATCTTAAAGTTTGAACAAAATAAATCTTTATCATTTTAATTTTCTAAAAATTGCATAAATATGTCAGAGGGACACTGGAGAGAGTTTGCCCTCCTCTGCTTTCACTCAGTACATATATATATTATATTTTATATAACAAAATCATGTCAAAAACTTCTCGTGTAAAAATAATGAATAAAATTCGAGTTCATGTTCAGCAAGGAACAAGTTCGAAAAAGTTCAAACTTTTTCCATAAAATTCGGTGTACCTTGTGACACAGCTCTCACCTATAAAGTTGCACAGAGAAAGCAAATATTAAAAATACTAATAATAAAGATTATCAGATCATTTCATCTACTTCTAAATGAATTGTGATACCTAGGAAGGGAACAGAAAAAACACTTGTGTCAAGGCAGTAACCTCATTCATTTAACTATACCATTCCTTCTTTTGCACAAGGTCTAAGCATTTCAGGACGTAGAAATCCCATAATTTTACCATAAAATTTATAAGATGTGTATTCTGTTTGCCCATTCAATTGTATGCTGACAGCTTCAACTGACTACAATTGCACATTCCTGACATTGGTTGGATTATGCAATCATTGTAACTTCCTCTAATTGTATTTTATGAAAAGTGCCAAAACCCCACATTTGCATGTTTCCTCTGTTGCAGGTCGTACTACCATTGTATTCAAATGCACCACAGTCCTCTTAGAAATTTTGTCAAATAGCTGGTGACCATGATCCATACTTCCTCATTTGGGATACATTTCCATGAGACAATTTCCCAAAATGATATCAGACACAAATCCAGCTTTGACTATTTTAAAATTTATAATGAATCTCCCTGCACTTTTCTAAAGCTAACAAACCAGCCCATCCCTTGATTAGAAAGGTGAGAATGAATTATCAAGGTGAATTCCTGCCCTTTACTGCTTACATTTGATGGTAGACAATAAATGCTTCTAGACAGGGACCATTGCAGGCATACCATCTGATAATCATGTTGTGTATGAAGCCACTCCATTGCAATATTTGCAAAACACATGGCATGCATCAACTGTCCTGCCATAGATGGCATGCATTGCTGCAAGTTTGGCTCCTAAGAAGATTTTCTTGTACATTCAATGACAAGGAGGTGGACATCAAGCATCTTGTCCTGTAACTTTTAAGTTTTTTTCTTTTGATAGAAGACTCCAAGAGGGAGAAGTACTTATCAGTACTAGGATAAGAGTTTTTGCAGATGAATTGTTGTTGGGTAGGTGAAAATCCCAGTTGGAATTTAGTTTAAGAGGAGCAATAGGATAGAGAAAATGAATAGCCTCTGTCTACAGTGGTGAATTGTTAAGAGCTCTCAAATGATGAACACAAGGATCCTAACCTCGTGATGGTTGGTTCAAAGTTCAAACCTCATAGTGCATGTTAATCTATTGCATAAATTTGAGTTCTTCATCTCGCAACGATAGGCTTTTGCACATGTGCCCTATCTTAGCATAATTTTGAAATCTTTTACAAGGGAAACTTTGGAAAACGAATGCTAGCCATAAATACTTAGAAGTATTCCAACTAATTCAATTTCAACCATCTATACACATAGCAAGCAAATGATAAAGAAATCTAAATTCACACAAAACAATCAATTGCGTCAACTAGTATTTACTAATTTAGTGTTCCTTATATTCATGAAGTAGATCACAGAGTACAGAAAATGGCACATTCCAATCAAGAAAGTTCAATTTACATTTTACATACTACAGTGTGAAATTAATACCTGCCAGAATGAAGCAGCCCATCAATGGTTCTATTTCAATGAGAAGAGATTGCCTCTCTACGTTTATTTTTGACGGATGTTCATATCCATCATTTTCTGCACAGAATCCAAATTGCTTTAAAATATATTCTATCTGAAGGCCAATAACATCCAAAAGCTGAAATGAAATTCTAGTATGAACCTGTGGTATAACTTGTATAATTACTGGTTAGCATCCTTTAAATTGTAAGTTTGGAGGCTGTGTATTAAAATCAAAAGTAAGTTAACCTGGAATGGGACTGTATACACGCCAAACCTGGCACCAAAAACTCTTTGTTGAGTTTGCCCCATTAGGTTTCCTACAGGGATGCAACAACACAACAATACATTATGTTTGACCACTTTATCATGCACTCCTATTTTATAGAATTATTCACTTGAAATGGTAGGCCAAGATCTGTTACATCTTTCTTATACTGAACTATGGCCCTAAGAGCACAGGTAACCCATCAGCTGAAATGGACAACAAGAAGTTCTGGTTAACCAATTTGGAGTAAAAACTTAAAGTTTTTGCAAGTTTGTAATTATGCATATTGTCGTTGATTTTGATTAATGGTGTCACTAGGAATCTCTGCAAGAACAGGCATGTATCCCTCAGAATAATATTCATTCTGGTAATCTTTGAGACAAATTACATAGCCCAGTGTAGGTTCGCTGCACACAGAAAGGTTATTTCAGATTTGAATAGGGATCTCGAGACTTGTTTTTATAAGTCCAGACACAACTGCCAGCTTCTCACTGCGACTACAGAGCATTTTCTTCCTTCATCTGATCCCCTACATCATGTAGGACAGTTCTTATTGGATATACACCCTGTTCTTTCATCTGACAAGCTTTTATTAGATATATACCCTGATTCCATCTGCCCAAGCAAAGTACCTACAATTGCATAAATTTCATCAGGTTGAGGATGTGATCTATCTGCAACATATTATTTTCTTCAATCAACCCGAACAGAATGTCTTTCTTAATCCTCTTTCTTGCATCATTATTCTCAACTTTGGTACATTGCCCCACTTGCCAGGCATCATAGATATTCAACAAAAGCACTTAGTTTCCAGTATTCTCAAGCTCCGTGGCAAACAGGTGACCTGACACGTGCTCTCCTGCTCAGTATTGCAATCAAAGCCCATAGTTTCCACTATTCTCAGACTCCATGGAAAACAGGTGACCAGCCACATGTTCTACTACTCAATATTGCAGTTAATTGTGTAGGCACCAAATAAGCTCCCACATTTAAGAATCAGTTTCCAATAGCATCTTTCTAATGAAATCGCATTCTTCATCAAGTTGTACAGCATGTCCAAGAAAGTCATCCATGCATGAGTAATGATCCAACCCAAGAGTGATGCAGTAATCTTGACTCATTCTATCAATACATTTCTGGCCTTCATAAACTAAACTTGAATGACTGCATCAATTCAAAACACTGGTAAAGTTAATGTAAAATATTAAATTTATTATATTTTACCCATGTATTTAAGACATCTCAAGATAACCTCCATGAGTAGTCGTTACCCTAATGACATTTATCGTCACGTATTTTTGGTAATATCACAAGGCAAGGGATCCCATTCAGCACACAAGCACCTTAAAGCATTTGCTAGTAGGGGAAATATCTAATGTAATTTTTCCTCAAGCCTGTCAGCTGTACTTGGGAAAAAGCTTGAGAGCATTTAGAGTGCACCCCCACCTCCATACACTACAATCATTTGTACTACACGATGCTGCAGCTCTTTCAGGTCAATAGTCAAACATGATTTCTAGATTCTGACATTTAGCATGCATGTTTATTAGGCCAACACCCACACACACACACATCAAACTCAAGACTCAATCCCAAGACTCGAGAGCCAAACTCATTTCTAAATGTGTGCCCACAAATGTATTTACTTTGTTATAGACCAAATAAGAAAATCATGGTAGCACACTGACCCTAGTTGCCTAGTCGGGAACTACGCATAGTGATTGCATTTGATCCAAAAGTTTCAAGACCTCATTAACATGTCCATTATAGGAATATCCAGCAATCGTAGCATTCCATAATACCGCATTTTTGTCAATGTGCTTGTAATAATTGACGTGTGTTTCATGTCCCACATTTCACATACACATCTAGAGGAGCAGTCCCAACAATGACACTAACTCAAGACCATGTCTAATAATGTAAGAATGAATTGGCTTGCCTTTCTGAAATATTGCTGGATGAACACATGCAGGAGCAAACCCGCAATGGTGAGCAAATTAGGTCTGATACCTGCTAGTTGCATTTGATGAAATAGCATAGTTACCTAAGACTCCAGGATGCAGTGACAAGGGAACAGGGTTTCCAAGACGGCAACCTGGATTTTGGGAAGGGCAGGGGGTGGCTAGGGGACAGATGTTAAAATAAGATATTAAATTATAAATATTAAAAAATATACACAAAAGTTATTAAAAATTATTAATAGCAATCTGTGACAGTCCACTATCCACATTTGTGCTCAAAAATTTCCGTATTCATGTATCACCCTTGATTCTTATTATGTCTTTGTAATACAATACAGTTGGGTAATGGGTAAAAGTCTTGTCCTATGCCTTACTGCTTTTACCATCTACACAACCTTTCTCTTCATATAAAATCTATGTTGCCAAGAAATGGAAACGGAAATGGGTACGAAACGCGGAAATGGCAATTTTCAAAAAACCTTGTATACGAAACGTTACTGGAAACGTCTGTACAATATATTATAAATATATATATATATATATAGTACTCATTTTATAATTGTAGACCATAAGAGACAATTGATAAAGCACTCAAAATATTTTGTATTCATTGAAATTTGAAGTTCTAAAGATTCATCATTCAACATATAAAAACATAAACATATAAAAACCACATAAAAATAAAAACATTAAATTAAATTTATATAATAAAAACTATTGAATAAAATTATAAGAAGTGAATTATACTCTATAAGTTATAAAATAAACATGACCACAAAAGTAGGTCAATGGGACTGCAGAGTACAAAGCAAACAAACCCAGCAAGAGGACCCAAACGGGTCACCCGAAATACAATGAGAGAAGGAGAGGAGGAGAAGGAAACAACAGAGGCCGAGAGACCAGAAACGAAGAAGAGAGAGATGACAGTGTGGGGAGGGAGGAAGAAGGAGCAACATCCCCAACAACATCACCTAACACTCAAGGCCGGATGGGAGGAGAGAAGAGAAGGCGAGAGCGCCGACGACAAGAAGAGAGATCGTGGGGAGGGAGCGAAAGAAGGGAATGCCTGGGGAGCCGCGTCCGGGAGGAAGGCGGTGCCTCAAAGTAGGCCCGGTGGATCGTTGTCCATGTGGAGGTGCCCTGGGACATGCTTGAGATAGGAGCCTCGGTGGAAGGAACGGAGTCACGAGACCTGACGGACCTAGACTGGGGGTCCAAACACGTGACCAAATGCCGCTTAGCACCCCTCACCGGGGAGAGCAACGGGAAGAAGGAAGTGATCAGTCTAGTAGCCATCCGTCTGGGGGGAGGATGGAGGAGCCTGTCCCGGAGCCTGATGGCCTCCTGAAGGTAGAGAGCAAGACATCTCTGATCATAGTTTCAAGAAAGTCAGTGAAGGAAGGAAGCTCATGAAAAGCAATGGAATCGCCCACGAATCTCATAGTAAACAGGACATCTGAAAATGAAGTGTTCTTCGGTTTCAACCTCCTGGAGAGAGCAAAGCAGGCAAGTCCGCTCCGAGCGGTCTAAGTGGTGGTCAGTCTCAATACGGAGTCGATGTGAGCCCACTCGAAACTGACCCAGAGAGATACGAAGGACCTGCAACCAATGCCGGAAATGTACATGGGTCTGAAGATGACCCCATCACGGATCTCGAGAAAGTGTGCCGCATAGAATGACATCTTCGGACGCAACCCCCGGGGTTGGTCCATGTGTGCTGGATGAACTGTCTGTAGATATCATCTCTGATTATCCTATGAAGATCATGTTGGTTGGGTAGCAGGTGGGCAGGGGCATCCAGAGAATAGCTGAAGGGTGGGAGACGGTCCATCTGGATGCCAATGGACTCGAAGAGGCGTGAAACGCAGGCATACCAGCAGCGAGAACGTCTACTGTGATCCGAGGAAGCAATAGCTTCAGAGGAGCAGTAGGCAAGATAAGTGTACCTGTCCTTGTCAACAGAAGAACTAGAATACCCCGAATATGGTGCAACAACAACACAAGGCTGAAGATGGTCTCCAACCGAAAAGGGCGAGCCCCAAACTCAGCGAGGATAATGTTGTGAGGAACAAATTCTTTGCACCTGATAATGCGTCTGAGCATGAGGATCTGAACGCGCTCGATAGTGGCCCAATCTGAGTCCAAAAGAGAGGGACCCCAAACTTCCGAACCATACAGAACCGTGGGCCTAACCAGGAATCGGAGAGGGACATCTTGGAAGGAATGTCTGAAAGTGGTGGCAGAAACATTGTCTCTCAAGAATCGCCAAAGAACCATAGCCCTTATTAACCCGGGGTTGGAGAGCAAGACGAAGGCTAAAACGAGGCCCAGAGAAAAGAATCCCCAGGTAGGTATAAGAGCAAGTGATCTCAATCTCCACACCCTTAAAGAAGAAGTGGAGGTCTGAAGTCTTCAGACAATTGAAAACCATAACTTTGGTTTTCCCAAGATTCACAGTCAGCTGTCGATGATCACAGAAAAGGGCTAAGGCATCTAGTTGCCTCTGGAGACCCTCAAGCAGAAGAAGCAAGGAGAACTACGTCATCTGCAAAGAGGAGGATGTAAATCAAAACCTGGTGCAGAAGGCACCCATCACCTTCCTGTATGTGATCCCTGAGAAAGTCCTCAAGCTCATCGATATAGATCCCAAATAAGGTAGGAGAGAGGGGGCAGCCCTGTTTGACACCAATGGTACTCCTGATGAAGTCGGACATGCCAGCAGAAGTGCGAAGGCGGCCAAGGACCTCCTCATAAAGGCGCGTGATGGCTGTAAGAAGAGTCTCGGAAATGCCTATATCTCTGAGCCTATGGAAAAGGGCTTCCGTGGAACAGAATCAAAGGCTTTCCGAAAATCCACGAAACAACAGAAAACCCTGGAAGAGCGGTGGCGAGCCTCTTCGATGATAGCCCGAAGAGTGAGGATGTGGTCAGTAGTCTGGTAAGTCGGTCGGAAGCCCGCCTGCCCCTTAGCTCTACAATGATATTGATCGAGGAACTCAGAAAGTTGCAAGTGAAGAAGAAAGAGCATAGAGCTTGGAGAATGTGTGACCCACCATGATAGTCCTGTAATTGTTGGGGTCGGAAGTGGGCCCCGACTTGTGAATGGGGTGGATGATGTGGTGGGACCAAGAGACTGGAAAACTGTACAAACCACCTGATTGAAGAGGTCCACAAGATAATTGAGGAGCGTCTTCCGACCATACTTGAAGAATTCCGCATGGAACCCTTCCTCATCCCCTGCTTTACCGCAACTCATAGCAAGAATGGCATTCCTCACATTGGTGTGGGTGAAAATATGGCAAAGGGAGGGAGGGGAATGAACCTGGATGTGGGGCTGGCCGGGAAGTCATAAAGAGTGGAGGTGTGGGTGAACATGGAATTGGGATCAAGGTCCAGGGGTAAAGGCGAATGACGGGGAAGAATGGTGTGCCAGAAATGTTTAGGAGAGTGGATAAGTGACAGACGAAGCTCACGACGCCTATGAGAGATAAATGTGTTCTTATGTCGAAGGAGGCGACGATAGGCTGACTTTAGGGAGGGGAAGGAGGGAAGGGCATGCAGAAAGCAAAGCGGAGTTTCCGATGGAAGGCTTTGCATTCCTCGTCGTACCATTTGTTCATAGGGCATGTACCATGGCGTAGGGTGGAGTGGGTGACGTGGGGGAAGGAACTCGTGGCCGCCTCAAGAATAGCGCAAGAGAGGGTATTAAACATCTGATCCGAGGTGAGTGAGGTGAAGTGGGGAATGGGGGAGAAGCAGACGAAGGCAGGAGGAAAAGGTGTCGGGATCCCCTGTGTCAAATTTCCAAATAGTACGTGATATGCAGGGGGAGGGGAGGGGGTGGGGTCCTGGGGAGGATAGCCTGGAGGGAAAAGGAGAGGGTCGCATGGTCAGCAAGAGGGATGGGGGAGACACAAAAGTGGTGTATGTAAGGAATCAAGTCGGGGTAGTCATGACGTAATCAACCACACTGGCCCCACCACAAAATGGTCTAGCAGTGAAGAACCGGATTCAGGAAAGCGAGGAATGCCATTCAGGATCAGTAGGTCATGAGATTCCCCTAATTGGAGAAAGTGTCGGCCATAGGAAGTCAAGGGCCCTGTCGTGTCCTCAGAATCACGCTGGAAACCAACCAACTCTGGATCCACCTCAGAGGTGCAAAGTACATCGTCGGTCCTATCATGCCTCGAAATCTGCATGTTTTGGTACGGGCATTGAAGTCCCCTAAGATGATGATCTCCCCAGAGCCCGAGAACTGAGATATACCAGCATAAAGGTCAAAGAAGGGGTCTCCATCTGGGCCGTTGTGGATGGCAAATGAAGAGGAAGTTGGAGGGAAGTAGCAGACCGCAATAAAGATGTCTCTCAGGAGGGGAGAATTACGTCGATCCGTACCCAAAGAAAGCGGGCAGACTCATCCTCCGACAATAGAAATCCTGCTCCGAAGAGTGTCTCTGACTAAACAAGCAACCCCGCCGAGACCCTCTTGACGCCGCCATAACTCCGAGTCTCCTGTCTGCAAACGGAAAGCCAGTAGTAACCACTGATGTTCGGAGAGGGCGAACCGGCTCGCATGTGTCTCCGTAACAAAGAGAAGGTCCGAGAGACCTAAAGCATCATGCAGAGGCCAGAGAAGACCAAAAGGACCCATTTCCATTCCAACATGCGATGGAGAGGCCTGCTTCCGAGCCTTCTCCCGCCGGAACCGTCATCTGGAACTAGAGCTGGATCCGGGAGCCCAACCAGGGGGAAGGAATCCCGAACCACTGGCCTGAGGTTACGAATCACCGCCCATTTCCCTGCTTTTCTGGCTGCCATGACAATTTCCCGAGATTTCTTGAGTTCGGCAACTTGTTCTCTAGTAAGATCTTCGTCAAGAAAGACCTTATTGGGTAGAGAAAAGTTTCCGCTTGGCTCTGAGAGCCTTAAGGCGGTCATCACTGACTTGAAACGGATAAAGAGAGTAGATGCCAGACCAATCCAAGCTCTATCTAACTGAACCTCGGGCAGCTCCAAGTTATCTGTGAGGAACTTCGAAGCAATGGCTAGGGGGTCGGAAGAGGGAAGAGTGGGCAATCCTCTGACCTTAAGGTTCAGCTCCCTGGAACGTCGGATTCTCTCTTCCACAAGTTTGGCTTGAACCACTGCTTCAACTGTTGTTAAAGGAGGATTTGTATCTTTACCCCTGACCACTTGGGCCCAAGAATTGGTTTGTTTTTGAAGATTTTCCTGCTGAGTTCTAAATTCCTCTTGCTTCTGTTTTAAATCTGAGAGCTCAACCTGTAATTGATCATTATTAGCAATGGTTGTTGTGTCTTTGAGTTGTCCTCGCAAGGAGATATTATCAGCTTCAACCTTTTCCACCCGAGAGGTTAAATCAAAAATCTCGGTCCGGAGGGATTTGTTGGATGATTCCAGAGTCTCAAGCCTGCTGAGAAGTTCTGCAATGATGTTAGGAAGGTTGTCATCCTGCTTTCCCTATTCATTTGACCCGAGACGGGAAAACACCTGAGCAGCGGAGGTGGAGGGAGACATCAGAGCTGGGTAGACTGCTGAGAGAGGGAAACTATTAGAGGGATGTCTGTAGAACCTCCAATACCTCCGAATTGATTATTGTGCATAGGATTAGCAATCGTAAAAGCCAGAAAAATCTTGCAGAAGCCAGACGTAGGTTACAGTTGGAGCAGGTTACAGGCACAACCACGGAGGAAGGTTGCAGAAGAAAGGCCACGTGTAGAACCAGGAGCCACGACTGTAAGGAAAGGAGCCATGATTGCAAAAGAGAGGCCACGGGCAAAACCAGGAGCCACGACTATAGGAAAAGCCACGAAATCGTGGAGGTAACAGGGCACCGAAGGCCTGTGAAAAACGTAACAAAAATGAAACCCACGGCAGGATGTGTGACAACGAAACCCTCCTTAATCAGCAAAGACAAGCCACGACGAGCTACGGTGGTGCAGAAATGAGGGAAAACGAACCACGACGAGTAGTTGTGAGCAATCACGAAACACAGATAACAATCACTCGAAGGAAATCACGATTTTACAGGCCATGGTTAAGACAAGAGTCACGACCACGAATAAAAGAGAAAACACGAAAAGGAATTCACGATTTTACAGGCCTCGATTTAGATAGGAGTCGTGACCATGAAATAAAGGAAAACGACGACATACCCGGCCCGGCGAAGGCGGAGACAAGGTAAACAGATCTCGCACGAAGGGCACGAACCCCTCAAAGCAAACTCAAGCATTCACAGAGAGTATATGAAGAAATCTAGGCAGTCATCTCCACACTTCTCTCAATCTAGAGAGTATTGTATAAATAAGCTTCCATCTATTGAAATAAGTTGTCGGGCCTCCGAGATACCCTTTGGTTACATTCCCCTCAAGCAATCTTACAAGATAACATTAGGGCCTTCCCAAATTTATTTCATTTTCAAGTTTATTCGAGCCCAACGAAATGGTGCAGCTAGATTCGTGCCATCCGAAACCGAAATGGGAAATTCGCGGAGAAGGTGATCAAGTCATTAATCAATGTGGAACACTTCAATGGGCAAAAGAACTATCTAACAAATTCAAGATAAGCACCTTGAGATAGATACATATTGGTGTTTTTCAAATAGCTATATTAAGATATCTGAACTAGTATTTAAAGGGACGTTCCAAAATGTCTTGGAAACGTCCCCCTTGATATGTGCTAAAAGGGAAGTGTGGGGAGGAAGTCCCCCTCCCGTGGTCCCCCAGGACATCCCTGACGGTTGTAGAATGGCGAGACACATCCCCGCGTAACACCGTGAAATAGTAAAATACACACCGCAAAGCTTCACACTCAATACTGCTAACAACAAATTTGCAATCATAGCCTTTCCTAGTTTAACTTTATTTGCAATTCAAGAAAAAAATGCCAAGGAGCATATCCTACAATTATTGCATTCCAAGGCACTAATTTCCTCTCGGCATCTTGTCAAACAAATGGCAAGTCAGTTCTATAATGCCACACCACATACATTGCCAAGAGTGAATTTACCATAAAAGCGTGAGACGATGTCCTGTCTCTACCTACATGATAATCAATTTCTTTAACCTCTTCTAGAATTAATAGAGATGCACGCATCTTGACTACAAAGATAAATCTCAATTTATAAGGTCTATACCTTCCATTTGCCTTTGATTGTAATGAGTGGTAGGGACTACTTCACGGTGGCCACCGAAAACATGTCTTCTAATTATTATTATAGTTACATGGGGACGTGTCCCCCCCAAAATCCAGGAGTCCAAGACGTCTTGGGGATGGCGGGACGGGGAAACGTTTCTCCCACGTTTCCAACTATGCAAAGATCAAAGGAAACATCCCCGAGACGTTTGGCGAGAAGAAGAAACGTCTCGGGGACATGTGGGATGTTTCGGGGATGTTGGGGACGGCTAGAAGTCCCCGAAACGTTTCGGGGACTTCTGGTTTTTTTGTTTAATAATAATAAAAATTAAAAAATTAAAAAAATTAAATTAATTTGTTTATTGTTTTCTCTTTATAAATGTTTACCCGTTAAGCATAACCCGATTGTATTGTATTACAAAGACATTAAGAAACAAGAGTGATATATGAATACAGAAATTTTCGAGCACAAATGCACATGGACTGTAACAACATGCTATGAAAACCAGTAGCATACATATTAATATTAAAAGTTATATGGACATATAACATTAGTATAGCTATATGTATGCTGCGAGTTTTTAATATGGACGTCTGAATGTGGATTGTATGCACATGGTGGACTGATATATAAATATGAATTGTTATTCATAAAAAAATTAAATTTATCTGTATATTTTTAATATTTATAATTTTATATATTATTTTAATAGCTGTCCCCTGCCCAAAGATTTTGGAAATTTTTTGCCGTCGCGGAAACTTCATCCCTGTGTCTCGTCATCCCAAAGTCTTAGGTAACTATGATTATTATGTTCCCTGAGAAGCTACTTCTTTCATATAATGTGTCCAACATGGCCTGCATCAACTATACTACCACAGATGACATACATTGCTACAAATCAGCTCCTAAAGGGAAATTCTGGAATACGCAATGAGAAAGAGGTGAGCAGAAATTTTCACCCTATCAGAGTGGTTTAGCCTTGGTTGAACATGGATTTATGGTCAAAAGGTATCTACATATGCAGAGCAAAACTTTGGTGTTACATGATGTGGGCCCAACTCAGGGTTGGCCTCAGTTTAGTTCTAAAGAGCAGGGTTTCGTAACCCTGCTTCTGAATTGTTAGTAACAAAAGAGCTTATCTCACAAACACGTGGACATGGGGGAAAAAGGAGAGAGAAGTAATATTAATGCGAGACAAAATCCCATCATAGGATATGCCATTGTATAAAATAACATGTAAATTAATGGGCATCACATAGATAAAAACCACAAGCTAGAGACTCTCAATTCATGGATAGCAACTACAAACTACAAACTTGTTGGCTGCTAAAAATGTGCGCCCAAGAACACCAAATGGGTATTGGTGTCTTAGCAGCAACAATGGGAATGCTTTCAGAGTGTGGGACCTTCGCTCTTTGAAGCAAGACCTCTAGAGACAGTTGGTTTTGATCTTGACTACTCTAATGCTACCACTAATTTAATCTAAACTAACATTTGCAAGGGGAAGGGAAGGAGGAGAAAACTTGAACACAAACAAGGTGATGCACCAAAGAAGAAAAGGGATCACTCTCCCTCTATCTATTATTGGCACAACGCATTAAAACCCTGCAAATGCAATCCACACAAAGTGCATCACAAAAGAATGGAAAGGCAAGAGAACAATAACATTATATTAAGGGCAGATATAAGCCACAATAAACATTATATTAATGCTTAGAGTGTGCAGTTTGCTACAACAATGAAGAAAGGCACTATATACATTACAGAAGCTCAAAAATAGAGATATAGACACTTGGAATTTCAGTCCTCAAAGGAGCAGAGTGACTTTACATTCGCGAAAGAGGAACTTAACAAAGAGATGAATCTGCCTTTTATAGAAGAAGAGAAGAGAGAGAAGAAAGAGATAAGGGAATATTCTAGAATATCTTGGCCAAACAAACCCCGAGGCATATTCTGGAATATTTGCATAGCTGGAAAGAAGCACACCTAACAAAAAGAATTGTCCACAACTATCATGATTCGGACTGCAGAAGGATAATGGAAATTGGCACAGATGATTGCCTATTATTCACAAATCACAGCGGATGGCAACCTGAAACAACTCCCATCCAGAAGCACTCTTCAAGAGCTTTCCAACAGATCTAATTTGGCACAATTTGAAACTTTGGAGAAAAAGATATGGCCGTTTGAATTTACCCTTGTCGTTTTGCACAATTGATGTCCATCAAATTTAACCTTAGACTCACCCTTGCCACTTGTTTTATTTTGTTTGGTCACTCAGTGCCACATGGCAGCATCCCGTGCTTCCGCACAGTCTTCGTCTTCAACCGCCGCTTTAACTTTCCTTAGCCTCAATCTTGGTGGGTTCACCAATTTGTGCCACATGGCAGCCATCGACATCCTTGAGCTCCAAAAAGTTTCTCTATCTTCTCCTTTAACTTCCTAGATCATGAGCTTCCAAATTTGTTCCACATGGCACCCATCTGTGCTTCCGAGCTTCGGGCCTCTCTATTTTCCTCGCTGAACTCTACAGACTTTGACTTCATGGGATTGTGCCAAGTGGCGGCAATCCGTGCATTTTCAGCATTGCTCTCTTGCACTCGAGTCAGGCTTTAACTCTCACCTAAACGCCAACACATGTCACGCATCTAGAGAATCTCAACTTTTGTCCCATTCCTTGGTCGATTTCACCTTTGCCCAAAGGGTTAGTCTCGCAGAGCTTTTGCTCCAACATACTAAGTAAGCGTTTTTGCATTTAAGCCCTTGTGCTCTACGATGCTTGGTTCAGATTCACACAGCTCAAATACGACAATTTAATTTATATGTGCTTATTTACATCATAGTTTTGAATCTAATATAAAGGATTATAATCTCCTATAAATAAGGAGAGAGTTATAACCACATATTTTTCAACAATTCCTATTTACGAGGATTGTTATAAACAACCTCACTAACTTTGCACATACCAATTTATGGTGGGTCTTATAACTCATACAAATATAATAATCACCCAAACATTAACAATGTGAGCACTAAACACATTAGTTTCCTAACATTCCCCCTTAGTGCGAACATGGTACAAAGGCAAACACACTTGTCCTAAAACGTGTCATCTCTACTTGCTCATGATCTTGGTCCACAAAATGAATGAAGGTAGAAAAGGAACTCATCAACCTCTCATCAACTATACATTGCTAGATACTAATTTGACTAGACCAAAGTGTGGGAACCATGAACATGAATTCTACATTTGTTCAACCTTCACAAATAGATGGTTTTCACAGGATGACCACTAACCTAGGTATGAACAGGGGACACACATTTATTCATCCTCTTCAAGTATCATGATGTTGCATTACATTTGTGCTTTTTGTTCTCCACAATATTTTTATCTTAGGGGATTACATCAAAATTGTTCACTTATTACATATGCAAACAGGAATAGACTTTTGCTCTTATTTTTAATACCACACCAAACTGAAAATTTGAAAACACACATGATGCCACAACATCATTGTGTGGCCCCGTCGCTTGTGGCTGGTGAGAGGACGTTGACTGTCCTCCTTACTCCATCGACTCCATCCTCGACATGACATACTACTAACTCCGTGGAATGTGAATGTGAGGCTCATTGGTTTCCACATTGTGTTGATTCTTATCTCCCCCTATGATGCGAAACACTTTATTTATAGGACATCGTAGTACACCAAAAATGCGGCCGTTAAAATGCAGGAAAAAAATTATTTTTCAACTCTTTTTACAAAGTTGACTTGCAGAGACTCGATTATAGACAATACCACAATCAACTCTTTATTTCATGGACATGGCAATGACATTGATAATGCTGATGATCTTTGTACTAGAACTATGGACTCAAATGATAATTAATTCAACAAACATAACTAATGACAATTTTATAATTAACAACTATTGGGACAAAGAAATAAATTAGATTTGTAATAACAATTTAATTACAAATATATTGACTTAAAATTGATACAAAACATATCAAAATGTCAAATGTTTATAGCTTTTAGCTATTAGACATTGATCGACCCGTAACAATTGAGTAAGTAATAATACTCACCCTATTGACAAATAATATGATCAATTTCTATAACAAATGAACTTACAAATAAATAACCAAACCTAAAAACAAAATTACCACAAAAAAACTTGTTCTACAACATTTAACCATTGACTTCTAATAAAACACAAAACAACTTTCAAGCAAAAACATTAAGCCACGGATTTGAAAATTAAACCTTTTCAACTAGAAAAACTAATCAACACGTTACAACCTTTGAGCCACACACTTTCTCCGAAGTCACTCTTGAAAGGCGAGCTCGAGGGCGAGAACCTATACAACGTGTGAAGTCTTGAGGAGATGTCAAAAAACAATGGATTAATCGCAAGAATGAAGCAATGAAGAATAATCAATGCAAACTAGATCGGTATGGGATGGCTATGCATAGTTGGAGACTATTTACTTGTATGTGAGGCGGGTAGGGTCTTTCTCCTAATGCTTCAAATGACTTGGCTATCGCCTAATTGACTGCGCATGCGTAGGCTAGACAATCAGTATATGTAGACGACTTCAATATATTCATGTGACGTTGTCTCTTGATTGTGCATTTGCAAGAAAAGGTATAATGGCACAAAGTCCGAACTTCATCAAACAACCAAGCGCACAATGAATCTATGATCATGTTGTCTAAGTGCCTATGAGAAATGGCATCAAAACATGATGCAAAAGCTTCAAATCAACACAACTTCCACGAAGGACGCACGGACTTATGCTTACTAGATAAAGTAATGAATTTATTTTTACTATTTGTCCCAGACTCCCTTCACATCACTACTTGCTTCTCCTCTCTCATGCAGCAAAGTGCTAAACGTAATACAAAGTGGAATCCGCCTAGCCTAACCTCTTGCTATTGCTTAGAAATTAAAGAGTGATATCAACCAAAGAGTAATACACCAAGGAGAACTCATTGTAGGGATACAGTCCATCTAAATTGAAGCGGTGATGCGAATCAACTTGCCAATTTGTGCAAATTGGGAATTGATACGATTCTCCAAAAAAAAGAAACTCTAGAATTTTATTTTTTTGTAGAATGATTTACGGAATGAAGTACTCAAGTAAAAACCCAATATCTAAAAACCAAGGAAACTACAAATATAAAGCAAACATTTTCACAACTAACAATATCTCATCATCAAGAGTAGTATAACTACCCCTTTCAAAGTCATTTAGAATTCCATTATGCAGAGGATCAAGACCTACTTTGATACCAAATGAAAGCTTGGTTCACATTTGCATGACTCAAACGCAACAATTTAATTCATATGGGCTTATTTACATCATACTTTTGAATCCAATACATAGGATTCTAATCTCCTATAAATAAGGAGAGAGTTATAACCACATTGCTCAACAATTCCTATTTACGAGGATTGTTATGATCAACCTCACTAACTTTGCACGCACCTATTTATGGTGGGTGTTATAACAACTCATATACAAATATAATAATCACCCAAACATTAATATTGTGAGTGTTAAACACATTATGTTCCTAACATGCTCTTCTTTACTTGGCCGATGTGGGATAATTGCCCAAAGGCTAAATATGAAGGCCACCATTTCTCAAACATGGCGAGCTCCAAGTGGTTGTAACTCTAAGGAATAAATACTAAGGTGAGAAAGGTGTCTCCCAAGGCTTCAATTGGCCTAAGGGCCAATGTAAACTCAATAGAGAGGTTCAAATATATCCAAGGTTGACCGTAAACACAATGCAAGCTCAAAAATAGGGAGTGGGACATCAAATTCACAAAACTTCACGAAAATAAAATGTCCCTTGATTCCAAAAACATTGTGCATACTATCAAAAGCTCTTACAGACAAAAAACATTCAAGAAAAACCATCAAAGCATGTAAAACATAAGAAAACTAGGATAATGTGATTTGGTTGCTCAAAATGAAGTAGGAGACTCATTTTCGCAACATTTTCCTGCTAAATGAAAAGACCAATAACCTTTGCATTCATTGGACATGGAGTGTCCATAAACAATTGAAATCTCATAAAAAGAAGTTTGAAAATCGCTTAAATGCTTCACATGTTCTTTCGAATCCTCCCAAAGCAAAAAGCCCCACAAAAAGTGGCTCAACAAAACTTATGTACAAACATAAAATACATACATTTTTCAAGTGAAAGATGCAGGGTGCACATAGTGTTTATCATGCAAAAACAAAAACCACCCTAACAAAGTACAGAGATATTTATACAAAGCCAGAGACTGACTAGGAGAAATAGCTTTGCTTTCTGATGAATCTATGTCATGCATCAAGCTTTATAATGGTCATGGCAAGTGAGGAGTGAAAACAAGGTTTGCAACTCCTCTTTCTTCAAGATATCAAGCATATCCTCATAATACACCTCATATTGGTCTGTGCATTGTTTGTGAAGGTGTACTAGCAGAGTTTTAGTACTTTGAAGCTCTTCCTCATGCTCTGTGATAAGCATGAGAGGTGGCAACTGTGAATGAGGCTCTAAAACAACTAGATGTCTGATACAGTGATAGGACACCTATTCTTCAAAGCCAATGGACTGCACTCGCTGGAAAGTGCATCCTCCACCTTGTGTCTGGCCCCATAGACAAGGTCTGATGGTGGATCTTCTTACTCCTCCAAGGCTTTGGGCTCAGTCACCTTCTCTTCCTTGATCTTGGGCTCTAACAGCTCCATAATATCTTCCCATGAAGGTTCTTCAAGTAGAGATAGAATCTCTTTATCATATTCATCACCGTCGGAAAGCATGAGGCTTTCAAAGTCTTCAAAGACAATGGAAAACTTATCCTCCTCCTTGAGTTTCTCCCTTTCATGGCTTGGAAAGGTAGCTTCTTCAATTGCAAAAGATGTGCGATCCTCCTAAGATTTTGTGGCTTCATCTGATCACCCTTGGGGAAAAGGACTTCTTGGCAAGGTGAAAACAAAGTTTCATTGTCCCTATTAAAGTCATTCCACTATGATATGGCCACTTCTTGATCTCTATTGATAAAACTCATCCCAACTGGTTGTGATATACTTACAAGGAATAGCTGCAACTTAGCTTTTCAGGAAGAACTTGTCTAAGCTCAGCCTCTTGGATTTGTCTTTCCAAATGTTGCAGATGTTTTTGCTTGATGCATTCTTGCTTTTGTAACTCAAGTAAAATCAGGATATCGTGCTTGATTCTCTCATGCTCATGGTAGTTCTCCAAGCTGATCTGATGATTACACATTGGATCTGGCTTGGAGTGCTGCATTCTGCTTTGTGTGGGGTGTCCTGATCGCACAAATGAAAAACACCTCCATCCACCATCATTGGCTCATGTCCAGGCTTGAATAAGGTTGGGTATTTGAAAGGAAAAGCCTGTGAATTACCACAGCCTCCCAAAGCTTCATTATAAAACCTTTAGGGGTGGGCAGTGTTATAGGTGGTGGTGGGAGGGCTTTTCGCAATGCAGATGAGGTGATTGGGACAACAAGAGTTTGTCGCACATGAGGTGGCTCAAGGAGACATTCCACAAGTGCATGGAAAGCAGAGGGGAAGTCACGATGTGAGGGAAGGAGAGGGGAAATGGGGATGGGATTGCTTTTTCTAGGCTGAATGAGGTTCTTCTTTGCGAGGATAGCAAATTCGTAAGCCTGACGAAGAGCACCACCAGACTAAATCATAATAGCACAATCAAGATCAAAGGCTCTTAGGTAGAATAAAAATGCCATACTTGGTAGGGTTTTTTATTCTTGAGGTATTCTTTCTCAAGTCCTTCTGAATCTAAAATTGAAGTCTGAAAAATACTCCATGGGTACCCTCTTTATGGTGTTGAGGAGCTCTAAGAGAGATAAGATATTTGCATTCTCCTTAAACCGTTTTTCCAACTTTTCTCCCAGCTAATTCCATGAAAAAATTGATTGTGCAGCCAAGCTTTTGAACCAATATTGAGCTTTTCATTTGAAAGACAGGGCAAGCATTTTGGGACATACATTCTCCTCTCTGATATTGTGTAATGCACAATGATTGGATACACCTTGGATATATTCAACAGAGCTTACAAAATCATTTCCATGAAAGAGGGGCAAAGTTTTGACAGTTGTTTTAAAAATATCATCCCACTATTGCAAATGAAGGGAGCTAGAGCTCCAATGAGGGAAAGGAAGAACTCTGTGAAGAGCCATGGAGTTGTAAAACATTAAGATATGGAGGTAGATGAAAGGAGTGGTTTGCATATGAGAGAATGGGTTCATGGATGAGTGGAGTCGCCCGGTGCTTGAAAAATGGTTCAAAAAACCAAATGAGCTAAAAACACACCAAAACTTGGCTGTAAATTACAAACATGTGTTCTTGCATCAACAAATACTACAAATTTTACAAGGACACAAGATGGTCCCACCAAGAATGCCAAAAATGTTGGCTGCTGAAAATGTGCACCCGAGAACACTGAATGGGGATTGGTACCTCAAAATCAACAATGGGAATGCTTCCAAAGTTTGGGACCTTGGCTCTTTGAAGCAAACCTCCAATGACAGTTAGTTCTGATCCTGACTACTCTAATGCTACCACTAGTTTAATCTAAACTAACACTTGTAGGGGAAAAGGAGGAGGAGAAAACATGAAAATAAACAAGGTGATGCACCAAAGAAGAAAGGGGATCACTCTTCCTCTGTATATTATTGACGCAATGCATTAAAACCCAACAAATGCAATCCACACACAATACATCACAAAAGAACAAAAAGGCAAGAGAACAATAACACAACAATCAAAGGGCATATACAAGCCACAAAAAAATGTTATAATAATGCTTGGAGTATGCACAGTCTGTTACAGCCATGAAAAAGGCGCTAGATACATTACAAAAGCTCAATAATAGAGATCTTGACACTCAAAATTTCAATCCTCAAAAGAGTAGAGTGACTTTACATTCAACAAAATGTAACTTTAAAAGAGATCAATCTGCCTCTTATAGAAGAGAAGAGAAAGAAGAAAGAGAGAGAAGGGAATATTCTGGAATATCTTGGCCAAATAGACCCCAAAGCATAATCTGAAATATCTACATAGCTAGAAAGAAGCACGCCTGATAGAAAGAAGAGTCCTGAAACTGTTATGATTCGAACCTATAAAAGGATAATGGCAGTTGGCACTGATGATTGTCTATTATTCCCAAATCATGGAGGGCGGCAACTTGAAACAACTCCAATCTAGAAGCACTCTTCAAGAGGTTTCCAAAGGATCTAATTTGGCGCAATTTGGAGCTCTGGTGCAAAAGATATGGCCACTTGAATCTGCCCTTGTCATTTCGCTTTCTCCTCTAACTTCCCGAACAGTGGACTTCTGGATTTGTGCATGTGCGCCCATACATGCTTCCAGGCTTCAGGAACTTTGCGGACTCCAACTTCACGGGATTACACCACGTGGCAGCAATCTCTGCATCTCGGGCTCTCTTGCACTCGAGTCAGGCTCAACTTTCGCAGGAATCCCAACACGTGTCACGCATCAAAAGAATCTCATATTCTGACCCATGCCTTTGTTGATTTCACTTCGCCCAAAGGTTAGTCTCACAGATCCTTCACTCCAACATACTAAGAAAGCATTTTTGTATTTAAACCCTTGTGCTCTTCTTACTTGGCCAATGTGGGATACTTGCCCAAAGGCAAAATATAAGGGCCACCATTGTTCAAACACAGGTGAGCTCCAAGTGACTGTAACTTCGAGGCAAAAATACTAGGGCAAGAAAAGGCATCTCCCAAGGCTTCAACTGGTCTGAGGACCAACTGTAAACTCAACAGACAGGTTAGAATACATCCAAAGCAACACAAACACGATGCAAGCTCAAAAACAGAGAGTGGGACGTCAAATTGATAAAACTTGACGAAGAGAAAATGTCCCTTGATTCCGAAAACGTTGTGCATACTGTCAAAAGTTCTTGCAGACTGAAAACATTCAAGAGAAACCATGAAAGCATATAAAACGTGAGAAAAAAGGAGAATGTAACTCAGTTGCTCAAAATGAAGCGGGAAGCTCATTTTGGCAACAAAACTATCTCTGCAATACCAGTAAAACATTATCACAGCAAGGATCAGACAACCATAACACACTTTGATCTTAAAATCTATGTTCAGGAACGGGAAGCTATGTTTCCAGAAAGAAGAAATGGAAACTGCAACAGCAACAACATGTAGAGAGAAACAGAGTTAAGTGGTTGCATATAAGAAGTGGGGATATATATTTATTCTAATTTTTATATCATAAAAACTCCCAAAATTAAAATTAATAAAATTTAAGATTAATAAAACTAATTGTTAATATTAAAATGCAAATAATTTTAATCTTCTTTAATTAAAAATACCCGCTTAAAAAGGGGTTTACAACTCATTTTAATATTTTTCTTGACTCTCCAACTTGGTGGCATTAGCACATTTACATCCTAACTTTCCTAAATGTCGGTCCAAGCATTGGCTATGGCTCCACTGAATCGAATCTTCTGAAAAGAAATTTATTTAAGAAGTTTTGTACATTAACTAAAAAGGAATTCATTTTTAGAAAGTTGTGTACTCCCATTATTAATATTGGGGCAACCATAAGAAATGTTCAATAAATTTAAATACACAACAAATTGAAGCCTACAATATCTGAGAAATCTCAATGCTCAAAAATTGTTTCCTTTTTTCCTTCGATAAGGACCATATAACACTAAAAATTGTCAAAAAAGTTACTTGAAATTTATCAAAAAAAGGAAGCACTGTGGATGCCATCGCAGAAAAAATTTAAGAGCATCAACCTATAAAAGACAGATTATTCCAAATACAAATATACAATGTCTACCTGTAAAAATCTCAAAGAATTTATTTAAGAAGCAGAGTTCACGTTGGGAATGGTGTTTCGCTAAACAGCCAACTGGTTACCATCATCACGCTTCTAGGTGAGGTGAGCAATCTGATGTGCATGCTTGCAGTGGTGCCAAGTACAACAGTGCCTAAAAATGAAATAAAGCAATAGAATTTTCATTCAACCACAGCACCCATCAAAAGAAGGGCCCAAAAGTACAAGGGTGGGTCTGAAGGACCCAATAATGGACATTGTAATGGAGCAAAAACATTTGAAGCAACTGTTATTGGCAAGAAGTGTCAGACCTAACGTCCATTTTGTGTCCAGACTAGTTAGTATCAGTATTACAGGAGGACGTGTCCCATAGATTTTGGTGACACCCAGACGTCCCAAACTTTTGGGGACTTGGAGGGGATGTACCCTATTTTTAAAAAAAAAATAAAAAATCTTTATGATGTTTCTACTTTTAAAAAGCTGTTATTTTTACCAAAAACATTGAATTCTAATCTCAAAAGTACCTAAAATACATTAAAGACAGTTTAAATCCCTAATCGTCATACCTAAAATACATTAAAGACAGTTTAAATCCCTAATCGTCATTGAATAAAGTTAAAATATTTAAATATTAATTTTAATATATTATTTTAATAACCTCCCACCTGCTGACCCAAAATTTGTGAAATTTTTTGCAGTCCCAGATACATCATCACCCTGTCCCCCATCCTGAAGACTTACGTAACTATAGTTATTACTTGTTAGTCCAAGCAATAAAAAGGCAAAAGCCCAATTCTCCAAATGGACTTATCCTTCAACCTAGTTGGTATCTAGGTAGTACAACTCTAATGCTTATCTATCAGTTGATTCCTAGTTGATTGATTTTCGTATTCCTGATTAGGTATTGTAAGTTGCCGCACCTTTTAGTCCAATTGACCTAATTTAGTCATTCGCAGACATTAACATGATTTCTTTGTTTCTACTTCCTTTCTAAAGAACAGACCTGGAAATTTCATGACTAGTGCCCACAAGCAACTACCCACAATGTGAAAGCGCTGCTTCTCCCCATTATCTTATAGCCAAGTGACAGATAAACAACAATCTCCTTGCTTGAAGGTTTAACTCCCTGTCTGACAATGTGAGTTCTTTTGCATTGTTACTGATTTTTATTTTACCAGAACAGAGGAAGTCGCTCTTACATCATATAGTTAGACCTTGAATACATATATTGCCATCTGGTTTTTTAAACAAGGCCAAGTACAGACCTAAAAAGAACAAGGCTAGTACCCACAAGAATCTACTTACATTATTCAGGCTTTATTTCTTCCCCGAAACTTAAAGCCAAGTGACATATAAATAGCAATCTCGTTGCAGGAGGGTTTAACTTCTGCTGTGAAATAAAATGGGTTATTTTGCATTGTGGAGGCTTGTTAATTTATCATTATTAGCCGTATAAGTCACCTAGCCAACATATTCTTGGACCATGAATATTTTATTTTCATTGATTTCTTCCTTGTACCCAAGTACATCTATAAACCCAAAAAATAAAAATAAAATAAAAAATGGAAGAACACTTAAAAGACAACTACTCTGCAAAAAAATTACAGTCGGAAACTTATGTGAGATTGGGTTACTCACAAAGTGGAAGGCTATTATGGAGGGGAAGAGGGCAGCATAGAGCATTCCATGAACCACTGTGTCTTTGAAGCCTGACTCTTTTGCTTGTGCTGAGTCCAAGTGAATGGGATTGCTGTCCTGGCTAAGCTGTGAATACTCGACTACGTCTTCATGAGTAAAAGACCTTTCCTTCCTCAATATGTCACCTTCTTTCAGTTGGGCATTTGAGGAAGCGGATGACAGAAACCATCTTGTCATTTTAATGGGTGGAAGATGCAAAGAAGTTGATGGGTTGAAAATCCTTTGACAGAAAGTCCTGATCAACTTCAGAACCATCTTTTCGATTTATTGTGTCGAAGATCACGAATCTTCTCTGATCCGTTTTAAATTGATATGTAGCAATACTGCTTCCCAACATTGGAAGGGCTGAAGTGGGAATTTTTTATTTTTTTTTTTGATTGAAATGCACTTTTATATTGATATGATCAAGAAAAGTACATAGGGTTTCCAACCAAAAAATCAGGTGGAAAAATCACACCTCAAAATACACACCAGACACACACGTGCCACGGGAAAACAAAAGCGAGATGAAAAAAGTAAGTCACAGAACACTAGGCGTAGCATCGAACATGGCGGAAGGAGGAGGCGGCGACGGTGGTGACCTACGCAAAGCATCCCCCAACCCGCAGCAGGAGGGTTTGGAGAAGACAACGGAGGATCCCACCCATCGCCCTGATCGCGAGATGGATCGCTTTTCTTGAGTTGGAGAAACTACAAGAGCCAAGCAAGGAAATTTATCAAGGGGGCACCCCGTCTGGAACACGAAGCTGGAGAAGAAGATGGCCAACCGAACCACCGCCTTGTTTTAACCGGGAGGAGCCCCCGGCCAGTACCATCACCATCGTGGGACGAAGAGGGCCTCCCCAACCGTCATCACCGAGTCACTAGAAAACACCACCGCGGCATGCCGAGGAGGGGAGGAACTCGCGCAAGCTCGGGCACGCTATCGCTAACGAGCTCCCGACCACGAGACCAAGGCCGAAGAGGATGCAAGGACCGGCGTCATTGCGGCTAGTGGTGACGTGGCGAGGACGAACTTTCCGGCAGAGCACGAAGCACTACCCCAATGGGCAAGAAGATCCTGTAGATGCTCCACTTCCAAGCGGACTTTCTCCACCGGACACGGGTCTAAGAAACACATGAGCAACAATTCGGCTTTTAACATAAATAGAAAACTCCAAGCTAAGTGAAGTGTGATTAAAAATAGAGTCATTTCTAATCTTCCAGATTTCAAAAAGAATTTCAACACGAAAAATTTGCCAAAATTTGTTGAATTTTGCAGTGCAAGGTCGAGTCCCCCAACAACACAATTTTCTAGGTGAAGGGTTCGGGGTGAAAAGGTTGGAAGAGGGAGTGAATCCACTTCCAGGCAGACTGGGCAAGCGGGCAAAACCAAAACAAATGCATGAGGGTTTCGGACGCTAACACGCAGGACACAAGGGATTAGCAACCCCAAGATGTTGAAGACGCTTTCCAACTGGCAAACCCTGGTAAAGTAAACACCAAAGGAAATGAGCCTTCTTCGGTTCTAAGAGAGCTTTCCAAATGTTTTTGAATCTGCGCTTCTAGACCCGTGTGTGGGATTTTAGCTTCCATGTCGAGTTTAGCTTTTCAAAAGGAATGTGCTGAGGCGCAAGAAGTTGGTAACCAAGGCGGGGTTTGTACCAACTAAAGGGAGTCGCAGTAGGCCAGTGCCAATCGTGCCACCATTGAGTGGGGGCAACACCAATTTTGTGAAGCATCTCATCAAGTATGATGATTGTATTCCCTAAATAGACTCTTTATCTCCATTATTGAGAGCAAATTGAGCTTTAAGAAGGACCCAAGGCTTCCAAGAATGGGTGGCTTTACAAAACAGATCCCCCAGCTTAGTGATGTCATGCTTAAACAACCGAAGGCTTTTAATCCACGGAACCATAACAAAAGGAACATTGTGAAAATTGATAACAGAATACCACCATAGTGATTGGGAGTTAATGGACAACCCAGTCCTAAAACCATCCCCCACCCAACTTAGGTGGGGTTTGATCAGTTCCCAAGCTTTCCAAATACTCTTAATAACAAATGAACCTCCTATCTTGACAGGAACAAGGGAGAGCAACAAACTTTGCAAACCCAAATTTTTCCAAGATTGTTTTCCAAATGGAGCCCCTTGACAAATACAGTGGCAGAGAAGAATTTTCCAGGCCTCTTGACCTTCTAAACCTCTGATAATCCACTTGACACTGAGAGCAATGCCTTGAAGTCGAATATCAATGAGACCTAAACCACCTGCATCTTTAGGAGAACAACAGATGTCCCAAGCCACTTTGTGGAAGCCCTTGTGATTAGTAGTGTTAGCCCATAAGAAATCACTAAGAAGCTTTTCCAACTTAGTATACGCAACTTTAGAAGGTTGCAGGCGGGAAAAATAGTAGACATGGGGAATGCAAGCACCTTAGAGCAAATTTGGAACTTGTCAGCCAAAGAAAGGGGCTTGGTAATCCAGTAAGCAATTTTTTTCTCAACTCGTTGGACAACATAAGACCACAAAGTAGCAAGAGTAGCCTGAAAAGCAAAGGGAATGCCCAAAAACTTGAATTGAACCCCTGGTTGAATCCACTACCAAGCATAACCTACAAGCCAAGGAGGAATAGGATCCATAGATTGTCTGTAACATTGAGTTTTAGCCCAGCAGAGGACCCTAAAGCCAAACAAAATATGTCTAGACACTATAAAGTGTTAGAAACAAACTCTTCATCCTCAGTCAGAGTTAAGGAGTCATCAACAAAATGTCCATTAATAAGTTGCAGATCAGAGTTAGGAAGAGAAATGCCCTTAACCAACCCTTGTGAAGCAAACTTAGCAAGAAGGTAGATGAAACCTCTGCAACAAGCACATACAGAGATAAGGCTAAGGGACAACCCTGAAGAATAGATGCGTGCGTATGAAACATATCAAAGTGAACTCCATTAATGGTAAGCCTGACATTAGCATCCTAGAAAAGCATATTGACCGACCACGGATGAACCTAGGGCCGAAACCAAGAGCTTGCAGCATAACAATAATAAAGGGCCATTCAATCCTATCATAAGCTTTTTCAAAATCAATTTTGATAAAAAAGGCCTTTTGATGAGAAACTCGGGCCCATTCCATACCTTCCCATACTGCAATGATATTGTCTAGAATGAACCTGCTCTTGATGAAGCCAGTCTGTTCAGGGCGCACAATAAGAGGCAAAAGATTATGAATCCAGAGAGCTAAGGCTTTGGCAATGATCTTGTATGAAACATTTAACAGAGTAATTGGCCGCCAATTGGTGATGAGTTCAGATCTCTGCACTTGGGGATAAATTTGATATTGCCCTGATTTATCAAAGCCCCAAGAGAATTATTGGCCATCGCTTCACAATAAACATGATGAAGGTTAGGACCAACAGTATCCCATAACACTTGATAAAATTCACATGGAAAGCCATCAATACCGAAGCTTTGTCGATTTTCATTTGCATGATAACTTCCTTAAGATTGTCAGCCAGTAAAGTAAGTGATCACAGTGCAATTCTCTCGAGTCTCAAAAAAAGCTTGCAGTAATGCAATGACTGGAGGCATTGAACCAAAGTAGCATCCCTCTCAGCAGTGTATGGTTATGCAGCAAAAACCCCATGATAGTGTTGCACAAAATCATGTAGGACATCCGGGAGATCAGTGAGACGACCAAAGGCACCCTTGATCACCCGGATTGAACTAGAGGAATGGCGGGGATGAAGGAAAGCAAAGAATTCTTTGGTAACTCGGTCTCCTATCTTGAGCCAATGCAACCGAGCTCTAATTTGAGCTCCATGAGCTTGGTACACTTCTTCCATCATGAGTTTGTGCCACCTTAGTCTGAAGGTGGGTGTTGAAGGGTAAGCGTTCCAGGGCTCTGGAACTTCTGACATATTTGCGGGAAGAGGCCTTATGCGCCCGTCTTCTGAAAAGAGTTGCATGTTTCCCAAACAAACGGAGAAAAGACGTAACTCTAGTAATGGCATCTTGCCACCAAACAATCCAACCATTGGAACCGGAGGGGTGATCCACCAAATTCCAAATACAAAGGATGTGTTCCATAGTTCGTTGATGTTGCAGGTGGGTAGTGTTAAAATAGAATTGAGAATTCTGGGGTTTTGAAGGACCTAGAAGCCACACAATTTCAAAAAAATAGGTTGATGATCTAAGAGTAGAGTTCCTTCCCAAACAGATATGGCTTTTCCTGAAGTGGAAGAAAAAGAGAACACCCATTGTTCCGTAATGAAGGCTTGATCAAGTCATTTGAGAACTCTGTCATCAACTTATCAAAGGTTGGACCAGGTGAACCAGGGAGCATCCTTGACATGATGAAAGTAATGATTAGGATTAGAAATGCCAAGTTTGTTGTGCATATAGAACCAAGCTTCACGTTCCCCCACACACCATCGCATAGGAAGACGCCCCACTTTGTCCTCAGCAGACTCCACCATGGTGAAATCAACACATAAAATATAATGTGTGTCAGGCAGCTCATCAACAAGCCACCGCCAAAGTAAAGAATGTTCAACAACATCATTAGAAGCATAAATGTTAGCAATACCAAAAATCGACCATACATATCAAAAAGGGACCACACAACGATGCGAGGGGTCAGAACCCCAAGAAATAAGTGAATTTTGTAGAGAAGGAGAGAGAAGAGTAATAACACCCCCTTTCCCAAGCTCATGATTGGAATGGTGACAAATGACACTGACCAAATAGTACGAGCAACAAACTGGAGAAGAAAACCAGTGAGCTTAACCTCCTGCAGACATAGCACATGCATGTGACCAAAATTTTGATAACTATCCCAAACCATGTAACAACGGGTCGATTCAGTAAGTCCACAAACATTCCAAGAGAACACAATCATTGAGAACCATCAAGGTTCATTCCCAATTCCTCCTCGAGACCCCCCAAAGTGGCGAACTTATTCATAGAAAGGGAAGAGCCAACAATTTTGAAAAAGGAACATAATCACTCATCTAAAAAGGGTGCCTCTGTGATGGGACATATTCTTCATCCTATGAGGGAGAAGGACTATGAGAACGCTTGGTGGACTTGGGACTAGAGATATTAGAACTCACCTTGGGAAGAGTTTGTGAAGTCAAAGGCATAAGTGCGATAATGGACACCACAACGATGGGGGATCGATGAACAAGAGAAGGAGCCACGGTTAGGATTTAGGGTTTTTCTTGTGAGTGGCGGTGGTCTAGTCATCGCCAATGACAGATGACGTTGGCTTAGGGGTGTCGATTTCTTATCATTGAGAGATGGTGTTGAGGAGGCCATTAACGGACATTCCCAAATCATGTGGCTGTGGAATGGTAGAGAAAGTAAGTGTTGGGCATATTAATATAAAGGACACGCTGAGAAAAGAGGGTGTCACCAACTTGGATATTAATGGTTTCCTTAAGGTCTTTGGCTAAGTCCACAACCACACAAACGCTTAGGGCGCCGCAAACAGCCGCATAAAACTTTTTTGGCTCATGATAAACAAAACGCCCAATGGGTTTGATCAAATATTCCACAAAATTCCTGAGGAAGAGGTAAGCCAAGAAATTCCACCCAAACCGACACTTTAAGCTTAGCATGTTCAGAGACTTGGAAATCACGTGTCCATGGGGAAAAAATCACCAGGGTGTTTCGAATAAACCAGGGGCCATGATTAACAATGGCCTTACAATGTTCAGGGTTAAAGAAACAAAAAGAAAGAAACCCTTGGTAAGGTTTTGGACACCCTCAAGCTTGATGACATGACCTTGCTAGTGGTTGTGAACCCATTGTTTGAGAATACTCTTCGGGGGACACGGCCAACAAAATACACAACCAAAGTAAAAGATTCAAACCAAGAGATAGTCTTTTCAAATTGTAGTAAATCTAAAAAAACATCAAGCGCATGCAAAGGGGGTTCATTACCTCATCATACACTTTCAGAACAAACTTGCGAGCTCGTTTCTTTGTCGGAGGCATGGTTGACCAAGCTCATGCTTTACTTAAACCTGCATCGAAAGATGCAAGAATACTAGTTGCCGCCATTAAAAGAGGCAAACGCCACCACCCAAAGGGAAAAAATGTAATTAAGAGCAATAAACAACTAAGTAAATGTCCCGCTTTGATAAAAAAACGTGGTGTAACAGGCAGTACGGAGTCCCAGCCACAAACATAGCACTCAAAAACCTAACAAAATGAAAACCCGGGAGGCTTTCCTTCTCTGTCTCATGAAGTGGGAATTGAAATGAAGTGGAATAAAACTTTCAAGTGCATATTCAATGGGAATTGAAACAAAGGTTGATTAAAATTTCAATACTCGACTGTGAAGTCAGCCATGCTAGGGAAGAGCTCTACTAGGGTTTAGGTTTTAGCTGTCTCTTCATGCACACAATCACCCGTTCCGCCATCATACTATTGTCCCTTTGGGTTTCTAGCAAGATTTTCGCTCATTAATTTTGTTATGTGGGTCTTTTCTTTGGCAGCGACAGGCTCCCTTTTAATGGCCTCCATTTCGACTCTCACATCTAGTGATGCAGGGCTCGTTGGCGAGTGACAATGACACCAAAGAAAGCACAAAAGTTCTTCCGAAGGTTTTCAACAAGGTAATGACTCGATACTCCTTTACATGATGTTGTTCTTGATTTACTGCTTTTGATAATGCATGTAAATTGGTTTGAAAATTATACCCTGGTTGGGTATTTTGTTGGTGAGTCCCCCCGAGAGCCTTTTAAAACAATGGGTTCACAACCATTGGCAGAGTCATGGGGTTAAACTCGATGGAGTTCAAAACCTCACAAAGGGTTTTTTTAATTATGTTTCTCAATCCAAAACATTGTAAGGCCATTGTTAACCATGGTCCTTGGTTCATTCGTAACTCCTTGGTTGTTTTTTCACATTGGACCTCGGGAATTTCAAGTTTCTAAGCAAGCTAAGCTCAAAGTCCCTATTTGGATTGAATTTCCAGGACTCCCCATACCACTTTGGGGTTTTATTGGGGACTTAGTCAAACCCTTGGGGAGGCTCATCTGCAATGAACAACCCAAATTTTTTCATGCTCATCCTCAACGTCATGTGTGCGTTGAGATTGATTTGTCAAAGGACTTAAAAGAAACCATCAATATTCAGATTGGGGACACTTGTTTCTCTCAAAGGGTGCTTTATATCAACTTACCTAATACTTGTTTTCGTTGTTAGTCATCTGAGCACATGATTTGTGAGTGTCCTCTTATGGCCAACTCTCATCCTGCACCGCTGATAAACCTTCAACAAACTCTAAATCCACTCATGCTTTTGATGGTTAGACCATTGTCACTAACAAAAAGGGTGCTTTGCAGGGACCTTCAAACCCCAGTTCTCACTTATTGTCTAGTTGTTAATAATGGTGCTCTTGTGTCAACAATCCTGTCAAAAATTTGAGCCTGCGAAATCCTAGCCTCTGTCTTCCCACATATTATCGGCCACATTTGTTATTGCTCCTGTTAAGCTTCCCTAACTTCCTCCCATTGCTCCCTTGGCCCTACCAGAGTATGTTTTTGTGGACGACTCGAATCATGCAAGACTCTGGCTTACACCCGATCTCGTAGCCCATCCCCCTTAGAGGAAGGTGAGTATGTGCAAGACAAATGTCGTCCTTGGAATTTAGGAGATCTTGCCCCAGTTCTTACCTGAGTATCTTCTTCTCATAACCATTTTTTTGCCCTTTCCGATATGGATGATGAGGGGAATATGTACTTAGATTCATCTCAATGATTGTGTATTCTTGGAATATACATGGTCTTCTTAGGCCCGGCCCGACAATATTTAGTGAGGACAACTATCTTCATTTTCGCCACATGAAAAATTTATGTCTGCAAGAAGTCAAGCTAGTTGGATTTTTGTTGCGCTCTATAACTCGTACTATCTAGCCCCATGTCATTTTTCATACTCTAATCATGAGCCTGGTTGTGGTGGAGTCATGACCTTGATTAGTCGACATTGCTCAAAGACGTGATTTCTTGGGGCTCGGACTTCACTCATCGAGTGGTGTGGTCTCTTTTTGATATTGATGGACATATTTTTAGGCTAGCCAATATCTACGCTTCCAATGATGCGGGTAAGCAAGCTCTTTTTTGGCATCACCTTATCGACTCCTTTCCGAAGGCTCTCTGGATCATTTGTGGTGACTTTAATATGGTTGAAAGCCCTAAAGATAAGATTGGGCATCTTCCTATGGCTGGTGTACGGGAGAGCGAGAGGCTTGATTTTATTCAGGAAAAACCTTAGACTTTCTTATCCCAATCTTCCCTTTTGGCACAAATCCTCTTCTGTCTGGTTCACTTGGTCTAATTTTAGAGGACAATATCGAATTATTAAGCGGTTGGATCACTTCCTCATGACTAGTCAGGATTTTTTCTATCTTTCCCATGTTTTAGGTCATCATGTTGTTGTCATTGACACTTCTTCATTATCAGACCATTCTTCCATATTTTTCAATATTACGTGGTTTGAACCTACAAAAAATCACCATGTTACTTCTCAATTTTATCTTAACACCACTCACCTTAAGCATGTTCATCTTTGTGTCACACATACATTAAGTATGATGGCTTTGGCTGGATCACTTGGTGGAATGATGTTATCAAGTGCACCACCACCTTTCTCTGTATATATGGGAAACAAGCCTCCATCTTCAGACAACATGCCCATGAGGCTTCATATCGCAAGTTCTCCAGAATCTCACAAGAACTTAATGCCTTGCCTTTCAATTGTGATTTGCAAACCCAGGTTGCCTATTGGTGACACACTCTTAAAGTCCACGAAGCCTACTAGGCATATGGGGCACAACTTCATGTTCACCTACATTGGCTTAAAATTGGGGACCGAGCTTCCAAGGAGTTCTTTGCCATGCTACGCTCCAAACAATCTTCAAACAAGATTAAGACAATCTCTCAGGGCAATGTTAGGCTTACCACCTTGCCTAAGATTCTCCTAGCTTTTACGCATCATTATCATGGGGTTTTGTTGCCCAACCTTCCACTCCAGCTCAAGAGGTGACCCTTTTAAAATGTCTCCAAGTGATGCCCTGCAAAGTTTCCCAAACCCAGCGGGTGGCCTGTGATAGGCCTTTATCTCTTTTTGATCTTAAAGAGGTTGCCTTTCAAATGGCTTCAGATAAAGCTCTAGGAGTTGATGGATTTCCTGTTGAATTTTATCAAGCTCTGTGGGACACTATTGGTCTTGATCTCCACAATGTCTACTTGGAAGCTTTGGAGACTCATTCTTTGGGTGACCTGATCAATCAAGGCAATATCAAATTCATTCCCAAAGTAGGATATCCTGAGAAAATTTCTAATTAGAGACCCATTACTTTGCTTAACATGTCTTACAAGATCATTGTTAAGGCTCTGGCTAACATGATTTCTAATCTTCTACCTTTGATAATTAGAAGTGAGCAAACTAGCTTCATGGTGTCCCCAGATTTCATCATGAAATCTGGGACTACCTTATCCAGAAAAAATCGTACTTTTAAAATAATGGGTCGTTTTGTGTTTTCATTACCAGAAAGTTCCTGTGATGTGTTGAGATATTCCCAAGGAGCCATATTATCCATTTTCGCCAAATACCCAGATGCCTAAAATTGTTATATTCTGTCATCGGGATTTGTCTGCGGAAAATTTGTATTTAATTATTTTGAGCCCCATTTGAGGCAATCGTGCTCGGTTTAACTCTGTTGTGATCATACATATCGTTATTCCCATATACCGGTAGGGTTTTAACCAAGAATGAATCATGTGCTTTATTTGTAACTTCTGGCAACGTTTTGTGTTTTTGTGTTTTTCGGTTTCATTTTACGTGAAATTTCTACGGATCAATTCCTTCGTCGGTTTGGCTTGATTCTTGGCCTGGAGTATTTGGAGATCACCTACGCACATTGTGCCAGAAGGAATTCGCCATCGGAGATCTGGTTCTCTTGGAAAAGGCGAAGTCATGCACCAAAAAGCTTCTTTTGGGCTGGCCGCATTTTTGGAAAAAGAGGGTTTGAAGTGGATCATGGGATTTTGGAAGCAAAGCAGGCAGGTGGAAATTTTGTGCACACTGCTAGCAGGTACTTTTTCCTACGGAAGCAACGCCACTTAAGTCACTAATGGGAAAATTGGAGGTAGCAGGCAGCGGGAATTTCTTACCTGCCTTGCAGGGTAAAAATTCCCATTGTGAAATAAAAGAAAAATCACTTAAGGCATTGATGGGATTTTCTTACCTGCCTTGTAGGGTAAATAATCCCATTATGAAAGTCAAACAACTTAAGTGGATCATGGGATTTTTGGTTGCAGCAGGCAGGTGGGATTTTTGTACCTGCCTTGCAGGGTACTTTTCCCATGAAGGCAAAGTCACTTAAGTTATGATGGGAAAATTAGAGGCAGTAGGCAGGCGGGAATTTCTTACCTGCCTTGCAGGGTAAAAATTCTCATTGTGGAATAAAAGAAAAACAACTTAAGTGAATCATGGGATTTTATTGCCTGCCTGGCAGGGTAAATAATCTCATTATGAAAGTCAAAGGACTTAAGTGAATCCGAGATTTTCGGGGCTGCCTTGTAGGGTAAATAATCCCATTGTTTGTTAATATTTATTCACCCAATTTTGGCACCTAGGCTTGTGGAAAAGCCAACAAAGGGAAGTGGATAAAAGAAATTTAAAAATAGAATTCCAAAATTAAATAAATTTAATTTATTTAATGCAGCCCCATTTGGGAGAGAAATAATACTTTTTAAAGTATTAAATAATTAAATTAATTCCTATTTTCAGTGGCTAATGTCAAAGCATACTGTGAGGCTTGAGTTAACTGGAAGCAGAAGTCTAATATTAAATAAATTTAATTTATTTAATGGCAGCCATGAGCATGCACAAAATAGGCGCCCCATTTGAAGAGTGAAGCTTATTAATTAATTAATTAATTGCCAGGAATAGGAAAGGCATTAATTAATTATAGAATGGTGAAGATTATATAAGCAGGGGCTGCCATATGGATGAATTAATTAATTCACAGGCAGAGAAGTGCAGCCCAGAGGAAAAGTGCGCCCCATTTGGAGAGGATTTTTGCTCAAAAGAAGGTGAAATTAATGCTGAAAGCTTCCAATTTTGGTGCACAGGTTGAAGGAGGTTGATTTGTGTCTGGATAATTGTTTTCATAAGTGATATAGGTGCTCAGGTGAAGTTGGTAAAATCCATGTTTGTTTTGCATGCAAATAAAACATCAAATTTTGGGGCGTGAGGCTTGAATTATGCGATTTTTATGATTAAAATCCTTTGTTCATGTTTGGTTGCCATCTTTATGCGAATTAATTACGAGGAATTCATCACAGGTGCTTTTATAAGAGAAAGGGAGCTTAAATCAATGTCCAATACATTGAATATATCCTCTGAATCTGAAGAATTATCCAGATCTGCACCAGTTTTGAAGAATTCCGGCCGAATAAAGAGAAGAAGAATTGCTCAGACAAAGATAGATACGGCCATGGCAAAGCAGGATGAAAAAGAAAGCACAACGACATCATGCATTACTTCCAGATTTGTTGACACCGGAGACACAGATCCAGATCCAGATCTCATAATTGCAAAAGCTTCTGGCAAAAATTCATCCTCTTGTTTCAAATGCAGCCCGTGAAGAAGCCAGTGCATGGAAAATTTCTTCCAGGATCTTGTGCATGTGCTTCCAATCTTCCAGTTGAAGCCTTCATTGAAGTTGCATTCACCCGGAGTGCTTTCCAGAATTTTTAATTGCTCATATGCAATTAAAAATAAAAATGATGAGTTATTTATGGCGAACATTGCACTGATGCATGTACTAGAGAAGAATTGCAAAAGCTTCAAGGATAAGAAGGAAGACATGTCAAAGGCAATACCTGCAATTTGCCGCCGAGTCAATCTAGTTTGAATCAACTGCATGCAGAATATGAAAAAGGACAAGACTACAACTTTCCTCTTTCTTCTTCTTTCTCTTATTTCCTCGACAAAATAATTGAGCGATCAATTAAATTATACAACTTAAGTGATTGGTTTAAAAGCCATTACTTGAAGAAGTCAACTACTTAGAGATAGGTGGCAGACATGCAAAATAGAAGGTTCTATTTTTAGTTGCAAATCATGCATGTCATGCAAAGAGGAATTCTAGGAGGGAGATTGCTAGTTGTTTCCTTTCGACTTCCACATGTGCCAGTTCAACTAAAAGCTTCCGACTTGTAATTTCCCCTCTACATTCTATAAGTAGAGGAAGAACCTTCGGGTTAATGATCAGAATTTGTAAGCAACAACCTTGTGTTCCAGACTTTGTGCTGAAACCCTTGAGAGCCACTTGAAGCAAAGGAATATACAGGAGCAAATTTCCGAAGAACTTTGTGTCACGATGTATTGTGTTTCTAGATTTTATATCTTTAGATCTTTTAGTAAACTTTGTGTTATTTCAGATCTAGATCTAGAGCTACCTTTGCTTATAATTCTGTGTTTATATTTATTGGTTTCTTCTATGTGCATGCAATCAACTTTGTTATCTATTGATTGGGATGCACATCTTCCCCATTTCTTCTCTGTGTTTATATAATTCTCTTTCCCTTCTTCTATAAATATTTCCTTTCCTTAAACGATTTGCTTACTTGCTGCAGAATCAGACAACTATGGTTCACGAAAGTGAACAGTTAAAATAAAAACCCATATAGATATTAGCATACTTTAATTGACAAATCTAACATAGGAGCCTCACTTTGGTAAATGAGGGAGATTTATCTCATGATTGCCTAGGTTTTGTGGTATGCGAGAAAATCTAGCCAATGTGATTCATTAAACACATGTATATTCTTGATAATATTATAGTCATCTAGGAAGGTATGGAATGGGCTCATCTTTCCTCTCAACAAGCTTTATTTATCAAGATTGATTTTTCTAAAGCATATGACAAAATTGAATGGTCTTTCATCTTAGCTATGCTCCAAGCTTTAGGGTTTGGTCCTTGCTTTGTTAGGTTTGTGTAAATGCTCTTTCAAAATGTTGGTGCTCTGTATTACTATCAATGGTGCCCAGTCTTCTAGGTTTGGTTTGTTCAGATCTATTAGGCAAGGTTTTCCCTAGCCCCTTCCCTTTATGTGTTGGTTGTTAAAGGATTTAGTTATCTTCTTGCTCACAGTGCTTCTCAAGGATTAGTGAAAGGTATTTCTTTACCTTCTTCTACTCAACAACTTATTAATGGTCATTTTTCTGATGATTCTTTTCTCACACTCTTGGAGGATGAACAATTTTTTCATCATGCTCTTGATTGTCTTGACACTTTTTATCATGCTTCAAGTTCTACTATTCAATGGGAGAAAACTTCAGTGTTATCGACAATCTCAGTCTTCCATTCCTACTTGGCTAGATGGTATGTAATGGAGTTAGATTCAACTGTGGTGCAGTTTAAATTTCTTGGTATCCCTTTCACTTTTTAGGATACTTCAGCTCAGCTTTGGTCTTATGTGGTCCAACGTGTTGAACGTAAAATTTCTTTTGGATCACCAAACCACTTTCTCTAGCAGGGAAATTTCAAATATGCTCTAAGGTTTTAGCTACCACACATGTGTATTACTCCTCATGTTGGGCTCCTTCCAATGTTGCTTATGCCAAACTTGAGAAGCTTCTTCATGATTTCCTTTGGGCCAACACTGAAGGGCACAAGGGGTTCCACAGGTTGCTTGGGAAGTGTGTTGTATGCCTAAAGAAGTTGGTGGTCTGGGGTTAATTGATGTCAAACACCAGGGGCGAGCTCTTTGTGCTAAATGGATCTTGTGTAGCCTGGAAGGGAATGAAGCATGGAAAATTCTCCTTTGGCATGGTATTTGCTAGGGTGTCCCTCTGGGCAGGCTCGCTTGGAAGGGTCTTAACTTTCAATCTATCCTTCTTTGCCTTGTTCCAATTAAGATTAAGGGCACTTTTATTCTGAGTATTTGGAAGGCTTGGGAATTACTCAAAGCGATGAAGCTACTTGTGAAATTATATGCATAATCTAATAGTTATTGCAGTAGTAAATGAATAAACAATTAAGTACATAAATTTAGCCAAGCAAGCTAAGCAAGAAAGAATAAAACCCTAGGTGCATAAAAGACGTAAAATGACTTAGTTGATTGGCGAGTTGATCATATACTATGCCGAAGTGTTGACTAAATGAACATAGAGGGAGAAGCATTGCACGAGCCTCAAAAAAGTGTGTGAGATGAAAATCTTCCTAGACTGGGGCACTTGGAGAGGGAAAAGGGTGCTTGTGGGGCACCCTAGGTTTGTTTATGGGTGCTTATGTCTGCAAAATGCTCAGTAAAACCTCCTCTGAGTGGTCGTGAGGTATTTGATGTTGTTTACCTTTGGTCACTATGAGGTCACACAATGATCGCCGAGGTTCTTGAAAACTCTGCAATGAAACAATGACTGCAAAACCCTCAAATAGACATCAAATCCTAAAAAAAAGATGTAAAATGAGGGGTCAGACTGTCCTCATTTGTCATAATGGTGATCTTATGATTGAGCATTGCACTACATCTCAGACCCAATGTAGTTCTCTATGTGTATGTGTGCAAAATGATGGCTTAGGTGGATCTTGTGTATGTTGCACTTGATAGCGAGAAAATAATCTAGATGTAAATAAATGTAATAAAGGTGTTCATGGAATAGAATGAACTTCCCTCCTATGAAGTGTATGCAAAATAACCAACCCTTGTTTCCCTTGGATGGTGTTAAATGGATGTAATGGAGCTCTTATATGCTTGATGGATGTAACCTTAGGTGGTGATAGCTAATGCTTAGTGCTTGGTCCTTTATTATGATTACATAACTTTATATTTATATGATTCCCTGTTTGAATTTTGTAATTAACCTCGAAAATGCCAACTACCAAAAAGATAAGATGCTCAAACGACTAGAAAATACCCAAAATATGTGAACAAAGTATACTGAGGTTGGGGTGCTTGATGAGGGCATCCTGACTGGGCGCTAGTGTTCAAGATGATAAATTCTAAAGTGTGAAAAGGTAGACTGAGAAAGTAAGGGTGTAAGACCAAAAGTGGAAACAGAAAGCAAAGAAAGGTGGCCAAAGACATGGGTTAATTAGTACTTTTCTTACTTAGGAATCATATGAATAATAGTATGTAATCAAGACTAGATAATTACCCAAAGTACGTGATTTTGTGTCTACATTTGCCCCCACTTTATGTTGTTGAGTGAAATCTCAATAACATAAAGTAGATAGAGATGTGTACTTGATAACCATGTAGATTGATGTCGAAAAGTGTGTCGAGGGACAAGAAAAAGCGTGGAGTGATAAAAATATGAAGTGTGGATGCTAAGGAGGAGAAAGTGCAAAAATTGATGATGAAAATGACCTAGGGTAGAAAGGCGTGTGTAGATGTCGTGATGTGACTGTTGTTGATGTCAATGTTTGTTGGTGTTGTTGTTGAATGACGTTGATTATCGCTTCCCATATAGATGGACCTGTAAAAGAGAAGAATGGACAAGTAGTCAAATACGCATGTATATGATCAAAATGTGTAAAAATTGTGTAAGGAAAGTATGTAAAATATGAAAATGTGAAAAAGGAACATGTGCACCTAATGATCCATGATGAGGAAATAATGTAGAAAGGATCCTAAAGATGTTGTAGATGTTTAAAAGATCCAAATTTTTGGGGCGATATCATGCCAATGATATGAAATAAGTGTAGGGAGAAAATTTTGGTGTTATCCTCCAACCTTTAACTACTTCCCGTAATGTAGAACACCACTACAAATGGTGTGTAAAATTTAAACAATTCGATCCAATGCGAAAGTGTGTAGTACATGAATGTCAAATGCTAAGGACTGTGTGCCCTGTAAAAGTCATTGTGTGTAGTTCTTTTAGACTATGCTAAACTACCAAATTCTATGTAACTGCCCCCTGGTCATAGGCGTCTAGGAAGGGTTAGGGGCACCCAGGCGCTAATGTCCTATTATGGGTGCTAGTGTATGTGTTGTGTTAAGACACAAGTTTGATTATAAGCCACGAAACTAAAGACTATGATGTATCGTTGTGTGTGTTGTGAACTATGACTATATGACGTTGTATGGGGTGATTGATTCACCCAAATGATGCCCCCTGTTTGGGGGTGCATGTGATATCATCATTGAAGGAGTATGCGTCCCAAAGGAGGACCGACCATTGTGTTGAAATTGTGCCCTAGGGGAAGGGAATGTGCTTGGTAAAAACTAAGGCACACACACAAAGTGGTTGGGAGACAAATGTTAGTAATAACAAATGAAAACATGCATGTATAAGACAAAATGTAAGCTAAAAAAACAATGTGTAAGCTAAGACACAAGAAGACAATGTAAACATGCAAGAAGACAATGTAGACCATGAAAAAGTGGGTTGCAAACATGGGACACCACTCACGATTTCGTAAGACAATCAAGGCCGATGAAGCCAAAAGTATATAGTGTGCACATAAGACAAAGGGAAAAGCCCGTAAATAATGGCAAATAATTACAAACAATGTAACAGACAACCATGGAAGAAAATAGACCTGTAAAAAAAATGTTGCACATGAAGCACTTGTTATCATGTTAGAAAGATAAAAAGTATGTCAAAGTGTGTATAATATGATAAAGTAGTGTGTTATGAAAAAAATGAAACAATAACACCTATAGTGTGTATGAAAGTGGATGCCCCAGGAGCCATTGTGGGATTGGTAATAGGTATTACGCCAAGCATCCATGTTGCGTGTATGGATCTGTAAATCTATGATCACAACTAGAAAGACAAGTGAACACATGTGTGTATGATAAAGATAATGACATACAAGATATATATCTAGCATGTGTAATAAAGTGTACATGTAAAAGCATAAGTAAGCAAGAGTAAATGTAACCAAGATATGCAATATGTTGTGGATGAGATGAAATGGAATGCAAGTGTGAATGATAGGAGCCATGTGCCCCCCCCATTGAGTGGATGTGTATGCATGAGATGAGGTTCATTTATATATGCCCCCTCAAGTAGTCAAGAATGAATCGTAAATGAGAGTGCATCATTAGGAAATGGTTTGAATGTGTGTGTATAAAAAGATGTGATTGTCAAAGCGCAAAGTGTAGAGTGTGTGTGTGAGTGAGTGAGTGAGTGAACATGTGAGTGTGGTGAGGTCCATTTGAGATGTAGACCCTCAACAATCAAGTATGGACCGTGGAACTAGAGTGCGTCATAGGGTAATGAGTACAACACGTAATAGGAGATGCGAGAAAGATATGTCGTGAATGTGTAGAGTGAATAAGATACAAAATGTGTAGTGTCGGTGGCAAGAGAAGATGTCATAGGTGTATAATGCACGATGTGAAGTGTGTAGTGTGTAATGTCAAGTGTATAATGTGTAGTGTGTGAGGTTCATGTATATTATGCCCTCAATAGTCAAGTGTGAACCAAAGCACAACAGAGTGCATCATCGGGTAATGATGATATGAACATATATCAAAATGTATATGGTGTATGTGAAATTCTAGATGTGAAATGATGTGAATATAAACATGCTAGGGGAGGAGAAATAGGTGTGATGCCCCCAAGTGTGTGATGATGAATGTGTTATCTGATAAAAGTGAAAGAGGAGGGTCCTCCACCCGATGCTTATAGAGATAAAAGTGTGTGATCATGCTCTAAGAGTGGTGGTATATGAGATAGATGTTGTGTGGGTGAATGAATCCTATATGCATGTGACTGATGAGTATATGGTGGACACCTTTGTGTAACAAAGTGTGGAGGTGATGGAGACCTATGTGAAGCATAACGCGGAGGTGATGGACACCTATGTGTGGAGTGAAATGAGGTGGTGAAGTATGTCGAGATGAAGGGAGAAGTCATAGTGATGGATCTATGTGATGGACTAGATGTGATGGATAGTAGATCGATGAGATCGCATAGTCATGAGCATGAACATGCAAGCTAGGAGAATATCATGCTTTAGGTTCGATGGGTCATGGGAACTAGATGGTCTAGGTGATGCAATGAAACCTCAAAAAGAGGTTGTGACCATGGAGTAGATGGAGGTACACCATTGATAGAGATGACTTGATTGTTGTGAATGAACTTTAGATGCAAGTGATTCATGGAGATGATAGAATGAGACTTGCGAATCCAATTGAGACCTAAGATCATGTCACACCCTTCGATTGTTTGTGCTACAAGAAAGGGCACAAGCATGGTGAGAGGACCAACAATAACTTGAAGCTTGACAACCCCATATGAGTTAGGCATTGGATATGAAATTTGTGAGAGTGGATAGCCAATAACAACAAGAAGTGGAATAGAACACGTGTTAATATGCCATGATGGATCAACTTTAGTGTTATTGATAGAGATGGATCGATAAAAGTGTTGATGTGCAAGTGATCAGAAGAGAATGTAACATGATAATCATGATCGAGAGAAAGAAATAATTGGTGGAGAAATGTCAATATGAGCACTAGGAAATCAAGAGCCCCCGATGTAGGAGGAGGCATTGCACGATATGTATGATTTCGAGGATTCACCTGCTTGTTTGTCATGTTTGGAAAAGGATTGTTAAATATTTTGAGCTTGTGATTTTCATTGACTGGTGCAAAGGTCATAGGCTCTAGAAGCTCAAGTTTGTTATCATTGATAAGATCTTGGATGATAGTGTGAAGTTTGAAACACCTATCTGTAGAATGTTTGACACATTGATGATAGTCGCATCGAAAGTTCTCATTGTAATTTCGACCTTTAGGATGAGATGGATCCAAGTTGAGTGGAGGAGGAAGCGTAATAAGATTTCTCTCAAGAAGTTGTAATATAAGATGTGGAGCAATAGTCAACTTTTTATATGTACACTTAGGTGGTTGCCATTGGAGTTCTTTGGGGTTAGAAAATGACGTTGACAATGACCTTAGCTTCAGTAGGTTTCATGGTTGGTTTAAAAGTTGATTTACTTTGAAAGCACGTAGAGGATGAAGTTTAATCCTGATACTTAAGCTTGCTTATAGATAAGAGTTTAGTTTCACGTAGCTTGAGAGTGTGACACAATTGATCAAATGATGGAGATGTCTCAAATAGAACGCTCTCCTAAAGAGGTGGAAATAAACTTTGAATGAATAAATATTGAAGTTTAGAGTCTGTAATCACATTATACATCTTAGCTAGGTTGTTTTTATATCGTAAGACATAGTCCGCTAGATGTTCATTAGACCCTTGTTTAAGTTGTGCAAGTTGAGCATATGAGATCTTAGAGCCGATATTGATAGAAAAATGAGTAAGAAAAACATCAACTAGATGTGTGAAATATGTTATCAAATGGACAAGTAGGTCATAGAACCAACGCATCACATAATATTGGAGATTGTGAGGAAAGAGCTTTTCTAGTATAGTGTGGTCATCCGCATAGTCGAGACATGCCACATGAAAGGCTCAAAGATGCTCTTGTGGGTCACCATGGCCTTTGAAGATGGGTAACTTAGGAGGAATGAAGTTGAGTGGTAGCGAATAGGCTAAAATGGTGGGTGTAAAAGGAGTATGGAGAAGTGAAATGGAATCAATATATGGAGACACACGAGAAGTAGTGAATTGGAGATGGAAAATTTACGTCTATAGATCTTGATATAAGGAAGTTAAATCAAGAGTATTTGAAGAAGATTTAGGCTATGTATTGGGAGTATTAGGGTGAATGATGGGAGTGGTAGTGGTAGGTATGGAAGCTGGAACACTAAGAGGTTGGGTGGAGCATGGGAGCCGATGAGCGAGCAACAAGAGGCGTCAAAGTGTCACGATTATTTTAATTAGCAATCAAAGCATGTAAAATATGTGAAAGATGAGTGGGATTATCACACAAAGCTTGTCAAAAATTGGTGAGTTTGTCTAATTGTTCTTGGTTGATATTGGTATCCTCATCGTATGATTGTTCACTATCAGATGTTTTTATTTTGTTAAGGGGAACACAACGAGAGTTAGCAAAGGGATTTTCAGTTGCAACCATTGATGTAGAGATGTTAGCCATTGATTTGGAAATCCTGGGAAGATGGAGGAAGCTCGAGATGCTCAAAAGACCCAAAACAGACCACTACATTGATGGGCATAAGAAGTAAAACCCTAAAGAGAGAAGGTAGATTCAAAGATCGGGCTCACCAAAATGATTAAGCTAAATGTGAAATTATATGCCTAATCTGATTGCTATTATTACAAGATAAATGAATAAATAATTAAGTACAAAAATTTAGCCAACAAGCTAGACAAGAAAGTATAAAACCTTAGTGCATAAAGAGGTAAAATGACTTAGCTGATTCGCGATTGATCATAAATGTGCCATAGTGTTGATTTGAATGAACAAAGAGAGGATAAACATTGCACGCAGAGCCTCAAAAAATGTGTGCGGCTGATGATCTTCTTGACACAGGGCACTGGAGAGAGACAAGGGCACCCGTGGGGCACCCTAGGTCCTGCATTTCAGGCATTTGTGTTTGCCAAAATGCTCAGAAAACCTCCTCTGAGTGGTCGTAAGGTATTCAATGTTCACCTTTTTTCACTATGAGGTCACACAATGATCGTCGAGGTCACTGAAAACTTGTAATGAAACAATGACCTACAAAGACCTCAAATAAACATCAAATCCTAAAAAAGAAAGATGCAGAATGAGGGTTCAAATTGTCCTCAACTGTCACAATGGTGATCTTACGATTGAGCATTGCACTAAATTTCAAACCCAATGTAGTTTTGTGTGTGTGTGCACGCATAATTGTGCCCTAGATGGATCTTTTGCGTGTCACACTTAATAATGAGCAAGTAAGTTAGATGTAAAGAACTGTAATAGATGTATGCATGGAATAGAATGAACTTCCCTCCTATGAAGTGTATGTAGAGTAACCATCCAGCCCTTATGTATCTTGGATGGTGTTAGATGGATGCAATGGAGCTCTTAGATGCTTGATGGATGTAACCTTAGATGATGATAGCTAATGCTTAGTGTTTGGTCCATTATTATTATTACATAACTTTATATTTATATGATTCCCTTGCTTGAATTTTGTAATTAACCCCAAAAAGGCCGGCTACCAAAAAGATAAGATGCTCAAATGGCTAGAAAGGATCCAAAAGATGTGAACACAATATACTAAGGTCAGGGGCACCTAGAGGGGATGAGGGCACCTTACATTGGCGTCTGGCTAGGCACATGTGTCCATGATGATAAATGTCAACATATAAAAAGGTAGACTAAGCAAGAAGGGTGTAAGACCAAAAGTGGCGACATAAAGCAAAGAAAGGTGGCTAAAGACATGGGTTAATTAGTATTTTTATTACTTAGGAATCATATGAATAACATTATGCAATCGAGACTAGATAGTTACCCAAAGTACACGATTTTGTGTCTACACAAACCACACCTTCTTTGGGTTGGCAATGGCTTCAAATCGACATCTCTCTCAATTATTTCTCTCTATGGTGGTCCTCTCTCTTTTCTTTTTAGGATTCTCCCTAGCTTTGGCTCCTTGGGCTAAAGCTCTTAGATTTTTCAAAAGGGGATTAAATTTGTTGGGGATTTGTTTTGCAAGAACTCTCATTCCTAGCTTTCTTGGGAGACTCTGGCTTTAAAATTCCACCTTCTTCCTACAAATGTTGCTCCTATCCGACAATTAATTAACTGCATTCCTGAAGATTATTTACACAAGATAGGACTTACCTCTGGAGTTCCTTGGTGGCGTGACCTGGAATTGGCCTCTGCTTTACTCCTTTTGGTAGATACAAACCTTCCCTTGGTTACTCTTTGTTGGCTCCTCATTTTGTTGATAGTGATACACTTAACAGGTGTTGGTTTCTTTCCTTCTTGACTTCGATTTGGTCCCATCGCTTTCAGAGGGTTTGGTCGGCCATTATTGAGCCTAAAAATCTCATTTCCTTTGGTGTCTTCTCCACCAAGGTCTTCCCATTGGTTCCCAACTCAATCATTTTGGGCTTAACCCCATCTGCTTGTGTTGTAATCAGTTAGAGTCTATCAAACATATTTTTTGGTTTTTCCCTCATGCTTAGATGACTTGGAGATGGATTAAATCCCTTTTTCTGATTTTTCACTGGAAAGTGGTTCTCTTGGGGATTCGGCCATGTTACCTATAATTTACAACAAAATTTGGCACATCTTCATAATTAACATTTTGTTCCATTTATGGAAAGACATAAATAATGTCATATTTAATAATGTTCCTCTTGATTATGATTTATCTGTTACTAATAAAGTGGTTGTGATTTCTACTGCTATGCTCTAGATTCAAAACTAAGCTGAAAAATTGTGCTTAGAGGTGGAACATCTCCAACGCCTCCTTGACCATTGGGGTTTGAATCCCTGTGCCATTAGTTGGGTTACCCCAGATGGGGCTCCACATCGCCACCTTTACGCCGGTGTTCATCACCTCATGCTTGAGGATGTGGGTCCTCACCAGCTGTCGCGGAGCCCTCCTCCTCGGTGGATGTCCCCTTGATCGAGGTTGCCTTCACCTGTGTCTTCTCTCGCTTGGTGATTTTGGTTGGCTTGGTTTGTCTCAAGGTAAATTCCCTCGATGGATTTAGCCATTTCTCCCTGCACGCATGATGAAGATCTGGTGAATAACTGAAGAAGGAAATTGGCTGGGATGGGTCAAAGTCTTTCTCTAAAGAGGCTAATCCCTCTGGTTCGAGTGGGGTGATAAGCCCGATAGTCCGCCTCCTCCTCCACCTACCTCCATGTTTGCAATTATTGCTTGATTTTAATGCTCTCTTTTTTATTAAAGTTTGCACTTTGTGGTTATTAATGTTAGTGCTTTGAGGTGACTTGGCCTCTCTCGAGGCCTTTTTGGCTCAATTTGATTGGACCCTTGGCATTATGGGGTGTGACTCTTTCCACCCAATTTTTTTGTATGATTAACATTGTACATTTTTGTTATTAATATAAAAGTGTGCTTTTCAATCAAAAAGTTCAATACTTGATGTTCCTAGTGGAATCAATGATTTGGTGACCTAGGGCAACTTTCCCATGCACCTTTAGCATAGGAGCCCTTATAATCCCACTAACGCTTATTTAGGGTCATGATTTAATGTCTTACATATAAGGCAAAATAAGAAAACATAAATGCCCCCTTATACCATGCATGTATCATCATAATAATGATAAATGAGTATGTGGTGATGAATTTGTATTAGGGTTGACAAGGCTTCATCGTGGCGTTCCACAAAAATTTGTACCGATTGGCAATATAAATGGATGAACTAGCCCATAACTATAGGGAATTTAATGCATATGTATTTGATTGGATATGTAGGTGGATGATAAGCGGCGGAAACTATCTTCAAGGTTTCGAGGATATTAATGGAAGCCGGAAAATGTGTTCCATGGAGTTATGCATAAAGAGTTGGGGTTTTAGAGATTACATAGTAGAGGTAGTTATGTGGAGTATGTAAAAGTCAAAAGGACATTAATCTGTTCTAGCCCCCTGGATGCAAGGATTAGCATTATCTCTTTGTTATATATATTTAATGCATTTCTCTTACAAACTAATATGTAGGTGCATGCAAAGGGACTCGACCAACCTCCATTTAAAATCATTATTTTGGGGAAAATGGATGTCCACATAATTGAGTGTGTAGATATAGTATTGATCTTAATGTTTTAACAATAAGAATACACAAAATATAAACAACAAAACAAAGGGGGAAACTCTTGACCATTCACTCCATTTGTCAAAGATTTGAGGAATACTTAGGAACAAGATGATGATGAAAATATGTGGATGCATGCAACCAAATTTTTATTGCAAATCAATAGGATAACACAATTATTTTGTATCCTTTTAGGTAGAAAATAAATAGTTTAAAAATAGAATATGAAGGGTGTACACCTAAAATATGCTCTACTTGCAGGTTTAATACTAAAATTGTACTAATTGTCCTCTTTCCCATCATTTCCGTTATAATTAGTGATTTCCTACTAATTAGCTAATATTCCCCTCCATCTTGGTCAATTAATGACACTTCATTAATTAACTAGCATTTCCCTTCATTTCGGATGCCAATTAACGATACTTCGTTAGTTATAATCCCCTTTAATTAATCAATTAACTATTATTAGTTAATTAAGCCTTTTTAACCTTGTATTTAATTAATAAACCTTTTTATTAATTAAATCCCCCTTTTAAATCCTCTAAATCCCCTCTAAATCACCTTCAAATAGCTTTTATAAGCTTATCCTAGCCTATTAATTAATCCTAGTTGATTAATTAAAACATCTCCAACTCCCATGAGTTGCTAATTACTAATTAATCCCTCTAATCATGCTTATCCCTTCTAATTATACTTTATCTTTTATCCCACATTCACTAGGTTTCTAGCTTCTCCCAAATTGGAAAGCTATATAAAGAACCTACTACCTTCCTTCACACCTTACACCACACTTTTGCTAGTGATATTATAGGCATATGATAAGGGCATTTATATTGGAATAGCTCCTTCATTCTTGCATCCATTCTTCTCATATGTGAGTAGTAAAGGAAGATCCAAACATGGCCATTAAGCCATTTTGGTGAGATTCTTTCCTCATTTGGAGATAACATTCAATTGATTGCTTATGATCAAGATAGGTTCATAGTTAAGAGCAATCATACATACAAAGCACATCCAAATTTCAAAGGGATGGCTTAGCATTTAATGTTTTTATGTTGGATGCATTTAGAATAGCTTTCTCTTTCAAGATTTATCATGATGTTTATGTTAGATTAGCTTTGTCATTTGAAACTACTTGGTGTTAGTTTCTCTTCATTATGCTTAGCTTCTTTAATATGCATATATTTAGCATGCACAGTGGGACATACTCCATTGTCTCATGCACATTTTCTCAAGTTTTTGTAGTTTAGTTTAATTTTTGCTTACTAACCCTCTTTTAGCATTTTTAGATAAATATTGTATTTTTAACTTGTTTTGTTGAGTTTGCATGATTTTAGTGCTCTTTGCAGGTATAAGGGAGGTGAGGTGCTGCCAAAATTGAAGCTAATTGGAAAATATTTGAGATTTTTGACATTATTTTGTCAAAATCCCATGTTTTTGAAGTTACACAGTCTTCACATGTTTTCGTTGAACCTCGTGCACTAGCATTGTTACCTGTGCGTTTACATTAAATCATATGCACTATCGTGGATCCACGTGCACTAGCGTTGAACCCCTCATGTTAGCGTTAACCCTCATGCACTATCGTTGCTTTGTAGTTTACTTATCTATTTGCATAGATAACCTCATGTGTCGATCTTGAACCTTGTTGTGTTAGGGAATAAGGGATAAAATATGTGGAATAATCCCTCACGCTAAGTGCAATAGAAGAAACTAATAAACTGAAAATATTACAGATCTTAAATAAAAGTGCAGAATAAAATAACACAACACAAAGAGACAATATTTAACGTGGTTCACCTAATTTGGGCTACATCCACCAAGAATCACTTGCTTAGATTTTATTACAAGCCACCACTCTCTCAATACAATACCCAAATCTATTTGGAGCTATGCTCAACAAACTCTATAGAATTCACACCCGAATTCAAAACACATCTGCAATGTTACATCATATCTACCATATGCATAAAACCATATAAGTAGACAACTACTTAAGCAGTTTTACAAAACCGTGGGTATCAAAACCATGGGCCAAAATCGTCCCATAAACCTATGGGTCAAAATCCTACCCATATGAGAAAAACATGTTTCCCAGTATATCGGGCACGTTTTAAGGCCAGGTTAGACAACTGTGGAAAGTGTATAGTACTCTTAGTGTACAGTCTTTAACACTTTCTCACATGAAAATAGGCTCCACAACCTAACAATCTCCCACTTGGAGACTAGTTTTCCTCTGAGCAAGCTTCTCAACCCTTCACTAGTTTCGTGAAGACCAACCAAAGCTGAACACAGCTTCAATTTTTCCCTTGTGACCACCTTGGTCATCATGTTTGTAGGATTCTAACTGGTATGAATCTTCTCCAGCTTCAACTTCTCTTCCTCCAAAGTTGTCCTGATGAAATGGTACCTTAACTGTATATGCTTCATCCTAGAGTGGAAAGCAGAGTTCTTAGCTAGGTGTATAGCACTCTGACTATCACTATGCAACTTTCCTTCCTCCTGCTTATGCCCCAACTCCTCAAGAAATTGCTATAACCAAATCATTTCTTTGCTTGCCTTTGTGGCAGCAACATACTCAGCCTCCGTGGTTGACAAAGCCACCAACTTCTGTAGTCGTGAAATCTAACTTATTGTTGTCCCACCTACAATGTAAACATAACCTATTGTGCTCCTCCTGTTGTCTACATCTCTAGCCATATCTAAATCTACATAACCACACAAAACGGTGTCTGATCCACTGTAGCACAAAAGTGTCCCCATAGTCCCTCTCAAATACCGAAGGATCCACGTTACTGCCTACCAATGATCTCTACCTAGATCACTCATAAATCTACTCAATGCTCCCACTGCATGGGCAATATCAAGCCTGGTGCACACCATGGCATACATCAAAATGCTAACCGCTGATGAGTAAGGTACATTGGACATTTGGTTTCTCTCCTGCTCTATTTTGGGACATTGCTCCTTTGATAACTTGAAATGGCCTACCAAAGGAGTCCCAACCGGTTTAACATCTTGCATATTAAACCTCTCCAAGACTTTCTTAATGTACTCTTCCTGAGATAAATTTGTCTTATGTTCCTTCCTATCCCGAGATATCCTCATACTAAGGATTTGTTTGGCTACCCCCAAATCCTTCATAACAAAGGATTCACTTAGTTGCTTCTTGAGTACTTTTATTTCCTGCATGTTTTTACCTGCAACCAACATGTCATCCACATACAGACAAAGGATAATATAACTACCATCCTCAAATTTCTTTATATACACGTAATGGTCAGAATGACATCTAATATAACCTTGCTCCATCATGAAGCTATCAAATTTATTATACCATTGACGTGGAGCTTGTTTCAAGCCATACAAGCTCTTCTTCAATTTGCACACCATCTCCTCTTTACCTTTGACCTCATAGCCCTCTGGTTGCTGCATATATAGTTCCTCCTCCAAATTACCATGGAGAAATGCAGTCTTTACATCAAGTTGTTCTAAGTGCAAGTCTTCTGCTGCAACTATTCCTAGAATAATTCTAATAGAAGTCATTTTTACTACAGGAGAAAAAATATCATCAAAATCTATACATTTTTTTTGTGCAAACCCTTGACCACCAACTGAGGCATTGTATCTTTTCTTGCCTCCTTCTTCCTCTTTGACTTTGAACACCCACTTGTTCTGTAATGCTCTTTTTCCTTCGGGTAGCTTCACCAAATCCCATGTCTAGTTCTCCATGAGAGCCTGATGCTCCTCATCCATGGCTTGCTCCCACTTCTTCCTAGCATCTACATGCATTGCTTCATCAAAGCTCTCTGGCTCTCCACTATCAGTGAGTAATAAATAATAAAGAGAAGGAGAAAAATGTTCAAGTTATCTTCTTACCCTAGAAGACCTCCTCAATATAGGAGTTTGGGGTTCTGTTGAGGAGGTTCCTAAACTGATTCATGTGTCACTTTCCCATCCGAAAGATCCTCTACCTGCATATTCTTTCTTAGATTCTTCCCTGTTTTCCTGCAAATGCTGCTTATACATGACTTTCTCATTAAAGACCACATCCCTAGATGAATGATTTTCTTGTCCTTAATACTCCAACATTTATATCCAAAGTCATCACCACCATAACTAATGAAAGTACATTTTTCTTATTTAGCCTCTAGCTTGGTCCTATCATCCTTGTCTATATGGACAAACACCTCACATCCAAAGACTATAAGAAACAAATAATCAACTTTCTTACCATATCAAGCCTCCTCGGTATGCTTCCATCCAAGGCACTTAAGGGTCCTCTGTTTATCAAGTACACAACTGTGCTCACCGCTCCTACCCAAAAAGAAAGAGGTAGTCCTGCATGTAACCTCATACTCCTAGTACGTTCCATTATTGTTCTGTTCATCCTTTTTGACACCCCATTCTATTGCAGAGTTCCTGGAACCATCTTTTCCTGTGGATTCCATTCTTAGAATAGTAATCATCAAATTTATTGCTGCAATACTCTCCTCCATTATCTAACCTGAGACATTTTAGCTTAAGACCTGTTTCATTCTCTACCAAGGCTTTCCATTTAACAAAAGTGTCAAATACATCAGATTTGTTTCTAATACAATAAACCTAAACTTTCCTTGTTGCATCATAAAAAAATTAACATAATAACTTGAACCCCCAAGAGATGATACCTGAGCCATCCCCACACATCATAATGCACCAACTCTAACTTACTCTCTTTCTTTGTAGGTCCAACCTTGAGAAACCTTAGTCGCTTCTATTTCCCATATATGTAGTCCTCATAGAAATCCAAACCTATTTCTGTATATTCAGGCAAATCCTTCTTTATGATCTCCATGCCCTTATGGTTCATATGACCGAGCCTATAGTGCCACAATGTTGTTTCCACTTCGAAGTCACAATATTACAAACATTAGTGCTATAAGTGGTTAAATACAAGGTTCCAACCTTCTTACCTCTTGTCACCACAAGAGCACCCTTGGTAACCTTCCAAGAGTTCTATGTAAATATCACAGTACAACCATCACTTCCCAACCGCCCGCCGATATCGATTTCATCTTAATGTAGGCACATGTCCGACATCCTTCAATAGCCAAGTATTCCCATTTTGCATCTTAACTTGAACAAAACCTTTTCTAACTATGTTGCAAGTCTCATCATCACCAAGAAAAACATACCCAAAATCTTGAACATAATCAACAAAATAATGTCTATGTGGAGTAGCATGGAAAGAAGCCCCGAATCTAAAACCTAAGATTTAGTAATATTGTGCAAAGAAAGAATCAAAGTTATATGCAATGGAAAGTTGAAAAAGCTATGGAATGAGGCTAAAGAACCTCAAAGCTTCGCTAACTCATCCATGCACCATGAGATTAGAGCTAAATAAGAGAAATTAACATGCAAGCATTATAACTTTGACAAAAACATCAAAAACTAACACGTATACTACTCTCTACTTCATGAAAGCTTAATAAAAGTGAACCTAGTTAGATTATAAGCAATCAAATTGTGTGTTGTTTACTCTCAAACATAGTGAAGAGATCTCTCCAAGTTGGCTACATGGCCAAGCTTTAGATCCTCCCTTACTAACTATATTTTGAATTGATGGATGCAAGATGGGGAGCTCTTCTTAACAATGGAGTATGGCCAAGATCAAATGCCTATTAACTTAGCTAATGCAAATGAGGTCTAATGCCAATATCTCCAAATGTGAGAGATATTTTGTTATGTAAACAAGGTGTGTGTTTTTCTAGAGGGAGGGGTGACCCTTCTATTTATAGTTTTTTACTTGGGATATTTTGAAATTTGGGTGCATGCGAGACTAAAGCTCAAAAAGCACTTTTAGATTAGATTAGGATAAGCATGCTTTAGGCTTAGTTGAGCTAGGATTAGGCTAGTTAATTAGGGTTTAGGCTAGTTAAACCTGATTAACAAGTGATTAGAGACTCGTTGAGAGTTGGGAGGGGTTTGGATAACCAATTATGACTGATAGATAGCCTACAAAGCCAATAGAAGTGGTCTAGAGAGAACTAGGGAGGTTCTGAATGGTTGAAAGGAGGAATGTTTAGCTAATAAGAGATATATTAGCCAAATAATTTGATTATAGGAGGAATACGACTGATAAGGTGTCGTAAATGGGCATTCGAGAGTGGAGTGAAGACGAGTTGATTAACGAAGTGTCGTCAATCGGTTATATTGGAGGAAATGCTAAGTGTAAGCATATTTTAGGTGTCTACATTTTCCCCTCTTTGGGGTGACGTAAGTAACGTCACTTCAAAGAAAGTAGACAAGCATAAACAAGTAGAAAATTTTGAAGGGATAGAAGAAAAATGAGTAGAATGGAGGATGCCCCCTCGATTTTTGATGGGGTGATAGAAGAACTCGATTGACGATCGAAAAGATGACAAGAAGAGAACAAAAGAAATAATAGTGTGAAGAAGAAAGGGGATATAGAAGAAAAAAAGGAATATGAGGAAGAGGGAATGAGCTAACATCCATCCAGTGCCTTTTAAAAACTTTATTTGTCATCATATTGCTAAAGATCTTCATCATCGGCCCTTATTAAAAAGAATGAACAAAAGTGTAGTATGACATGAAAAGATATATACAAACAAATGTCCATTGCTAAAAACACCAACTTCATGCAACATACGAAATGCAGTGCAATATGAGAAAGTAAAAGATGCCTAAATCCATGCAACATACAAAATGTAATGCAATACGAGAAAGTAAAAGATGCCTAACTCCATGCAACATACAAAATGCAATGCAATACAAGAAAGTAAACAAGCTAACCTAACAGAGAAATATAATGTGATGTTTTTGTTATCAAGCTTCAGTTGCAACCTGTGCGAATTGACAAGAAGGGTTGATGATGGTGCCTTAAGCAAGGAGACATGTGAGGAGAATAATGGAGGACACTCTCGGTCAATGAAAAGCAATGTGCACTATGAAACAAGACTGCAGACAACCCGTTGTGCCCCAGAGTATAGACATAGTAAGCAACCTAGCTTTTGTTGATGGAGGTAGATCAAGATGATCGCAGTCGTTTATGACGAGAATAAGCAAGAACCAAAGAATGACGTTTTGTAGGATGATTTATATTGTTTAGAAGTTTTCTGAAACATATTTGAATGTTTTTTTTTCTAACATATTTGAATGTTTTGGATGATTTTTCTAACATATTTGAATGTTTTTGATGATTTTGAAAGTTTTCTAAAACTATGTACAGGAAGACGAGGAAGTGTGGATGCCCCAGCGATAGATGGGATGTATAAGGGCATAAGGCCACGTGCATGCGAGAAAGGTGAAGATGCAAAAATGCCCCAACGATTAGGTGGGAGTATTCAAAGGCAAAATCTTCACAGGTAGAAGCGGGACCCAAGGCCATTATGGATAGGTTCAACATGATGGTGAACGTAAACCAATGAAGTTTTGGGAAGAAGCAAGGATGCCCCTAGCGTAAGTTAGCCTAAAAGCACATGATAGAAAGGAAGGAGAAGATTTTTTTGTGAAAGGACACAAAGGTGTCTGAAAACATGGCGAGAAGGCAATCTTATACACATGGATGTTCTGAATGAAGTAGAAGAATGATGTGAATGATATGAATGTAGCTTAGAAGACTCGCAATGAAAAATTGATTATCCAAAGGCACAAACCATGAGATGAGAGATGGACTAAAGCAAGAGTTTGAACAAGGTCTAAAAAAAAAAGACACTTGGTAACATACTAGTCTTGTTTACTCATAGAGATCTAGTGTGTGCACATGGAATTTATTACCTCTTGAAGGGAAGATTTAATAGACAACAAGTGAAGACACCCTAGCCAAAGTGTAGGGATGATTGATTTGAAAGGTGATTTTGTGAATGAAGGGTGGAAGGATAGCCGTACATTTCTCCGCTGCCAGCTAGGTGTCCATAGCCCCGACGGAGATGTATTTGATTCTAATCGCAACATTGCTCTACTACCCAGTCAGTGTCCATAGCCCCGATAGAGTTTATTGGAAATACCCCAAGAGAGAGTTATATATCAATTTGCTTTTGCTTTTAGATTTTTATTTTTTTTGATTCTTTTGCTTTCTGAAAACTTATTTCAAATCTCTTGTTTGACAAGGGGTTAAGAACCACTGATGGCTTGATGGAAGGAGGTGGAAGTGATTGTGATGATGACATTGGCTAGTGTTAACAAATATGTCCAAAATTTCTTTGCAACAAGTTTATTAGATGTTGAATGTGATAGGATCTCCATGAGGTCAGTCGTTCTTTAATTTACCAAGGTGATAAAAGACTAGGGTCAAATGGATACCATAGAGATAAATGTCACAAAATGCATGCAAACAAGCTAACCAAAATATCACCGAAGGGATGAAAATGGTAGGAAGACTTGCAGAAGAATAACAAAGAAGGGAAGAAATAACATCCATGTGTATGTAAATACCTGATTGCAATGTTTGATCTTCGTACCTTTGATTTTTGTTGTGTTTTCTCATGTTTTTTGTATTTTTTCATTGTTTTGATTTTTAGATTTTTGATAGTTTTTGGAAAGGTGGGAACAACAGAGTCACTCTGCATGGTAAGATCCAACAATGATGTTTGCAATTTCCTTGATAAGGGAGACTAAGTGTGTTTGTTTATCAAGAGTCATGTTTTCCCGATCTCGATGATCGTGGTGAGTTCACACTCAACAAATGACTGTGATTTATCCTGAAACATGGATTTCATATGTGGGAGATTTAATTTCCCATCCAGAGGTTTATGCACTTTGCGCCATACTTGATGGTTACGTTGATTTGCATTCTTGAATTGCGTTTGATTTTTAACCTTAAGATCATTTGATTTGTTGGGAGCTATAGAGCTCTTTGCAGTTTTGATCTGAGCTTGATTAAGAAACTATTTGGGTTTCTTATAGGTTGATGCATGACTTGTCTGATCCCAAGAAGTGAGAGAAGAACATGGACGTTTAGAATTGATGAGAGGAATGGCAGTGGGCTTGCCACAATCTTTGGTAGAAGAATAATGTGAAGGATGAAAAGGATATGGTCCAAGGATTGAAGAAGATGGGCTACTGGGAGGTGAGCCATAGATAGAAGATGAAGGGCTGCTAGGATGTGGCCCAAGAATAGAAGAAGAAGGGCTACTAGGATGTGACCCATATATAGAAGATGAAGGGCTACTAGGATGTGGCCCAAGAATAGAAGAAGAAGGGCTGTTGTGGCATGACCCATAGATGTAAGATGATGGGCTACTAGGATGTGGCCCAAGAATAGAAGATGATGGACTACTGGGGGTGATCCATACCTAGAAGACAAGGGGCTAGTTGGGTGTGCCCCAAGAATAGAAGATAGTGGACTACTTGAAAATGTCCCATAAATAGTAGAGGGAGGGCTACTAGAAGGTGACCCACACCTAGATGAAGATGAAGGGCTACTTGGCGTTGACCCCATAAGAGATTGTGATTGAGGAATTATGATAGACAAAGAGTTATTGGGTGATGAGAAGATAGGCCATGGATCAATGCAAGACCAAGGAGTTTCATCACATAATGAAGAATGTGAAGATGGAAGAATAAGAGGAGGATCAAGTTGCATGATCTGAGGCTCTTCCTCCGTTTCTTGATAAAATGAATCAACCTTTTCCTCACAATAAACGAGACACATCAAAGTCTAAAGAGAATCCTTTCTCATAATCTGCTAAAGGAATATCTTCATATGACCCTATAAATGCCCTGATTTTTCTTCATTCTAAAAGAGATCAATCGTATGAGTTGTTGATTGACCACAGGGGTTGATTGGAAGAAAGAGGTTCACTTGGTGTGGAAGAATTAGAAGATGTTTGATGATGATTGATAGAAGAAGATGACGTGAGAGATGAAGAAGATGTGTAGCTAGATGTCTCAAGAGTAGAAGAAGGTGGTGTGGACCTACCTATATGATGGTATATCATCTGTAAACTAGTAGGATTAAGTCCAAAGTTTGTAGATTGCGACACATGGGTCAATTCAGATGTTTGACTTGAAGGACTTTGAGTCACATGAATCTTCAAAGAAGGAAGACTTATTAGGGGTGATTGATGAAGAAGGTCATGTGAAGAAGGGGAGGACCATGATTCAAGAATTGTATTAGATGTTTAATTGGAGGGATTTGGAGTTGCATGTATCTTCAAAAGGAAGAAGACGTCGTTGAGGAAAGGCGATAAAAGGGAACCTGTGAAGAAAGGGAGGACTGTGATGTAGGAGTCATATTAAATGTATGATGAAGAGGTTCCTGCAAAGATAGGGAGGACCATGACATAGGAGTCGCATTAGATGACTTAGGAGTCGAATTAGATGAATCCGAATAGTAGTTTGGATCCAAATAGTAGTTTATTAGATGACTTAGGAGTCAAATTAGATGAATCCAAATAGTAGTTTAGATTTGAATCATCAGAAGAGTCAGAGGAAATATTTGGATTGGAATCCTCAGAAGAAGAGGAAATGTTTGGATTAGAATTAGAAGAAGAGTGGGGGGAACTTGAATAATAATTTGGATCAAAAGTGTCCAAATCATACCACCGACTATGAGATGAAGGTGGGGAACGAATTACCCGTATGGGATCTCTAGCACGAAGAACCAAACAAGGTTTAGTTGTAATGGGAATCTTTTGATTTGAATTGCTAAACCTAGGTTCCATATTTTTGTAAGTATGGGGAACCGCGTGATAGTCAGTCATTTTTGGTGTTGTTTTAAGCACAAATGTCTAGATCTAGATAGTGTGATGGAAATCCTTCAAAGGGAAGGAAGTTTGATTTGGGTAGCATAAGGACAACCAGCTAGACATTTTGTAAGTATTGATATGTGTGTGTGATTTTTGAAGAAATTCTAAGGAAAATAGACATCGTGATGATGCAATATTGATGAGATAAAAAGGGATTGTCCTAGAAAATAAGTTTTTTGAATGAATAATCACAAGGAACAATCATACAAGTGTGAAACACAAAGCCAATCAACAAGGAAATACACCATATGAAAATGTGTGTGCAAAGTGAGTTTGATGCAAAGATGATCAACACAATGTCAATATTTACGTCAAGCTCGAAATGAACAAGGCATAAATTTTAACAAAGGGTAGATGTGACTCCCAATCAAAGGATACCACGACAAGTTCAATAACCAACAAGGCCAAAATGTTAAAGGGTGAGGATTACAAATGTAAGCCACGTAACCACACCAATTGGACACGTTAATCAAGCTTCACGAAGAAGTGAGATATTAGTGCCAACGTGGTATCGAAACGACACAAACAAAGTAAGTGAAACTCTTCAATATTTTGGACAATGTTTGAAGAAAAACTAAGTCAAAGTATACTAAGGATGTGTTAAAATGTGCGCAACGTAACACCACAATACAGACACTTAGATCATGTTTACGAAAAATGTGACATAAGTATCTTAATTGTGTCGAGACAATGCAAACAAGGCAACACATCAAGGGAGATCAAATGATGAATCAATCCTAATTATGATAACGATCATGATGTGGGTATCAAGATCAAAAAGGCTACCAATGATATAAATACGTCTCCACACACTTTAGACATTTAACTAACCCAACCGCAAACATGGATGGGCGTAAATGGACAAAAAAGTGGCGAAACAATCAATTGATAATGCAAAGGTAGTCACTCCTCTTCTGATCAACAAAGTGTCAAAAGAAAGTGAAGGAAGTAGATCAAATGGGGGTAAAAATGCTGGCCTCACTTCGGCAGAGTTTTGCCTTACCTTAGGGTAAGTGAAAAACTAAGTGAAAGTAATGCGTCACACGTTTCGTGGTGAATAATGGCTCACAACATCAATACCATTTTGAACTGGTCAAAGTGGGCTCCTGGCCAAAGTATATTTTCCTAGGTGGTTCTCTCGTCCTAGGTGTTATAAAGTCATCTAAGAGTGGGCACGATTTACCTAAAAATTCGCAATGACTAATTTGGGAGTATCTCGGCTTTGCCCCCTTTAAGTACAGTGGGCACTAATTACATCCATCATGTACTCTTGCCAAGGTCACGATATGAGACAACTTTGTAATGCTAACTCACAAGGAAAACTAGTCAAGTAGGTAGTGCGAAGCACTTCCCATTTCATCCACAAGGTTCCCTCTCACGTGGACTACTTTAGGGTTCCTGGTACCACCCCCATTTTTGTAGCTTAAGGCGTTATGCCAAAGGGGTTATGTTCCAATTGAGCAGATAGGGATGTACCCTTTTTTGAAATCTGTAATAAGTGTGATGAAGAGTGGTGTGTTTTTTTATCTTTTTAACTTAAATGTGGTTTTAAGTAGCACACCATTCGGCAACCTGCATAAAACACATGTATTAGAAGTTTTTGTGTTTTCTTCGACACCTTTCTTTAGCAAGCGTTAGGTCCTGCAGATAACGAGTTTAGTAGTTTTCCATTTGTAAACTTAAGAAAGAGAATTTACACTTTGCTTTTGATTCCTAAGATCGCCAAAAAGGTACGAAGGAAGAGCATACGCAATGTGAAAATTCCACTAAGACAAATCATATGGAAATCTATTTTACTTTTTTAGCATCATAGAAAAAGTGTTTTTAAAGTATGACATAAAGTTTGAACAAGTGTTTTTGATCTCCAAGATTGCCAAAAAGGTGCGAGGAGAGAGCATACACACTTTACAAGCTTTATTCAAGCTAAGAAATGAAAACACTTAAGCTATGAAAGTTGAAATAACAAAACAAAACCCTGCAACCAACTGATTAGTGTCACAAAACCTTTCAAAGTGTTAGAATAGTCAAGAAAACAATTTTTTAGACTTTAAGATACATTAGAAAATGATTATTTACCTAATAATGTAAACCATAATTTTATGTAAATCAAAATCCTAATTTTATGATTTCATTGTGTATTTCTCTTCAATACCTTTCCAATGCAACAAAAATAGAGTTGTTTCGAGCTCGAGAGCAAAAGTTATGGCCTCCAGAAGATTACTAATGATGTATGCACTAAGGTTTGGGCGTGTGTGCCACAAATTGGGTGCCTACACACCTCTATCAAAAATGGCAGTCAAAGTTGTACCTATGCGCACAAAATGGTATGTGCACTCCCTTTCCTGTAGGTGGCTAAAAAAACATGAGATTTTTCAAAAATAATCTCAAAAATATCAAAATTTTATCGATTTGGTTCAATTTTGGCAGCACTTCACCTCCTTTGATCCTGCAAAGAGCACAAAAACAAGACAATCCTAGCTAAACTAGCTAAGAAACTTGATATTTATCCATTAATACAAGAAAGGTTAGTGAAATTAAAAACTTGAAACTAATCTAAAAAAATTTGAAAAACTAATCTAGAAAGCTTGAAACTAATCTAGAAACATTGAAACTAAAAAAATTTAGAAACTAAAATAAAAGCTTCAAAATGACTCCATTAATGGAGGATGGACTAAGAGTCCCACTGGGCATGCCAAATGTATGCAATGGAAAGTTGCAAAAGCTATGGAATGAGGCTAAAGAACCTCAAAGCTTCACTAACTCATCCATGCACCATGAGATTAGAGATAAACAAGAGAAACTAACATGCAAGCATTATAACTTTGACAAAAACATCAAAAACTAACATGTATACTACTCTCTACTCTATGAAAGCTTAATGAAAGTGAACCTAGTTATATTCTAAGCAATCAAATTGTGTGTTGTTTACTCTCAAACATAGTGAAGATATCTCTCCAAGTTGGCTACATGGCCAAGCTTTAGATCATCCCTTACTAACTATATTTAGAATTGATGGATGCAAGATGGGGGAGCTCTTAACAATGGATTATGACCAAGATCAAATGCCTATTAGCTTGGCTAATGCAAATGAGGTCTAATGCCAATATCTCCAAATGTGAGAGAGATTTTTTTATGTAAACAAGGTGTGTGTTTTTTAGAGGGAGAGGTGACCCTTCTATTTATAGTTTTTCACTTGGGAGAGTTTGGAATTTGGGTGCATGCGAGACTAAAGCTCAAAATCTCTTTTAGATTAGATTAGGATAAACATGCTTTAGGCTTATTTGAGCTAAGATTAGGCTAATTAACTAGGGTTTAGGCTAGTTAAACTTGATTAGCAAGTGATTAGAGACTCGTTAAGAGTTGGGAGGGGTCCTGGATAACCAATTGTGGACTCGATATATAGCCTACGAAGCCAATAGAAGTGGTCTAGAGAGAACTAGGAGGTTCGAATGGTCGAAAGGAGGAATGTTTAGCTAATAAGAGATATATTAGCCAAATAATTTGATTATAGGAGGAATACGACTAATAAGGTGTCGTAAATGGGCATTCGAGAGTGGAGCGAAGACGGGTTGATTAACGAAGTGTCGCCAATCAGTTGTATTGGAGGAAATGCTAAGTGTAAGCATATTTTAGGTGTCTACAAAAGCATCTTGACATACGTTACCCATTGCCACATTTGCCTCTTTGTTTTCTTCATGTTGTTTCTTCTTGTCCGAAGTTCCTAACAATCCTTCTTTGCATGCCAAAACTTTCCACAGTGCCATCATACTATCTTGCTTTTAGATTTTGACCTTGCCCGATCCTTTGATTTTCCACGGCTTCCTCTATTCTTCTATCTCCCTCTAGTTTCCACTATCAAAGCATTCCCTGAAATAGAAGATTCCCCAGAGCTTTTTCTTCGCATTTCCTCGCTTAGAATCACCCCTACAACATCCTCAAACTTCAACTTTGAGTTAGTTGAACCGAGTTGCTTACCGCCATTACTAGACAATTCCAACTCCGGGTAAAGAGCACAAAACTAATAAAGCCATAACTTCTTCATCAAATTCTATCAGAATCAGAAGCTAGCATATTTACAACCGTATTAAAATCATTTAAATGATCTACTTTGAACCATTCTCAGACATCTTAATATTAAACAAATTTTTTATTAAAAATATCTTATTTGAGGCGAGGGTTTTTATACAACTTCCTAATGCATCCATCGGTTCTTTTGTAGTCTTTTCAGAATTCAAAGTTTTTAGAATATGATTTTTGGTTTTGCATTGTTGTTTTGCAAGTTTTCTAACTTTATTTTGCAAGTTTAAATTTTAAAATCAATTTTCTAACATGTTTACATGCTTTGATGAATGTTATGTTTCCATGCTTTACTTGAGTTAGGCTAAAGTTTGTGTATGCTCTTCTCTTTCACCTTTTGGTGATCTTGAGAATCAAAAGCAGCTTTAGTCTTCTTTTTCTAACATTTGGATTAACTTGGAAATTTCATCATTTATTTTTCTTAAGGGAATGAATTGTTCATAAAGCATTTTTATGGTCCTTTGATTTAAAGTTTTCCATTTCTATCTAGTTGGGTTAATTGTTGTGTATGCTCTTCTCTTGCGTTTTTTGACGATCTTGAGAATTAGAAACAACCTTTGATCCTCTTTCAAAATGTTGTAAGTTGCTTGGAAAACTACTAAATTTTTGAGTGCAAGACCTAATACGCTTGTCAAATAATCAGATCTAAACAAATTCTAACTACAATGTGTTGCATAGGTTGCCAATGGTGTATTAAACCACATTCTTAATTCAAGATTAAAAACACACCATTTATTCAAAACACTGTATTTGTAGGTTTAGATAAGGGTTAAAACTGTCTTCTTTGAACCTGTGGGAAGTATCTTGGCATAAGCCATAAAACTCATTATGAGGATTACCACAAGAACCCCAAAGTAGTCCACACCTTAAGAGAACTGGTGGATGAAATGGGAAGTGCCCCACTACCTACTTGACTAGAACAAAAACCCATGAGGAAATGCTTCAAGTTACCCGTATGAGGCCTCTATCATTAATTTGATTGTGGGGTAATGGTCCTTTGTCTAGGATTTATTCTAGAAAAGTGTACCTCTCTTAGGTAAGTATTGGTGAGTGTTGTGGAAAAAATCCATAGGTAGTCATTTAGCATTGGGGCCAACTTTTCCTTATCCAATTATGTTTTAAAGAGCCTTCACAAAGGAACGAATTTCTTGGAGTCAAAACCTTGTTTTTGAACAAGGGCATATTTTATTAAAGTTGGTGTTGCGATGAAATTCATGATGAAACTTGTTATGTAAAACTTTGACCTGGTTTCTACCTTGTTTTCAAACAAGGCAAAACTCTACTAAAGTTGTGCTATGTGTGTTTCATCACCACTTGGTTTATCTCATTTGTTCTTGTGTTAAATTTTTGGGTCACAAGAGAGCATACATACGTAGCGCTGCTAAAAATAATCATGTCCACCACTTTTGTATTCACTTACATAGCCATGTTGCGACATGAATGTTAAGTGTTGAAAGTGTGCTAGTACGTCTTCATGTTTTGGTAAGCCTTGTCTTGATACCCATGTCAAGACATATCATTATAGTTAGGTTATCTCATCATTGATTTCCCCTTGAGTTGTTATGTGCTGCTCACATCATATCAATACATTTTTGATACTTACATCTTGTTTTTGTAAAACTTGATATAAGTTTCTAAATTGTATTGTTACATTCTCGCATAATATCAACTCCTTGTTATACTTATACCTTATTTTTGTTCAAACATTGCCTTGAGTTTTGGAAAGTGTTGTCATTATGTTGTTCACATCGTGTCAATACCATTTTGATAATAATATCCTGCTTTTCCTAAAAGCTTGATTAATGTATCTATGTTATATTGTTGTGTTGCTTGCATTTGTAGCCTCTATTTTAGAAAATTGGACTTTGCTTTTATTTAAACTCATTTGAGTAGACCTTGAGTCGAGATCACTTCAACACCATTTTAATACTTAAGTCTTGTTTATCCCAAACTCAATTTAAGTATTGACATTGTGTTGTCATTATTAAACCAAACCATATTTGACGATAAGGAGTATATACTTTTGTGATTGGATCCTTGTTTTAAACTTACTTGACTTGTCCTTGGTACTTCTCATCATATAGTTTCATATCCTTGGAATATTATTTGATTATTTGGTTCCTTGATTCAATTTTCCTTGATTATTTGGATTCTTTTCCTTGATTATTTGACATTCATTGTGACATTTGTAGCCGTCACACTGCTTGATTTTTCCTAGGGTCCTTGTAGTCTTTGTACACATTTATCAAACTTAGTGAAACATTTCCCATTATGCCAATTCTTACAAGAATGGGACACAAAAATTAGGGTCAAATCCCTTCATCAACGATAAATTAAACCCCTTATTTGAAGAAGAAAACATGGTTGACCATAGTGGTGACGAGGGGAACTCTCCTCGAGATGATTTCAAATTTGACCCCGCCCATATGGATAAATTTCTCTTTCAGAATAGAAATGAAGTCTTGGTGTGTGTCGTAGAATTATGGGCTAAAATTCCACCTAAATTTGACCATACTCTCCTCACAAACATGGTTCATAGAGAAGAAGAAGTAGAATGTCCCTTTGGATCCGCTGATGACATATTAAATAAGGGGCTTGCTTCTATAGGCAAAGGAATGAAGAAGACACACCTTCTAAAAACATCGCTAGTTATTGCATACCCATTGTTTGAATTAACTGTGATGGTAACAAATAACATGAAGATTGTGAACAACCACCTCCACATGAAACTCATGAAGAAACCCAAAACGATGAGGTCACGGTTCAACAACAATTGCAAGCTCTTAGTCATCAATTGGCGAGTTTGGCTTCCCATGTCCATAAAGACCCAAGAATAATTAAAAATCCACATAATGAGAAACCTAGGGCTATGTATGTGGAGTTTTACACTAAGACTCCACATCAGGAGAAACCTAAGGCTGCGTATCATGAGATATATCTTTGAAAAATTAAGGTAGAGAAACATCCAAATCTAACCATGTATATATTCCCTGCCTCACCTTCATGTGGACAAATATTTGACCAAGAATGGCAGTCTATGAAGAATGCCCTCACTAATTTGTAAGAAAATAATGTGGGACATAGTAAAAGTACCAATTTGAAGAATTGTGCCCATATCCTTTTGATCGAGTGATGTTAAGAACACCCTTTCCTCCTCACTTCAACTGCCCTAAATTCAACAAATACAGGGGTAAATGTGATCCACACGATCATATTAAAGACTTATTCATGGCTTGTCAAGAAGTTTCCTATAACGAAAATTATTTCACTTGTCTATTCCCACGGAGTCTTGGGGGCCAAACACTTGAATGGTTCCTCCATATACCTAAAGGGTCTATCTTCACATTCATTGAATTAGCTGAAAAATTTGTGCACTAAATTTCATTCAATATGGAAAGTTGCATTACCATGTTAGGCTTATGCAACCCCGAACAACCTAACAATGAGAACTTTTCTCATTTCTTACGAAGATGACGAGGGCTAGCTAGTTGCTTCCCTTTCTCAATACCAGAGAAACAACTTATTAGCATTTTTGTGCCAAATTTACATCCTGAAATTGCTTTCCACTTGCAAATGCATTGTGTTAACACTTTTAAAGAGGTCATAGAGAAAGGAAGTCAAATAAAAGGATTTGTTAGCTAAAGGGACTTTGAATCCCTTTTCAAGAGAAAATAAAAAATCTAAACCTACAGACAAATGTAAATTCTTTAACAAGAAAAAAATGTTATAGGTGATGGTATAACAGTTTCAAAACGTGTGCAAGCATTCCAACATAGTGCTCCTTTGAAACTTACTAAAGGACCAGCTGCACCTGAAGTCAAACGTCGCATGTTCATTCCTCTCATAGATTCCTTGTCGTCGTCAATATTGAAATAATTGGATGTAGTGTGTTGGCGAGAAAATTTGTCGGGTGGACAAACTTGTGGATTTCTTACCAACGCTCTGGGAATCTAAGTCCCTCTACTTAACCGGTGCAGCTACCGTATATGCATGTGCATGAAAAGGTGGATTTTTATGGTGGCCTTTTGACCGAGGATCCAACAGGGACACTCCACTGACCTTACGACAAAGCTAGCAATCTCTTGCTAGGGAAAACTTTTTCTGGAAGTGGGAAAGGGAGTGAGAATTGAGGTAGGAGAACCAATGTTGTAAGTAGAAAATTAGAGACTTGCACACACCAGTTAGAAGTTTCATCACATGCACTTGAATTTTAGAAGAAAACAAATCTGCAAAACAACAACAAGACTAAATAGATCTTAATGAACACAAAGTACCAATAAACTCCTCAATCGAAGATGCTAAAATTCCTTCTTCCTTTATTAAAGCTCAAGTAGAATTTGTACATAGTGTGGGAATGGAAGAAATTGAGAAGGGGGGAATAGAAGAAAATGGCTATCTCCTTTGTTCTCTCAAGGTGCAATATACTCTTGAGTTTACAAGATCAATCACCAACCCTTTGCAATGGGAATGACGTTACAATTTATAGAATGAGAGGTGACTTATCGTCTTCCTCATGACCTTTCAAATACCTTAATATGACTTAAGATTGTTCATATTCCACTTTAAATATTTAAGTCCCTTTTATAATAGCAAGGTGACTTAATTTACATTATATTTCTAAAGTCATTTAAGTCATATTAAAAAGTGCAACCCTCAACACAAAAATATAACATTGAAGAGAGAGAGAGTGTCATATGAGGAGTGAAGAGAGAGAGAGATAGAAGAGGAAGAAGAAGAAGAAGAATTATGCCGAAGGATGAGTTGCTGCAGTGGACTTGGCTCCATTCTCTCGACTGTTCTCCACTTCGTAATCTTGAGAAGGCTTCTAACCCATCCACTTTGGCTTCATATCTCCCTTATAAAAATCAACTTACTATTTTTAGTAAGTATGAGAAATCAAGTCCCCGATCTTCAATTAGATGTCATGCTCAATTTTCCTCTTTCTCCCTGTGTTCCTCGTTCCTTCTGGATCAACTTTCTATTTTTAGCAGGTGCTCGAGGGCACACTTACTATTTTTAGTAAGTGCCAAAAATGTCTGTTCTGGTGGATTCTCAGCTATAGTGCACCTCCAATGTCTTCATCTTCTTTGCAGGTTCTTCTATCGATGAATTTCCCAAAATAGCAGTTCCTATGTAGTAGACATGCTATTTTTAGAAAGTTTGCCTTTGGGAGTCGGATTGATGTGGAACAAAGTTTTTGATATGTGTTTTTGCCCAATATCCTCCCTTTGAAATTTCGGGCCTGCCCGCTTAATAATCCAAGAGATTTTAAAGTTTTAATTTTCAGACTTGGCAGTGCTTTTGGGTATGACATCCATTAATGGACCTCAAAATTGTAGGTATGGTTTTCTCCTCCATTTTTGAAGGAAATTGTATTTTTGATGTGGGTTTTTTTCTTCGGTGCTTCACGTGTAATCTTACTTCGATCCAGCAACCGGTTTGACGGGAAATCCCACTTCTTTCTTTGTTGAGCCGGAAAGGAGATTTCTTCATTATGGATGCTCTGAGCACATGGGGAGTTTGAAGGTGTATTATTGATGGCCTTGGGTAGAGGAATGAGTAGAAAAATATATCTTGTTGTTTCATGCATCCGTTTGGGAGATTTCTTCAACTTCTCATTTCATGGCTATGGAGTTTTCTCTGTTTTCTCCTTCTGTGCTCCGTGCTTCTCCTTCTGTGTTTGATGAGGATTCCTTTTGAGACCTGCATGCTTTCATGGAGTGGGAGGGGAGTGAATTTTTATTAGGTCTGGTTTGAGTTCTTGCAATGGTGGAGTGATGGAAGAAAGTTGCAGAGGAAGTATGGAGGAATGAAGTGCACACATAACTGTTAGAAGTTAGAAGAAAAAAAAGCGACACTTGGAAAAATTTCAAAAAGATATGCATAGGTAGGGCTTGGGTGAATTTTTCCATGCTTGATGTCCCTAACCTCAGGGACATGAGGAACATCAATTTCCACAATGATTAAGACGGCGACACATGGCACTAGATCCAATGATAGGGAATGAAGGAGGAAAAAGCTGATTTAAAGCACTGAGAGCTGAAAGGAGGTCACATGGGTGTCCAAATGACTCCCTATGGGGGCTGGGTGAATTTTTCAAGGTCTTATGTCCCCCACCTCAGGTGCATAAGGGACATAAAATTCCACGGTGGTCAAGAGCATGACACGTGGCGCCCGATCCGATGGTAGGGAATGCACGCTCCAAATAAGCACCTGGGGGTTGAACTGTGGTCACGTGAGTGTCCAGAAGACTCCCTATGGGGGATGGGAAAATTTTTCAAGGTATTATGTCCCCCACCTTAGGTGCATAAGGGACATCAGTTTCCACGGTGGTCCTGGAGCTGACACGTGGCACCCGATCCAACGACAAGGGATGAATGCTTCAAAAAGCACCGGGGTTGAATCTGCAAGTCCGGAGGTCACATGAGGGTACAACAGGTCATATGAGGGATGAGAGGGATTCAAAGGGTCAGGGAAAAATTTTACAACTTTTTTTTCCCCGACCTTGGGGATCCGAGGGACACAAAATCCCGCCAGGCTCTGGTGCTGACACATGTCCTCCCAAAAATTTCGCTAAGTCCTAAACTTGTAACAATGATAACTTGAGCTCCGATGGAATTTTTTGGGAAATTTTTATATGATCTTGACTGGAAATTTCCTTTTAAATCCAATGGTGGGGGTTTCATGTCTTTATTATTCCATTTTATCCCTGAAAAATTGGATTTTTGATTTTGTACTCCACATGTGCCTGAGAAAAACTGCCTGCAGACCTGATGCGCCAAAGTGTTGTGAAAAATATTATTTCACCATAATTTAGGTCTTGTAATCATCTTTTTGTATAAATATATTTTTCTCCTAAATCCATCCGGAGCTCCCAGAATCTTCTTCTGAAGCCCAACTACTTTTTAGGCCTATGTACCACCTAGGCTTGTGAACCCTGTTTTTACTCAGACTGCTCCAAGTCTTGCAAAACTTCCCCAAACCTTCAAAAATCATTTCAATTATGTTCTAAGGTATTCCATTCACCTCCATGTTGAATTTTTCCCTTCCGTTCCGCTCCAGGGGGTTGAATCCAGTCCTGGGAAGGCTAGCGATAGCCCTTCCCTATACTGCCAGAAGATAGTGTCTTTTTAGAACTCCCTAAAATCACCTAGGTGGAATGAGTGCACTTTACTAAATCACCTAGGGGAAAATTTTTACATCAAATAGGGGGTGATCAGATTGATGGATTTGACCCGGGGTGTCTTGGAATGATGGGACTTGAAAAAATTAACATTGGGGTATTGTTGTCGTGCTTAGAAATTGTCAATTTCCTTGTTGCACATTTGCACGACAACATAGTGAACATGATCAAATTCACTAATACTACACCCTTCGTATATGATGCACCAAAACCGACATGGTACTGAGACCATGAATACTGTGAATATCATTGTGTTAAGGGTCATAACATTGACAAATTTTTGAAGTTGAAACACTTCATTCAAGATCTCATAGATAGTGGAGAGGTTGAAATGGACTCACCTGGACCCAACAAATATTCTAATCAACAATTGGGAATTTACAAAGAGCCATTCCCTAAACATAAACAAGTGGAGAAAAATTTGGATCAAGGTTAGTCATCCCAAAATAAAAGTGCCAATCACGTTGTCACCGAAACCCATAATCCGTTTGATTCCCTCATTGGTTGTGTTTATCCACTTGTTGAGCATGTAAATATTATTAAGATTAAAAGAAAGAGAGTGCGTCATGGCAATGCGATGTGCTCACCTTGTTATTCTAGAACCTCCTCTACCTACCCCTCAGGATAGTCACTATGATATTTTAGAACAAATTGAGAATACCACTACTAAGATTTCAATCTTAGATATTCTTAAAATATCCAATGTTCATAAGGACATCCTTTGCAAAATACTTCAGGGGTCAGGAGTTTCAACTGATATTGATCCTACGTGCTTCCAAGCCTTGGTCACATAGATTGCTCCTTCTAAACACATTACTTTTAGCCAACATGAGATTCCTAGTGATGATCATATGCACAATCTACCCTTATACATTAAAGTATCTCCTTCCATTCTTGAATTGAATATTTTCCACCCATCCCTTGTAAATTGGGACCAAAAACATGTACCAATTGATTTCTTTGAGAATGATGAAGCAATTAGTGAGTTTATGGGTCTCCGTGATGACATTCCTATCGGTGATCACAAAAAGGGATTCTCCATTAACCTTGATATATACATGTACTTTGGGGAGGAGGTGAGGTCTATGGTCGAGAAAAATAAGGGAAAGATATCCTCTGAAAAGCCTTTTCAAAATAGAAAGTCTTGGTCCCATAGTGAAAACCTCTTCGAGGCACTAGCGGACAAACAAATGGAAAAATAAATGGACATAAAAAGTGACCAGTCTAAGGGTGAAAATCTTATTGAGATGCCCTTAGAGGAAGATCTCAATCTCCCCCAATCCTACGCATATGGAAGATGAATCCAAATTACTCATGGAGGAGACTATAAATGTTAATATTGGAACAAAGGATCAACCTAGAATGGTTAAGTTGGGAGCTTCACTCTCAACACAAGAACATAAAACCTTTGTCATGCTTCTACAAGAATTTTCGATATATTTTATTGGTCCTATGCGGACATGCTAGGCTTAGATCCCTCATTAGTAGTGCATAACCTAGTTGTGCATGAATCAACAAAGCCAATCAAGCAAAAACTTTGAAAGATGAATCCTCATGTTGCCTTCTTGGTTAAAGAAGAAATTGAGAAATTATTGGCACAAAGCTTCATCAGGCCCATTGATTACTCTGAATGGATTTCCAACATGGTACCTATGAAAAAGAAACTCGTCGCATCAAAATTTGTACATATTTTAGAGATATTAAAAATCATGTCCTAAAGACAACTTTACTCTTCCAAACATCAACATGATTGTCATTTCAACTGTAGGTTATGAAATGTTATCCCTCATGGATGGTTTTTTAGGATATAACCAAATCAAGATTGTAGAAGAGGATCAACATAAGATTGATTTTAGTATCCCTTGGGGGATATTCTATTATCAATTCATGCCTTTCGACCTCAAGAATGTAGGCACAACCTATCAAAATGCCATGAATGTCATCTTCCATGACATGTTGAATGATATTATGGAGGACTATGTTGATGACATTTTGGGAAAACCAGGACTAGAGAGGACCATCTAGAAATCTTATGACACATCTTTCAACATCTTAGAGACTACAAGGTCAAGCTTAACCCAAAGAAGTGTGTCTTTGGGGTGTTATCAGAATTTTTTTGGGTTTATTGTTTCAAGAAGAGGAATTGTGGTAGACCCAGTGAAGGTCTCAACTATCATAGAAATGCCTCCTCCTAAGAAACTCAAACATCTGCATCATTTGCAAGGGAAAATTCAAGCTATTTGAAGATTCATTTCCCAACTCGTAGATAAGTGTCATTCCTTCACTCATCTTCTTAAGAAAGATGTTGATTTCCATTGGGGTCCTAAATGATAGCAAGTGTTTGCCTTGCTTAAAGAATATTTTTCTAAACCCCTTGTTCTCATGTCGCCTACCCCAAGTAAACCATTGTTACTATATATCTCAACTACCCAATTTGTTATAGGTATGATTATAACTCAATATGATCTGAATCAAAAAGAGAAATTCATTTATTACCTCAGCCACACTTTGATCACTTATGATCTTAATTACTCACAATTTGAGAAATCTTTCTTGGACATTATTTTTACATTCCAAAAATTATGTCACTACCTATGAATAACAATATCAAGCTCATATCCGAGTTGACCCACTTAAGTACCTATTATCTAAACTTGCACTTATTGGGAGGATGGATAATTGGATCATTCTGCTTAGTGAGTTTGATATTGAGTACGTCAACCAAAAATTAGTCAAAGGGCAAGTACTTACGGATCAAATAGTTGAAGCCCCTTTGCCTCAGGAACCAAACCATTGAGTCTGGAAATTTTAGACACTTTTATGATGTATATTGAGGAATCCATCACATGGAAAATGTACTTTGATGGATCATTTACTTTTCATGGTTCAGGAGTAGGAGTTGTGCTTATCACTCCTACAGGAGATTTGATTCCTTAAGCATTCAGACTTGGTTTCCCATGCACAAATAATATAGTTGAATATGAAGTCCTCATTACAGGACTGAAAATTACTATACGGTGGGATATCAGATAGGTTAATGTAATAGGTGATTCTCAATTGATCATCAAGCAAGTAAATGATGAGTATAAAGTTAAGGATGAGAAGCTCATCCCTTATAAGAAACTGGTTGATACTCTGCAATAATTATTTATATAAATCATATTCCAACAGATACCCAGATGAAATAATCACTCAACAGATACCATGGATACAATTGGGTCTTTGCTACACATCCCACCTGTAAACAACGGCATTCCATTCTTTGTGGAGCATTTAACAACAACTACATACAATATACCAAAATATTGTTTGGTATGTGAAGTTATTGGTCCCTTATCCCCTGGTATCTTGACATCTATAATTACCTACATGATGGAACCTTTCCTCCTAACATTACCCATATTGAAAAACGTAGCCTTATCCAACATATAGCCCATTATACCCTACTTGGGGAACTCTCTATCATCAAGGCTACAATGGGAATCTATTATGCTATCTTAATTCAAAAGAGTCCATCTTAGCAAAGTGGAAGAGGTGCATGAAGGCATCTGTGGGGCCCATACAAGTGGAATGGTTCTTGCTAAGAAGTTATTGAGAGTAGGCTATTATTGGCCTACCATGGAAACTGATTGTTGTCAATATGTGAAAAATGCTTGCTATGTCAAAAGTATGGCAATCTAATACATGCTCGAAATAATCATTGCAACCCATTACGACACCATGACCTTTTTAAAAGTGGGGAATCAATCTCATTGGGAAACTTACCCCCACTTCCTTTGATGGCCACACTCACATCATAACTGCCACCGAGTATTTTATGAAATGGGTAGAGGTTGTTCCTCTTACTTATGTCACCGGTGTGCAAATTTCCAAATTCATAATGAACCACATCATTTGTCATTACGACATTCCCGCTACCATTGTATCTGACAATGGTAAGTATTTCAAGAATAAACAAGTAAAGGCGCCGTGAGAAAACTTCCAAATCGACTAAAATGGTCAAATCCATATTACCCTCAAGGTAATGGACATGTTGAAGCCTCAAACAAAACTCATGTTCATATTATGGATAAGATAGTTATCAAAACTAATTGTAATTAGAACTTGCAAATTCATCATGCCCTATGGGATTATAGAACATCCATCCACACCCCTACTGGTGCTACTCCATATTCCTTGGTTTTTGGCACAGAGGCCATCTTACCCCTTGAGATCGAGCTCCCTTCTTTACGCATATCCCTGAGAGATTACCTAGACAAAGAAGAAGACTATAGAGTGGCTAGGTTAGCAGAGCTGGAGCTACTAGATGAAAAGTGCCTTCACACACTTGACCACCTTAAAGTGTATCAGAACCGAGTGTGTTGAAGCTACAAAAACAAATCATACCTCGCCAGTACAAGGTAGGAGACCTTGTCTTGAAAGAGAATCAGTTTAACACTACCAAAGATTGAGAGAAGAAAGGTAAGTTTAAACCTAATTGGTTAGGACCATATGTTGTGGTTGTTAAGTTTGGTTTAGGTGCATATAAAATTTCTGATCCTAATGGTGATGAACTTCAAGAACCTATGAATGTCATGCATCTCAAGCATTTCTACACCTAAGCATGGGGTCCTATCAAAAATAAAAAAATTAAAAATTCAGAAAAAAACAAAAAGTAAAGAGAAATAAATCCATCCAAATGTGAAAACCATGTAATTGTGACACTTTGGACAAGTCCTTTGGTGAAAACCAGTTTTCAGTGCCATCAGAGGGTCCATTTTCACAAGCATCTCATACCTATGAGTACATTGGCTTTATCTTAAGCTATTTTTTCCTGTGTCTGAGATCCTTTTGAGCCTATCCTTTATGGCCTTGATCCGGTTGATCCTACTCTTGTATATATGTGGAGAGTTTTCCTTTTTACATTCCCATCTAACACCGGGGCATCTTCGCATCTTCACCTTCTTACACATACACGTAGCATTTTGCCCTTGTTAATTCCCATCTATCATTAGGGGAATCCACGTTTCTTCATTTTATTACACATAGTTTGAGAATTTTTTTAGAAAATCCTAAAACATTCAGATAAACTTTCAGAAAATTTAAAAAAATTCAAATATGTTTTATCAAAACAACCCAAAAATAATATAACATTATATCAAGAAAATATAAAAAACAATGTAAAGCATTTTAAAATGTCCTAAAAATAAAGTAGTAGTTTCTTACTTAGTTGTTTATTTGTACATAGTTTTGTTGGCTTGATTGCACATATTGTAAGTTAGTTAACATGCTTTTCTAGATTAATTTGTTCTTTTTTACTTAGATTAAGTCTTGCTTTAATTTGTTGTGAAGTTCATTAGATTAATTTTGTTTGCATGCTTGTTCATTTTGTACATAGTTGTGTTGTTGTGTTATTCAGAATGTGTATATAGTAGATTTGATTAAATGTTCGTATAATTGTGTTCATTTCATGTAAAATATTCGTTATCATTTCATCATTCACATTCATATCAATAAAATGCTAAGCTACATCATCATAAACTGAAATCAAACATGTATGCTAAACTAACATCATATAATATCATCAATGGGACAATAGGGATTATTTTCATCCAGTCCTTGTCATAGACCATAATAAAAACATGGGCTAAACATACTATCTCATAAAATAAAATGCGATAAATATCAAAGCCCATCATCATATCCATGTAAAAATCAATGTCCATATACAAAAGTGTCTTGATATACATCAAATACAAAGTAAGCCACTATGGGCATCGATAAAAAATGTGTGCCTTCATCTTGATGCATAATAAAAACACACATATACATGGTGTAAAAATTATGTGCCTTCATCACGAGGCATATACTAAAAAAATAGATACATAGACAATAAAAGAGTCAACCCCGACTCTTGCTAGTACCAGGATTGTCTCGGCCTATGACTAGGGGAGGCATCCGAACCGATCTAGCAGATCTCGATGGTTTATGTGATCTATACCTAGATTATATGTCAAAAATTTTCCTATACAAAATAGCTCTCTATGCCTCTCGGAAATGCCGCATGATATAAAGCTCAGTAATATGTAGCCTCACCTATAGTTGATGCAAAATCATATATTAAGTCTCGTGGTTCATCCTGTTAATGATGCATGATAAAGAGTGTCATGCTCTGCTATCATCCTAGCTACATCAACACTCGCAATTGAGTCCTCTCAAATTCCCATTGTGCCCTCTTTGTCATGAGCTGATCTTGCGTAGCTGTGGCTTAATATCTCTCTGAAGTGACCTATTGTACCTACTTCCTCAAAGCTACTTGATCTACAACCCCTTCTCAACCTCCGACACTACAGGTGTGAAGCGTAATGAATGCCACATCACCTCGCATCATGACCATGTCCTTATACACTGTGAAATAACCATTGATGACCCACTTGCTCTGGAAGGATCCCGTATCCAGCACTGTATATCGTGGTGGCTCTGTAGCCCCTAATCCATCCCCATATCCATTACCCCCGTAATATGTGGACTAGCTACTTAGGGTGGTGAAGGTGGCACCTATATAACGGCACTGTTGTGCTCGCACTTGTGGGCCCTGTACTAGATCTCGATGAATAACCGGCCCATGTGCCACCTATACATGTACCTACTATAAAACTATTATCTCGAACCTATGACAGAGTCTACTGTGGTGGAGCCTATTATGATAGATTATGTTGTGGTGGAGGCTGCTGTGGTGGAGGTTACTATGGTGGTGGACCCTATGCCAGGACTTGTCCTTGAACCACCTAGGCCTCGGCCTCCAGCCTACCCTAATCGGGACCTATCTCGTAAATCCTAACCCTAGAGTCCTACTGCTATTGCAGCTATCACCGACATCTATGACAACCTCTTTGAATAGTAATGCATCTAGGCAACATTGTAGCATACCAAGCATCATAGTTTATAGTGGTCCTTGAATCTATAATTTGTGCTCGCTCCAACCCATAACCGTGGGACAACACCTTGATAACTATCTAATGCTCTCCACGGTCTAATGTGGAACCCAAAGTCAAAAGTCCCGCACATTACTTGTGCATACCATCACTCATCCTTGGGATACCCTATATGATACCAAACTACGGTTGTAATCTCTCTACAGGTACCACTCTAAAATGTGTCGTTGTCTATTAATAAAAAAATGATCCACCTTGACAATGCTCATCTCCACATCATCCCCACACCACTTGGTATAAATGGTATAGTCTCCGGGTCACCATCCACAACTACAAGTGTCATTTAGGGGTCATTATGAGATTCTCTTAGTTGTTAGTGCATCATTGTGTCATTAGGAGTTACGTTTCTATTCGGGAATGTAACTCCCCTCTCCACTTGAGTTGTCATGATTGCAGTAATGGAGATTACTCAACACCCCCTATTCATACACCCCTTCATATCTATGAGATAGAGTGTGAGAGTTTTTACTTAACGAGGTTTTGACCCTTTGTCTAATCTTTACATGCATATTCGGTTGATTCTTGCTCCTCTTGAGATCTCGTCACATTGTCATTCTCACATTTGTGGATGTTCGTGTTGTCCCTCGTGATCCTCACACTTCGAGGTTTTCACACCCTCCTTCAAACTAAATAGATCACCTAGCTAATTTACTTGAGAAAAATAATATAGGTATTCTTGAGTCTATCAAACAAATTGCTCAAGTCTTAGTCTTCCAAAGCAAAGGAGTCTAAATCTTAAAATAAGAAAGGAAAGGACCTTGTAGCTATAGTTGCTCCTTTATCGACGTGGATCATATATTTGGTGCCTCGCACCACATGGGCTCTTCACATGTTGATTTTTCCAACATTGAGCCATGTGGCATGTCCCAAATCACGTTGGGTGATGATACTACGATGTTAGTTTCCGGTAGTGGATTAGTAGAGATGGATAGTGGAACATTTAACTAAGTGTTGAGTGTTCCCAATCTCTCTACCAATCTCCTATCGGTTTACCAAATCACTCACCTTGGTGAAGGAATGCGAGTGGAATTTAATCCTAACTCGGTGATTATTCATGATCTTCATGATGACACTACAGTGGCTAAGGGAAAGGCAGATCACCTGTGACGGTTATACACCTTCTCCCACTTTACTTATGATTTGACACCCATTGACCGCTTACTCATGAAGAAGCGGTCAACAAGCTATGACATGAGTTTTTGGTCATCTTAAAAATCATTACCTTGAACAATTGAGCCAAAACAAAATTGTCAATGGGTTACCCCATGTCAAATTTTATAAGGGTCTTTGTGAGGGTTATACCCTCGGGAAGTACCCTAAAGAAATATTTGGCAAAGGAAAAGCCTAGAGAGCTTCTCGTCATATGGATCTTGTTCATAGTGACGTTTGTAGCCCTTTCCCATCTCCTTCGTTTACTATAGATCTTTATATAATTTCCTTCATTGATGAATTTTCACGTTATACTTGGGTGTATTTTCTCAAACATAAATATGAACTTTTTAAGCACTTTCGAGACTTCAAGGCTCATACTAAGAAACAAGATGAAAGGTTTATCAAGGTTCTTTAAACTGAAAATGGAGGAAAGTAAGTGAGCAATAAGTTCAAAGATTTTTGTACCTCGAAGGTATCACTTTGAGAGTATAATTGCTTACAACCCTTCACAAAATGGATTTGTAGAAAGGAATAACCGAATGCTTAAGCATACGACCAATTGTATGGTTAACTCTAAATCCCTTCTTTTGTAGTATTAGGATGAAGTCATGAACTACACTTATTACATTCAGAACCGTGTTCCACACAAAGCAATAAGAGGGATGAAACCCTTTGAATCCTATTTTAGATGTAAAACTATTAGAAAATTAGTGTTTATAGTGTGAACATATGGTTTGAATATTAGTATTATTTAATATTTTAATAATATGTGAGTGTGCACAATTAGTTGTGATGCACAACTCACGAGAGATAGGAATGTGTGAGAATATCTTGAGATTGGGAGTAAAACTAGGGAATAAAGGAGATATATGGGGATAAAATGATAAGACTTGACTCCATAATTTTAGGAGAAAACAATTGTATAAAATTCCCTCTCATATTCAATAGAAATTGCTCTATTATATTTACATTTGGTTTCTATCTTTTGTAGTTTTCATTTCACGTGTTGATTTCAATTAATTATTGTTTAATTTATTTATGAGAATCTAGATATTTAACATCATTTGGTATTAGAGAAGGAAAGGAAAAGCTACGAGAGTGATTGCAAGACAAAACCACAACCTCTAGGATGCAGATCTAAGAGTTTTGAAGCTTCTATTGCCATTTTGTGGATTATGATCTTCCAAAAAAATGACCAAGTAAATCTTGTTTTTCTAAAAACTAAGATTTTGGAATTTTGTGATTTTTTTTGGGTTTGATTATTTTTATTATGAGAAACTTTTGTCAAAAATTTATAGAAACCTAGTTCGTATTTTAAGAGAAATTGTGGAAACAATTATGACGTTTTTGATTATTCTATAAAAAAATAGTCAATGATTTCCAACAATTAAACTCTGATAAGATTTATTATTTTGGTTAAATATAAAGCTGATTATTATCAGAAGGGTACATTTTTGGTGTGTTCAACACCCATAATGGAAATCCCTCTAGATAAATTTAATGGATTAAATTTTCACACATGGAAGGTGAAAATACAAATGCAACTAATGAACAAAAATCTATGGGGAATTGTAAATGGAAAATAAATCTGAACCAACAGATGCAAAAAAATTACTGGAGTGGAAAACAGGGATGATAAAGCAAAATCCATTATTGGGATTGCTTTATCTGACACTGAGTTGCATTATGTAGACTTAGAAAAAAATTCTAAAGACATATGGGATTTGCTTAGTCAGACATTTGGTGCAAAAGTTGTGAATGCTAAATTTACACTTAAGTTGTAGTTATTCAAGTTGAAAATGAATGAGGGTGTAACTATGTCAAGTCATATTAATGATCTTAGATATCTTCTAAGAAAACTGACAAAAGTAAGTGCTTAGGTAGATGATGAAGATGCAAAATCTATTTTGTTAAATAGCTTACCTCCAAAATACAGTAATGTAGTTTTTACTCTTGGTCAAATGCCTTCTCATTCACTTGAAGGTATGATTTTTGCATTACTAGCTGAAGAGAAAAGAACAAAAGAAGATATTGAGGAAGAAACTTCCCTCTATACAAAGAAAAAGTATCCTAGTTCTTCAAGAAACAAAAATAATTAGAATGCTTTTATTGCAAGAAAAAGGGACACAAGTCTTCTTTCTATATTGTTCGTGCCAAAGATATTTTATCAGGTAAGCTCAAGATGGACGAGGCCTATGCAGTTGATGAAGAAAGCACTTGAAGAAGAAGAAGAACCTAAACATAAGGAAGATGAAGATGACTACTTATACTAAGTAGCATCACTCAATGGAGGCAAGAGGCAACAAAGGAAGGAGGGTGATCAACGCCTCTCATCAGTCACCAACGATGGGGCCGCATTTTGCTATGGTGACTTCATTTTTAGTTGTGTGTTTTCTTTTAGCATGTGTGGTAGTAAATAAGAACAGATGGATAATTCATGTTCATAGTTAGGAACATATTTTCCTATATTTTGTTCTCTTTTGTAAAATATGGATGGGGAAACATGTACATTGCTATGAAAGTGGTTGGTGGTCCACTAGAAAACCAATTTGAGAGTTTGTGAATCTCTTCAAAAATCACATACAGAGTGGTTAATGGTTCCACTAGAAAACCTATTGGAATTGATGGTACTCTTTAAAAACCATTGTATTGTAGAACATGAGTAGGTACTAGACAAAACTCACCCATGTTCACACTAAGGGGGTGAATGTTAGGAAATTAGTGTTCATAGTGTGAGCATATGGTTTGAATATTATTATTATTATTTAATATTTAAATAATATGTGAGTGTGCACAATTAGTTATCATGCACAACTCATAGAGATAGGAATGTGTGAGAATATCTTGGGATTGGGAGTAAGACTAGAGAATAAAGGAGAGATATGGGGATAAAATGATAAGACTTGACTCCATGATTTTAGGAGCAAGCAATTGTATTTAATGCACTCTCATATTCAATAGAAATTGCTCCATTCTATTTATATTTGGTTTCTATCTTCGTAGCTTTCATTTCATGTGTTGATTTTAATTAATTATTGCTTAATTTATTTATACAAATCTAGAGATTTAGCATCAAAACCTGATGTCAAACACTTCCGCATCTTTAGATCTAATGGTATGGCCAAAATTCCAAAAAGAGACATAAGGCCTTAGAACCATAGTCCAGACCTTGTATCTTTGTAGGGTATCCTAATGGTGTGAAGGGCTATAGATTGTTGAACCCTACTACTCATCAAATTTATATTGAGAGAAGTGTTAAGTTTGATGAGTCATCTTTGACTTCCACTTCTCCACCTGTTGAGGTCCTTTTACCCCTCTCGATTCCGATTCTTCCGATGATGATATTTTTGTTCCTCCTCCTCTTGATCCTCCTAATCCTCCCACTTCTCATGCTTTAGAATATTCCAATTCTTATAGTAGTGATGATGAGGACTTTTTCCCTTCTCACTTGAGTGAAGAATCTATAGATTCTAATCCTGAATCTCCTCTTGGTCCTCATTGGGCTAGGAAGACTTTGTAGAGTGCTAGAGATTGGATAAGGGATCATTCAAATGAGAGATGGAATCATTCAGAGTTCACTAGACCCCATGCCTTCTTCACCTTCGCTTCGACCCTCGGTATTTCTAGGAGGATTATGGGATTCCTAAGTGGGATTCTACCATGGATGAGGATTATTCCTCACTCATGAAGAATGATACTTGGGATCTCACCCCTCTTCCGAAAGGAAGAAAAATCATTTTGTGTAATTGGGTGTACTAAAAAAGTATGGTGTCGACGGAGACGTCAAGAAATATAACGCATGAATTTTAGCTCGGGGTTTCTCCCTGTAGTTGGGGTTTATTATTTAGAAACCTTTTCTCCGTTGGAAATATTAATTCAATTCAATTGACCCTCACCATCGGTGTCATAAATATATGAGAAGTTCATTAAATGGATGTTAAGAGTGCCTTCCTTTATGGGGACCTAGAGGAAGATATTATAGAACAAACCCCAAGTTATGTTCATGATTCATCCCTCGTTTGAAAATTAATTAAGTCTCTTTATGGACTTAAACAATCCCCTTGAGATTGGTATGCCAAGATGGACTTCTTTATTCTTACATTAGGGTTAACTAGGTGTCACTCTGACCCTAATGTTTACATTTTGTGGCAAGATAACTCCATGCTCATCTTTTTTTTGTATGTTCATGACTTTTTGATCATGGGAAACTCTTCTTCGATCATTGATTCTATGAAGATTTCCTTATCCAAAAATTTCTCCATGACCGAATTAGGTTTGCTTCATTACTTTCTTGGGATACAAATTTCAAAATCTGACTCGGGAATTGTGATTTCACAACCTAAGTATGCCCTTGATTTTCTATCCATATTTCACATGTCTGATTGTAATCCATCTCTTTCTCTTTCCTTTATGGGGTTAAGTTAGTTATTGATTTCTCCACTCCCATATTTGATGGTACCCTTTATTGCTAGTTGGTGGGGAGCTTGATCTATCTGACTCACACTCGGTTGAATCTTTCGTATGTTGTTGGGATCGTGTCCAAATTTATGCAAGATCCTCATGAGTTGCATTGGAAATCAGTGAAGTGGATCCTTCACTATGTTTATGGCACTCATATAGATGACATTCATTACTTAGGAGGGATATAGGTTGATCTAGTTAGATTTATAGATTCTTATTGGGTCAATGATATTGATCATCGGAAATCCACCTCAAAGCTATAGTTTTCTCTTAGTTTGGGTCCTGTTAGTTGGTTGAGAAAGAATCATAATATGATTGTGATATATTCTACAAAGGAAAAATACATGGGAGAAGTCAAAGCTGTCACCGAAGCTATTTCATCATAGGATTCGAAATAGTTATGTATTCAATCTCGGTGGCCTACTATCATTTACTATGACAACATGAGCACCATCTTGATTTTCTGAAATCCATTTCAGCATCAGCAGATGAAGCACATTGAGATCCACATGCACTTCATATGAGAGATGATTAATCAAGACATCATCGAATTGCAATATTGTCATACTTTTGATCAAGTTATAGACATATTTACCAAACCCTTCACTAAATCCAAGTTCCTTCACTTGCACTCTCTTCTTGGGGTGAGGTATTCTATATCCATCCATATTCTTCAGGATTTCTAGTCCTCTCCTCCTCTTCTTATTTGAAATATTTTTGTTTGTACATGGGTACCTTATGAGGACTTTAGTTATTAGGACCCATATGATGCATCTTTTTAGTTGTCTAGGGGAGTTCTCTTTTTATTTCTAACTTACCTTGACCTTTACCTCAACTTTAATGAAGGGGGTTTTGGTGTGTGTGACTTTCCTCGTCATCACTGGGGTCTTGTCCACCTCACATGGTGAGTCATATCACTTACGCGAGATCATAGGTCTTAGGAGTTACATTCCATCTTGGGAATTTGTCATCATCATATGTGTCATTGGTGTCATAGGAGTTACATTCCATCTTAGGAATTGTAACTCCTATTTCCCTCATAGAGGGAATTATTGTCCAGGCACAGGAGTTAGACAACACTCCCATATGTACCCTTCTTTTGATCTATGAGAATTATTAGACTTGTGTTTTCCATGCATGATTTTTGGTTGTTCGAATACACTTTTTAATTACTTAGAGCTTACTCGTCACCATTATAAACACAAAACCACGCACTTTGATTCATTATTTAGTCCCAGTATCATACTACTATTCATATGGTTCTTAAGTGAAAAGAGTAATAACTAACCCATGTCTTTGGCCATTTTACTTTGCTTTCTATCGTTACTTTCGATCTTGCACCAACACTTTCCCAGTCTGTATTGTCATTCTACATTTTTCCTATTTCTGACTAGGGCACCCTAGGCACCTTGGTCCCCTTTGGGGTGCCCTAATCCTATTTGCACTTTACTCTCACCTTTTGGGCACTTTCTAGCCGTTTGAGCTTTCTATCTTTTCAAAGTGGTTGTCCTTGTCAGGGTTAGTTATGAAATTACAACAAGAGAACCATATAAATATAAAGTTATGTGACCATAATGAGGGATAAAAACTAAGCATCTACTATCACCATCTAGAGTCAGTAACCATCAAAGGCATCTAAAGCTACATTTGCATCCATCTAGCTCCGTCACAAGGTACACAAGGATGGTTCATGTACATCACACTTTATATGAGGGAAGTCTATTGTTTCCATGTACACATTTACTACATTTTACATCTATTTATTTGTTCACTACTTTACAAAGTGCAAATCGACACAATAAGAACCTAGGGCATGATTACGGACACACACCTAGAACTACATTGGGTGTGAGATGTAGTGCAATGATCAGTGATAAGTCCATCTATTTGGTAGTTGAGGAAAATATGACCCCTTTATATGCATATTTCATTTTTATGGTTTTGATGTTTTGACTAGGGTTTTACAGGTGATTCGTATTATAGGTCTTACAACAACATTGGAAATCATACAACATTCATGTGATAAGAAGTGAACATAGGAAAACATCCAATGACACTTCAAAGGAGGTTTCTATCCATTTCCGTAGACTAGTGCACTCATATATCATACCAAGGCTCCCACGGGCACCCCTATCCCTTTCTAGGCACCCCGATCTAGTCGATAACTTAGATCTTTTCTTTCTCGGGTTACGTGTGGTTTTTTTCTCCTCCTGTTCACACGATCTACACGCAACATAGGCTCGCAACATTTGCAAATCATCTAAGGATTTTCTTAACCATTTTTACACATTAGGTTTCACATTTCATTGCTTAGATTTCTTGGGTACTATTTCTAGTATTTTATTACTTCATTTATTTTACTACTCCTATAACATTATATTACACTAGAATATATTTCTATTTTAGTTAATAATTTTAGTGAACCCGAACGTCAAATACAATTTTGCTTTAGGCTTTTCATTTGTATGCTTGTCACTCGTAGTGGGCATTTTGGGTCTTTTCAAGTAATGTGAGCTTCCTTCATTCGCTTGTTGTAGTCACAAAATCACACACTTACTACTACTATTATACCGCCAAGTATGTTGTTTTATATATGGATCTCACGTAAGAAAAGTATTCACTAATGGCTCATCCCCTAGTCCTATCGTCAGTTTAGTCAGTCATTTTCATTGAGCATTTTTCACAATCGTTAGTTACTTGCATAATTCTCATCATCTCTAAGGGAGTCTCAGCTATTGTTATTTACTCAGTTGTCATCTCTAGTCTTTGACTAGGGCACCTAGGAAGGGATTGGGGTGCCCATGCGCACCGGTCCTCATTTTTAGGTGCCTTGGTCTCGATTGCACTTGGTTCTCATTTAGAGTTTCGAGGTCGGTCTTTGTATTTTTTTCCTCTCATTCCCCTAGGTACTAGTTGGCATGTCGGGTCATTAGTGTTGAAATTTGAGCAAGAGATCCTATATAAGCACAACATACTTACTATCTTATGGGCGAACTATTTCTACTAAGGGATAAATATCTACACAAGGAAAAGGAATGCATTTGGGCATTATTTTGCATCACACACTGCATAGGAAAGGGAAGTCTATTATATTCCATCCACCATTTTGCATTCTATCTAGCTATTGCCCACTATCTCATGTCATTGGCACTAGGGCATCCTAGGCACATCATTACACACACAATCACACATAACTACATTGGGTCTAAGATGTAGTACAACACTTAGTTGTAAGACCACCATTATGGCTGCTAAGGATAGTCTGACCGCTTCATTTGCATCTTTATTTTTGGGGTTTTAATGATTTGTATGGGGTTTTACAGGTGAATCTTCATTACATGTTTATAGCATCATCAACAAAAGCTATTGCGCAACATCCATGTGAAAAAGGTGAGTTATTGCAAAGACCTAGTGACCAAATCAGACTCAGGTTCCAAGATGTTCTACAAACCTAGGTGCCCATACTACAGACCAGAGTACCCACATGTGCCTTAATCCTCCCCCAAGTGCCCCATTTTGGCTAGATCCGCTACTTCACAGTTTTATGAGGTGTCTTTGTGACACTGGTTTATTCTACCTATTCATCATTGCTACAAGGTAAGTTTTATTCAAGTTAGTACCTTTTCCCTCATGTTTCAATTATTTCATTTCATTTAAAATATCAAATAAATTAGTTAGTATTTATATTCCATATTATTTCAGTTATTACATTGTTGTACTTCTTATATTAACTTCTAAAATTCATATTTTAGTTAATCATTTTGGTGAACCCGTACTTTAGAATTTTTTTCCCTAGGATCCACTTAAAACCCTAATGGCTAAGGATAGTTCATCTTCTTCTCATCCATCATGTCTCATTTTAGCATCAATCCTATCTATGATGAGGCTTCCATCGCTGAGCTCATGACTCTCTATAATAATCCTACTATGCCAGATGATATTCAATAACAACTCTTAGATGGTTCAACAATATGTGGCTACTAGTTTTGAAGATTTTCTCATTGGAATTAGTATCGTCTCGTCTCGGATTTGGTAGCCTTTACTCATTGTACACCATGTTATATGACTACTAGTGATCCTCCTTTTGATATTTCTAAGGAAATTCTAGATGATTCTCTTATTGATTACATGTTTGGTATTGACAATTGCTCACATGTGCATGATTCTTCTTCTCCTAGTCAAACCAATGCTATAGTTCTATCTCATGATTCTCCTTTTTCTGATATTGCTTCTCATCATTCATCACATACTAGTTCTCATACACCTTCATATTATGTTGATGATCCTATCGATAATACGCTTAGTGAAATTCTCATATATGAGTCTTTAGGTAATGTGGATGACACAATTGATATCCATGATTCTCCTACTTTTCATTCTATCTGAGTGTGAATATCCATCCCCTCTTTCTCTTGAGGTTGTATCTAACATAATTCATATATTTTCTCCATTTATTAGTTCTTCTTCTCCTACCATTTCATCTCCTCTCGATCACTTCATCTACATTTTTTGCTTCATCTTCTTCTATCACCGTATCTCCATTGGCCACTTCACCTCATAAGGATGTTTCTGATGTTAGTCCTAATAGTGCTATAGATGTTCCATCTCCTTCATCTCCTATAGCTTCTTGGCACCCACTCCTAGTGTGCCTTTAACATCAGAATCTCCTTTATCTTCTCTTGATATTCCTATGATCACTCACCATGTCAAGTTACAACCACTCAATACATTATTGCCATCTTCTATTATTCCTTCACAGGATATCATATCTCTCATAAATGTCATAGGTCAATTACAATCTTAGGTTCAGTCTCTCACTTTAGAAAGTAGGGATTACTATGCTTCTATTGACAACAACTCATTACATGGTAACCCTATTCCAAGAAGATTCATAATTATGCATTTCCTAAGGACTTTATCATGCCTACATTCACATGTTTTGATGGTACTTGGTGACCCTCATGCACATCTCCAACATTACTACATGGCTATGGACCCTATTCTAATGATAGGTTATTGCTTAAGGCCTTTTGACACAGTCTTATTGATGAGGCTTTACAATGGTACACTCATCTTCCATTTGGGTCCATTAGCACTTACTATGACATGGAGGATGCTTTCCTCCATCGTTTTATCATCAATAATGGCCCTAGAGTTACTTATGACTACTTACCTACTTTACATCAGGCTCATCAAATCTATCAAGGATTATATCTTACGGTTCAATGTTTATATGCATCAACTAGTATTCTAACCTATCGATCTAGAGAAGCAATTCATTTTTTGTCGTGGTTTGATTGCGCTTAAGAAAAGATTGTAGTATGATACATGTGAGTCATTCATTCTTTTGTGTTATAAAGTCATAGACCTAGAACAAGATCTTCTCTTGACACATGTCATTGATCCTCCACGTACCTCTACTTCTATTATATCATCTAGTGCTCCTCCATTGACATCGGTTGAGTGTCCTACATAGTCTCCATCTTGACCTAGAAAGAAAGCTCAACCTACTCCATCACAAAAGCATACTTCTCCTCCTCCTCCTCCGTGACAAGATACTTCTCCTTCCACTCCATCTATGTCACATGAGCCATTACACTTCTCTCATCATGCTAGACCTCATGATGTGTTGCGTAATTTACTTGAAAAGTGTCTAATTCACTTACCATCCAATCAACATCATCCACAACATCGATTACAACATCAACGTGATCAACCTTATTGTAATTATCATCATATCAATGGCCATAGGGACAATGATTTCTTTTCCCTTCACGATAGATTACAATAATTAGAGGATAAGGACATCATTTCCTTTGGCTCTCGCTCACGTGAGCGTCCATCTCTCCTTTACCTCGTTAGTGAGTTTCTACTTTAGTTGAGTCATCTCCTTCATCTAATGGTACTCAGTCATGGTGCATCCACCACCACATTTTTTTACTCATGCACATCTCCATTGTGTCCATGCATCACTCACATCATCGCATCCACTACATCGACATTGGCTTCCAACCATCGACATTTCACATACCATCGTTGCTCCACATGGTATTTAATTTGGTTCATATACTCACACTACTTCCATGCCACATGCTTCCACCACTTCACGCCATCTTGGTCTTTGGTAGGTGATTACTATCACCTTACCCCGATGATGCACTTGTGTTCTTATGGTTCTTACATGATTTGTTGATGGTTTTTATCTAAGAACCTTTCATCACGTGCTTCATCATTTCATCTAGCACACCCAATAATTTCTTGATGACGCACTCTTGTTTTACATGGTTCATTCTTGACTGTTGATGGGTCTTAACTAAATGAACCTAATCATCCATAAGATGGGGGCATCATAATCTTTCCCCCCCATATTCATCACACTAACATAATATGATCATATTACATTATCAAATTCATCATGACATGTTAGTTTGACAATCATACATTATCTATTTTTACATACATTACTATCATCATTACACTAACTATGCATTACAAATTCCATTCAACAAATATGCATCTCACTTAACTCATCCATCATATTACATATGATATCTATCATCATTCACATTACACATTTTTTCTATCAATACCAACATCATAGTACATGTCTACATCAATAAACATGAGTGATATATAACACATTATGCATTTCGATAATCATCATTGAATCATACACCATCAATCAAATTACGGCATGAATACATAAAGAAATAAACTCATCATTTATCAATAAAATATACTAATAAGTATATCGAATACAATCGTCATCACAAAAATATTTCATCACTGGGGGAAACTCCCCTACATCATATACAATAATACAACTCAAATCTCATCATCACTATTTACTCTTAGGTACTGTGAGAGCCCTAGAACTTGATGCCTCACCACTAACTCTATGTCATTGGTTGTGACCTCGATACCTCTCAACCTGCCTCCGCAATAGTGTAACCTCGGAGATCGCTCTCTACAACTGATACTGAACTCAACATAACATGTAAACACATCATGTGCCAAGGGACCACCACCCCCACCTCTTCTCTGGCTCATCGAGTCTCCTCGCGTGCCTCGTCCTCTCACCTAGCAACACAATGCACGTCACTGCTACTATGGTCACTGGCTCAAAGAAATGGGCATACTCACCTGTAATGGTGTCAATGTGCTCTAACATCCCTCTACCCATGAGTACATTGATGGGCACATTCGTGTCAATGTGTGGATGGATGTGTCCACTATCAAGGACCAATATGTGTCACCTACAAAACAAATAGAACAATGTGTTAGATAACCATCGCTATTACATAATAAAAAAAAATACACAACATAACTATACCAATACTCACACTCTACTATAGCTACAACCACATTATCGGGGCATGTGCTTCCCCCTCTCCCTCTCCTCCCTGTTGTAACCTCATTGCATCTGCAAACAACGGAAATAAGAATACCCATCGATGTGCTTCCCACCATGCATGATACTCCTCTGTACACCCCGCATCATCTGATTCTATTAGCTTTATCGTCACATTTACCTCATCTAGCCGAGGAGGTACTAAAGCTACTCTCATGTGGGCCTTGGTCTAGCTATGACCCTCTAGGTGCTCTAATATCTCTCAACCATATATATGGATCTGGGGGCATGTCTTGAGCCATGCCAAAATGTCGTGATACTCTCTCCACCTAGAATAGCTCAGCCACTCCTAGAAATCAATCCTCTAACCACATAGTCCTACGTATACACCGTAACTCTACAACATCCTCTGCCATCCTCCATAATCGTGGTATGGCCTCCATATAACTACCTCGGGCCCCATCCTATCTATCAATGCCCTGTAAGTATCAATGTCCATCTTACACCTGTGTACATTAATCCACCTCCTCGCAAATATATCTAGCTCCCACCCACTTGGACCTCATGGCCTCCAACACGGCCTCATATGCCCATACATGCAATAATGTGATGGCTCTATCCCACCACCATGTTCATCTTACATAAACTTGTATAGATATCTCGTATAGGTGGGCCAACACACATCCCGCCCACACATATTTAGTTCTTTCCTCCTCTATCTGGTGGCATATGTCGTACATCCTATATAAGATGCCCACACATCCTCCCTCTACTATGATAGATGAAGCAATAACAACGGCTATGAACTTCCATATGTGTGAAATGCCTGACCTCAAGATAACATCTAAATTGATATGGGCCTCGACAGGTACTCGAGTCCCCACAAAATACCATCTAGCAACTCGCATTTATCTCTCTATATCTTCCAATGGAATAACCTATACTCTCTCCCCAACAACATGTAATCACAATATGCGATACACATCCTCCAAGGAAACTATCATCTCACTCGTAGGAAACCAAAATGCATAACAAATCGGAACACCACCTCTCACATAAGGTTGTCAACATATGAATATTGTGGGGCACATCCCCATCCATGCTATGAGCTGCAGGTTGACACATTCCATACATCCCAATCATCGTCTGATAGGCCCAAACCAAGTAAAGTATTCAAATGACAACCACTGTGAAACTCCCTCGAGTGAATATCCCTCTACACAACACAAAACGATAAAAAAACCAATATTAGAACACTATACAAATCTAAACACACTCGATTATCACATTCCTATACACTAGAAATTTGATTTTCACCATTATAAACCAAATACAGACTTTTTTGACCAAGGCACCCAAATACAGGACTAGGGCACTTAGGAGCAAGACACTAGCGCCCATGTCTGGGTGCTCTTGTCCCAGGGGCCATTAGCACCCTCACACTCTTTTCAGGTCTAAAACATTGAGAAAATTAAAAATCTCAATTTTGCAAAAATTCAACAAAAATGACTAACAAACACACATTTTTCAAAAAAAATCACACTTACCAACTCCTCCTTCTCCATGATCTTATGGCGGTCGCCACCATCTCAAATCGGCTAGGTTGTGTTGCTCTCACTTGCGACATCCTTACACACTTAGAGCTCACTATCACACTCACACAAAAGAAAAATGAAGTGACTAATCACTTTTTCACCTTACTATTTATAGTTACTTTTTATCACCCACTTTACTATGGTCATTATTTCACGCTTATTCTCAGCAACTAATGCACACTACATGATTTTTGTCATATCTTGAGCATTTTTACTCCGATTTACACACTGCGTTTATTACATTATTTTTAGAATTATGCCCTTTTATGTCAGTATCATACACATGACACACACGTTATATCCCTACTTGATTTTATATTTCACTCAATATATACACATTTTGGTGATTTCTATCACATTCTATCTATTTCATGCTTACTTTCACTCAACATTCGTTCTTATCATCACTTCCCCCTTTTGCCAAAAGGTGTGGCATATAATTAGGGTCATTTATAATTCCCCTTACATCATCATATAATCAATCAACACTACCAAGTCATCATTTTCAAACATTTACTAATAAACCATGTGACATTTCACCATTAATTCCCCTAATGACCTAACTTGGGGGAACAAATGTACAATTTTTCTATATGACATTTCATCACTTCCCCCAAATGGCCTAACATGGGGGCAATAAGCATTAAAATATTTCCATGCGAATATTCATCAATTTATATCAATTCCTCCTAATGACATAACCTTGGGGAAACTAGCGTAAAATATCTCTAGGAGTAATCAATAAAAAAAATCAATCAATCCATCAACGCGTTCAAATCTCTAACAATTGAAATCACATTGTTCAATCAATATGATACAACACATGCAACCTCCCAGATGACCTAACTTTTGAGTTACATTCATTACTTTCCTAGATGACCTAACTTGGAAGCCATCATACATTTCACATTTTCTTCTAGATGACATAACTTGGAAGCCATCACATTACGGAACACATTGTGGTGAAAGTGGAGTGGGGGCAAGAGTGCCTTTCCTATAACACTACTATATGGGTCTACTATTTGATCAAAATTATTTGGATCCAAAATCACAAAAAGTTTGATCCAGTCCATCTCGCAAAGTGGCTAGATCTTGAGGGTGTAGTTAAAGGTTGGAGAATAACAAAATTTCTCCCTACACTCTTCCTCTTATGATAGGATGCCCAAATCCCCGATCGATTATTTATATACACACAATCAAGTTTAGAACTGATCACTCCATACCTAATTTCATCATCATCATACAACATTCTAAATCATTAATCATCTAACATTGTAATCATCACTCTCATTTAGTGCACTTCATCACACTATTATGTTTTTTTGTTACGTTGCATGGATCAAAACGCTAATCCATGGTTTGGCATGCTACATGGTTCATTTGGCATGCTTTTTTACCACATTTGCACGTTCTACTACAACATGGGCTTCTATGGATTTATCTCAGGTACACATCTCTATCTACTTTATGTTACCGAGATTTCCACTCACCAACATAAAGTGGGGAAAATGTAGTCACAAAATCATGCACTTACTACTACTATTATACTACTAAGTATGTTGTTTTATATATGGATCTCACTTAAGAAAAGTATTCACTAATGGTTCATTCACTAGTCCTATATCATCGTCAGTTTAGTCAATCATTTTCATTAAGTGTTTTTGCATCATCGATTACTTGCACAATTTTGGTCATCTTTTAGGGAGTCTCAGTTGTCATTATTTACTCAATTGTCATCTCTAGTCTTTAACTAGGGTGCCTAAGAAGGGATTGGGGTGCCCATGGGTGCCACGGTCCTCATTTTAAGGCACCCCGGTCCTTGTTCCATTTGGTTCTCATTTAGAGGTTCGAGGTCGGTCTTTGTAATTTTTCCCTCTCATTCCCCTAAGTACTAGTCAACATGGGTCATTAGTATTGAAATTTGAGCAATAGATCCATATATAAGCATAATACACTTACTATCTTATGGGAAAACTATTTCTACTAAGGGATAACTATCTACATAAGGCAAGGGACTACATTTGGGAATTATTTTGCATCACACACTACATAGGAAGGGAAGTCCATTCTATTCCATCCACCATTTTGCATTCTATCTAGTTATTTCTGTTATCTCTACATCATTGGAGCTAGGGAATCCTAGGCATATCATTGTACACACAATCATATAGAAATACATTGGGTATGATATGTAGTGCAACACTTAGTTGTAAGACCACCATTGTGGTCTTATGCATATTTATTTTTTAGGGGTTTGATGCTTTGTATGGGGTTTTACATACGAATCTTCATTGCAAGTTTACAACATCATTAACAAAGATAGTGCGAGAATCCATGCGACAAAAGGCGAGTTATTAAAAAGACCTATTGACTAACTCAGACTCGGGTTTTGAGCTATTCTGAGACTAGTGTGCCCATACTATAAACCAGGCACCCACAGCACCCTAATCCTCCCAGTGCACCCCAGTCCTAGTCGATCTACCACTTCGCAATTTTTCGAGGTGCGTTGCGACACTCTATTTCTCATATTCATCATCCTTCCCAACTCCAAATCACTGTAAGTTAAGTTCCATTCGAGTTAGTACCTTTTCCCTCCTAGTTCAATTATTTCATTTCATTTAAAATATCAAATACATTATTTAGTATTTATATTCTAGTTTATTTCAGTTATTGCATTGTTGTACTTCTTAGATTAAATTTTAAAATACATATTTTAATTAATCACTCGTATGGTTTCCAAACCAATGGATGATATTCCTAATTCTCGTAGCTACACTTGATAATCCCTAGGATACATATCGTTAAGTTCCTCTTCACAAAATAGAATCCTCTGATAGTGAAAAGTCCTATGATGATGATATCATTGTTGACCAAGACTAATTTAATACACTTCTAATTTTTGACAAGCTTTGTGTGATAATCCTGCTCATCTTTTGTATGTCCTAAATGCTTTGATTGCTTCTAAGAATGCTCATATGCTTCAACCTCTTAGTCACTCATTATTCAGCTCCCATGGTCTCCACCCCACCCATTGATGTTTCATCTTCCATTCCTACCACTACCTTTCCCACCATTCACCCTACCACTCCTAATATGCATCTTGGCTCTTCTTTGAATAATCTTGATTTAACTTCTTTATATCAGGATTTACAAACCCTAATTCACCAGCTCCAGCTCACTACTTCTCGTACACCATCATCTTTAGACTCTACTTCAATGCTACATACTCCTTTTGCACCTACTATCTTTTCCTATCCATTTCCACCTAACTTTATCTCTCCCAAATTTCCCATCTTTAAAGGCCATGGGGACCCACAAGAGAATCTCCAAGATTTCATGTAGCATGCCTAGACTATGCAGATGATCATACCATACTCGCTAAGATTTTTCCTCAAATTTTATAAGATTATGCAATGCATTGGTTTCATGACCTATCCTGTCCAATTAGTAATATCTTTCATGCATCTAACTCGATGATTTTCTCACTCATTTCTCTATCAACATCAACTCTAAAATCTCTTATGCCCAACTTGCACAACTTAAATAGGGACCTAATGAACATTTAGTGGATTATGTCTTGTGTTACAAAATAAACTTAGCTAAAATGTCAAATGTGCTTGTGGACACTTTGAAATTTAGAACTTATTTATTCGAGTCTCTTACCACCTCTCTAGGAGAGTGTTCTCTTTGAGATCTCTCCTTCTATAGATAAATTTTTTCATACTCTTAAGCTTTGTGAAACCAAGCTCTTAGTTATAGGAAAGATTAAATACCAAGAGCAAGCATCGTCCTCTACCCATTTTCAAAGTAAGTCAAAATTTAAACCATCTGCAACTAAACCAACAAACACAAAAGTTACCGTCAACGTAATATCTACTACTAAGGAGCTTCAATCACAACTGCATTGATGTATCTTCACCAAGTTTAGTGTACCTCCACATATTTTACTACCGCAACTTGTCGATAGTAACCTCATTACACTACCTTCTCCGCTACAAATAGATCCATCTCGACCAAAAGGATGTAGTTTTGATGAAAATTCCCATTATGGCTATCATTAGTGCATAGGACACTCCACTGATCATTGCTTCGACTTCAATTTCTCATTCAGGGTTTGATCAATAATGGTAAAATTGAGCTTCCGAAACCTACAATTTCTCCACATGTCAATGAAAATCATAAGCTCAAAATATTTAACAACCCTCTACCCAAACATAACACAAAAATGGTTGAATCTTCAACTATGTGTCTCCTCTTGCATCAAGGACTCTTGATTTCTTAGTTTCTAATACCGACATTTTTCCACTAATTATTACTTTCTCGATCGTGACTATTGTTCCACATTCTCTTCTAATAATTTGCATATTAGTTCTTCTATTGGATTTGTCTCTATCAATAATACTAAGGTTGATCCATCTTGACCCATTAGTGCATGTTCTATCCCACTTCTCATCTCTATTGGCTATCCAATATCAAAATTTCATATCCCATGAACAATTCATATGGTGTTGTTAAACTATACGTTACAATTGGTCCTCTTACTATGCTTGTACCCTTTCTTGTGGGTCAAAGCATCAACGGGTGTGACATGCTCTTAGGTCTTAACTAGATTCGTAGGTCATAGTCTATCATTTCCATGAATCATTTGCATCTAAAGTTCATTAATAACAATCAAGTTATCTCTATCAATGGTGTGCCTCCATCTACCCCATGGTCCCGATCTCATCATACAATTGTCAATGCATCACCTACTCCCTCTAATGTGTCATGGCTTCTAGAGCCTAAAGCTCCATCTGCTCCTAGCTCACCTATTCATATACAACCTACATGATCTCATTGCTTTGCTAGTCCCATACACTCGATATATGCCCATTCCTAGGAAGGTTACTCGTATCTAGACATATGTCCGTATGCACTTCATTCCACATCGGTGCTCATCACCACCACATGCTACTTTGCATAGATCTCTATTGCCTACACAATTTTTACACCATGCCATCCGCAGTATGCTCATCCATCACATGCACATAGAATTCACTCATCGACATATCACCTATCTCATATACCACCACTCTTAGAACATGGTCACACACCTTCATCACCACTTACATTGAGTGGAGGACCATCGTCCTTCACTTTCATTGGATAGTCTATTCATCAATGCACACTTGAGGGGCATGAAATCTATACTCCCCCCTAACATCATGTGACATTTAATTCTCTCATCACTTTCCCAACTCAATTACACATACCTCTTAGCATACACATCTACATTTTCACTACCCGATGACACACTCTTGTGCTTCGGTTCACACTCGACTATTGAGGACATTATATATACATGAAACCCACACATTACATAATAGTCACTACAAATTAGGCACCACATACCATCACACAATCCTACATCATCTACCCATTACACATTACATTATAAGTTATACACATTGTGTGTCTTCCTACATACACCATACATGTTCTACACATGCTCCACACACTACACCATAGCTACTACATATTATGCATTGTCACACATCATACATGTCATATTACATTTTACATCCTACACCTTACCTATTACATCTTACATATACTATGCATCTTCACATCTTAGGTCATCTATGCATCTTGCATTATACACCATACATTATACTATGCACATTACACATTTTTTCTTCTATGCACGTTTGTACTCACTACCTAATGATGCACTCTAGTATCACAATCCATATTGACTGTTGAGGGTATACATCACAAATGGACCTCATCACCCTTACATGTTCATCATTCCATATTTTCTCATGCGACATACCTAGATTAAGTGATATACGCTTTAGGATACATGGTCACTTCTTCTACCATCATCTCATAATAGGTTACATCATCATTTTTGCTTACATCATTTAGTGGTATATGATTTAGGCTACATCACCACTCCTTTCTTCATCTTGTCATGATATACACTTAGGATATAGAGTCACGCATAGTTCATCTCTATGTCACATTTCATCACTACCCACTCATCATAGCGCACTACACACAACACATAGTTTGACCATTTCCCGATGACACACTCTTGTTTATGGTTCATTCTTGACTGCTGAGGGGGCATACTAAATGAACCTCATTGCATACACTTCCATTCACTCGAGGGGCATGTAGCTCCTATCATTCACTTTGCATTCCATTCCATCCATCCACAACATACTACATTTTATGGTTGCATTTACTCTTGCTTGCACTTGCTTTTACATGTTCACTTTATTACACATGCTAGATAGATATCTTGTATGTCATTATCATTATCATACACACATGCACATTCACTTGCTTTCTAGTTGTGATCGTAGGCTATACATGGATACTACATGTAACATGGATGCTTGACTACCAGTCCCATAATGGATCCTGGGGGCATCCACATTCATCTCGCTATAGTGTTATTGTTTCATTTTTGTTCATAAAAACACTCCTTTGGTTTGTACACACTTTGACATAAATTTTATCTTTCTAACATGCTAACGGGTACTTCATATGTAACATTTTTATGTAGGGATATTTACTTCCATACTTGTTTGTTAAATTATATGCTATTGTTTTCTCTTGTTTGTAGGCTTTTCCCTTTGTCTTATGTGCACACTTATTTGTTTGTTTGTCACCGCAGCCTTGAGAGTGTCTCTTGCAACATCATGAGTGATGTCCCATGTTTGTAACCCATTTTGTATGACTTACATTGTATTTTTGGGTGTTTACATTATCTGCTTATGTTCTAGCTTACACATTGTTTGACTTACACTTGTTTTCTACATGCATGTTCGTATTAACACTTGTTTTCTAGCCACTTGTTTGTGTGTGACTTGGTCTTTACTAAGAATATTCCCTCCTCCATGTAGGGAAAAGTTTCAGTTTACTTAGTCAGTCCTCTTTTGGGGCCATATTTTCCTATCCATAATGTTGCATGCACCCCCAAAGAGGGGGCATCATTTGGGTTTACACACTACACAACACAACACTAGTATAATTTAGTTTATAGTTTTTGTCCATGAAAGAATGGGTTATATAGTGAGTGAGTTCAGACCAGTCTACAGAACCCCATACACAAAGTGGTTTTTATAAGGTAGATTGTCCTTAGCATTATGGGGAGCAGTTACAGGTTGGAGGAACATCAAAATTTCCTCCCTACACTTCTTTGTCCAGTGGCGTTAGATCACCCAAAAACCAGGCTGTACAGAGATCTCTTCACAAATCTTGGGAAGAAGTTACATGTTAGAGAATAACACAACTTTATCCCTACACTTCTTTGGCCACAATGGTGTGAGATCACCCAAAAAAATCACACTTCACCGAAATTTACCAGATCCTTTCTAAACCTTTTTTTTTCTCATCACGGATTAGGTGCACATGTTCTTTTTCATTTTTGTACTTTATTTACATGCTTTTTACATATATACATGTGTATTTGAATACTTGATCATCTTCTCCTTTTGCAAGTTTGTCTGTATGGGAAGCAAGTAGTCAACAACACACACATAGTGGGTACATCACACACATGATATTAACCATGTAGGTACACTACACATATTGGCATCTACACACATGCTTTCGCCCTAGGTTCACTTTCATCACCTTTTTACAATTTTTGCACTTTTAGTCTCCACACTCCATCTTTTTGTCACTTCATGCTTTGTCTAGTCCTTGGGCGTGTTTCTACATCATTCTACATGGATGATCAAATACACATCTCTATCTACTTTATGTTATTGAGATTTCCACTCACCAACATAAAGTGGGGAAAATGTAGACACAAAATCACACATTTTGAATCATTATTTAGTCGGTCTCATGCTACTATTCATATGGTTCTTAAGTGAAAAGAGTAATAATCAACCCATGTCTTTTACCATTTTACTTTGCTTTCTGTTATTACTTTCAATCTTAAACCATCAATTGCCCGATTTGTATTTTCATTCTTTGTTTTTGTATTTCGACTATGGCACCCAACCAGACCGAGGTGCTCGATCCTCTTTGCACTTTACTCTCACCTTTTGGGCACTTTCTATCCATTTGAGCTTTCTATCTTTTTGGTGGTTGACATTTTTGGGGTTAATTACAAAATTAGAACAAGAGAACCATATAAATATAAATTTATGTGACCATAATGAGGGACCAAGCACTAAGCATCTACTATCACCATCTAGAGTTACATCCATCAAAGGCATATAAAGCTACATTTTCATCCATCTAGCTCCATCACAAGGCACACAAGGCTGGTTCATCTACATCACACTTCATAGGAGGGAGTCTATTGTTTCCATGCACACATTTACTACTAACCACATCTATTTATTTACCCACTACTTCACAATGTGTGACTGACACAAGATCAACCTAGGGAACGATTGCACACACACACACACACACACACACACACCTAGAACTACATTGGGTTTGAGATGTAGTGCAGTTGCTTGGTGATAAGTCTATCCATTTGGAAATTGAGGATAGTCTAAACCCTTCATATGCATCTTTATTTTTAGGGTTTTGATGCTTTATCTGGGGTTTTGTAGGTGATTCTTTGTTGCAGGTATTACAACGACATTGGTGATCATACAACGAAATTCATGTGATAAGAAGTGAACACAGGAAAACATTTAATGAATTTCTAGAGGAGGTTTCCTAGATATTTTCAAAGACTAGTGCTCCCACGGGTGCCCCTATCCCTTTCGAAGTGCCCGATCCAGTTAGATATCTCAAATATGTGCTTTCTCAAGCTTTTGTGTGGTATTTTTCTCCTCATGTTCACCTAGTCTACATTACGATATAGCCCCGTGAAATCTGTGAATTAGCTAAGGCTTTTCTTAACCCTTTTTGCACATTATGGTTTCACATTTCATTGTTTAGATTGCTTGGGTATTATTTCAATATTTTATTACTTCATTTATTTAGTTATTTTACTTATCCTATAGTATTAGATTACACTAGAATATATTTCTATTCTAGTTAATCAACCATTAGAGTGCAACCTTGTTGATGTGCACATGTTTCCATTTTGATCCTCACAAAGCAATCTCACAAATATGATATCAGATGAGTAAAATACAATTATTTTACTAAGCACTATTTGTTGGTTTTTTCTCACATAATTTCTTAATCTTCTTCTTCTTTATGCTACACATGCACACAATGCTAATTTAACACCTTTATAAACTTTAAATTATTTTCTCCCATAGATAAAAATATACAAGCTAATTTCAATACACTTCTATCAAATTAATGAATTTCATCTACAAGAGAAACCCATAATTATAATGATTTTTTCCCCAAGTAAGTTTTAACATCTCATACTTATCTCGAGACCTCTTGAATCTCCTCGAATCTCACATGAATAACTTCCTCTCGATAGAAAATTTGAAATTTAGTATAATTTCTCACATCAAATTAAAAATAAGAGTGCTCACTCAATAATTATTTGTTGTATAGAATCAAACAATTACACACACACAAAGGATAAGTATCTCATATAATTAAGGAGTCTCTAATAACCTCCTAAAACTACTCATTTGACATATACGAGTTGTTCTAACAACTCAACCAAACAACTCCCTATTTACGTAAGTTGTTTAAACCATTTAAACAACTTACATAATACATTATAATAAACTCACACAAATATATATGCTCACTAATGTAAGTAGTAACTAAGAAATTCCTAACATGTTGCACATTGCTTTCTTTGTGCACCATGGTTTCCACCATGTGCAACCCATTTTGCAGGTATAAGTTCCATTGGTGGCCACAATTCCAAATTTTATGTGATCTTACACAAATTATCATACTTATCACATGGATACACATATTTTATTTTGGGTTGTGCGCTCAAATGATTTATCACACATGCCCCAAAGAGGTGGCATTGATTGGTATATATTCTACATCTACATAAAGATTACATGACATAGAAATGGGTTTTCATAGGGTCTATATCCTCAGAAAAAGTAGATATACTAAAAGTGGAAGAATTAAATATAGGTCAAAATCATACGGTTCGGTTGAGATTGTGGTATGATCCTAACCACAACTATCATTCCTGGATAGGGGCATATTCTCATTATTTTCCAAAATCTTAGTTTCTATCAGCTTTTTTATAGGATTAAACACAAATTACTCATTTCAAATTATGATATAAAAGGAATGAGTATTTCATTCCTTATCCTCTAGCCTACTCATTCATAGTTGTAAGAACATGGTTTGAGGGCATGGGCCTTATTCACCTTTACACTATTCCAAAATCTATACGCTTAGTCCTAAAAATAAAACACATATTAGGGGAATGATATGTCAATTTCTCTTGATTATGTGGTTTTATCCTAATCAACAATTACAAAAATTACAAATTTGGGCCTAGATGTGTTTGGTAATGGGCAAAGGTGGTCCACTGGGATATGCAAGGTACTAAATCGTTAAGTTCTTTGTAGGCTTTCCTTCCTCCCCTCTCACAAAACTTAAACAGAATATATTAAGGATACTACTAATTAAGAAATGTTATTCTCATCTCTTGGTGGGGTACTCAAATTCCTTTCTCTCTCCTCTGTTGTTGGGTTGTCAGATGCACTCAACACTCCAATTTATCCTTCGAAATAATTGGGGAGTGATCACCCCAATCCTTTGACATCTTAGAAAAAATTATTTATATCTAAATCACAACAAATAATGGGAGATCCTCTCTCTATTTAATGAACAATTGTATTATTTTTATATTTTGCATATCCTTACCTTACTTTTTCCAAGTTCAAAGCTATAAAAGATACACGTGTTGTTTAGTATTTGGGTTACAATTTAGTTTATATCATAAAAATTGACTACACTCTATGTTATAGGTTTTACTGTGAAGCGTGCCAACACCAAGTCATCAAAAATAAATATTGAGCAAAGGAAATTTGTGTGTGCATAACCAGTACATTTTCCTTTAAACATGAAATTTTCAAATACACACTTAAAGGGGATAAAATGTAAACACTAAAACTTGGTAATTTGTATTTTGAAAATGACAAGTTTGTCTATGTTCTCTTGGTAATAAAAATACTCACATTTAGAATACAATCATTATATTTCTCTAGATCTTTCGTGACTTGCTCATCTATACAACCTACTCTGTCATAAATTTAAGACATACTAATTAAACAAAGTAGTAAAATATCCCTATGAATCATGCTACAACTATTTTTTTCACATCACACTTCTTCTATCTTGGACCGTATAGTTTGGTCAAGATGTGAACTCTAGTCTCGATTGACTTGTATGGTCCTTATCTTTGATATTCTTTGACTTTGTTTTCACTTTGAATATCTTTGTTGCTTTTTTCACCTTCTTATAGTTGGCCCTATCATAATATTTCACCTATAAAATGCTATATAAGCAAGTCAATATCACTTTATAACTCACCTAACACTTTTACAAGATACTATTACAAATATCACTCCAAAAAAACTCAAGTCTCTCCTAGATCTTCTTAAATCAATTACACATCATTTAAAGAAACCACTACTACAGGTTCAAGCACTCAACTAGGTCAAATAGTCTAGCTTCCTCCATTTCCAAGCATGCAAAAGTCCTAGAGCCATGTATTAACAAGAGTAAATTCACTCCAAGTTTTATCAAATGGTTTCAGGGAACAAAAGGTTAGGTCATGCAACTGAAGCACACCATACCACATAACTACCACATTGGGTAAATTCTATACTATATAGTTAGCCACCATATATGTGTAAAGTTACATGAGGGAACCTAAAAAGGTTTGGATTAGATCACACTAAAACTTTAATAATCATATAAGAGAATGCCACGAGGCTTGATCCCACACAAGGGAATGTAGTTCAACACTTGGATTGGCTTAATTGGATCGATCACTAGGGTAGTCTAGTATCACCACACACATAATTTATTCATTTTGTTATCTAATGTTTTGATGAAGGGTATTGTATGTTTCTAGGGTTTCCAATTTGTTGCAGGTAGTTACATGTCATTTCAAGGATGTGTGAATAAGAGAAACATAGTGAAGGAAATTTCTATGAAAGTAAAGCACACAAGAAGTTTTAGAGTCTAATTGTCAAAGGTTCTAATATTGTACACTTTCAATCAGATGTACAAATCTAGGTATGGGTCATACAAAATTCCTATGTTCTGTACTAGATAAAATTCTAGTTCCATGATTAACAACGAAGGATTCAAATTTTCAATCTACCTTTTCCACCTATCTCGCACGTATAGATCTCCTCTATTCTCGCATGTACAACTAAATCTTCATCTCCTCTTACATATTTGATCTATCATTTTATCATTTATCAAACATTATTAGTATTAATACATTATTATGATTATATATGGTTAATTGTAAATTGGTTGGATTAGAAAAAATCTCTTGTTACAAACCCTTACATCCTATTTATTTTTGTACACATACCATAACATAATTTTATTAGGTGTAAACACCATGGATGAATTCTTTTCTTTTCTAATATTTTTTATTGTTATGGATCTTTGTGTTCTATCTTTTTTTATCTACAAAATATAGTCCAAATATAAAATTAATAGTGCGTGTACTACTAAATTAGTGAATCCTCATCCGATCCTTGCCCTTTCTTTGATCAATTCATTAACTTCCTATCACATAGTGAGTATATGCATAGACGAATCCTTCCACATGGTTTATTGATATAATGAAATCTTATTTCATAAAATTAGGAATATTAAAATTAAGAGCAATTTCTTCTTCTATGATCTTGGAGCATATTGATCCCTTAGCTTATCGTCTAGCATTGCCACCCATCTTGTCTCGCATTCGCGATGTATTTCATGTTTCTGTTCTTAGGAGATACATTCTAGATCCCTCTCATGTATTGGATTGGACTGCATTATAGGTATAAGAGGAGAGGCATGTGACTATGGAGCCCATGCACATCATAGAGCATAGGACCCTGGGCCTTTGAGGCTGCGAGATTGACCAGGTGTGAGTCTAGTGGGATAGGTATGATGAGACTGCAGCCACATGGGAGGATGTTACTTTGTTATGGGCCCAGTTTCCACATCTATTTTAGTGACTTCCAGGAGGAAGTCGAGTCTAAGGGGAGGGGGATGTAGTGCCACTCCTCTTCGAAACTATTTTTATTATGATGATATTACTTGTTGGATTGATACTTAGACATTTTGATTATTATATATTGATCAATAGATGATAGACTATGCAGATATTTAGACTATTGACATGTTGTGATTTACATTTTGATTATGATGCACTAGATGATGATGATGGAAAAATATATATGTTGATTTGCAGTATTCGATTTTATACTAACATGTCATATTTTGGATGCATAGCCTATGTTGGATATTTTGAGTAGAATTATGATGTTATGGATGTTAAAATTGAATTAAATTGAATAATGATAGATGATAGAATTTCTAATTTTGGATGACGATTATTGATTTCTATATGTATATTATTCTTAACGTCTATTGATACGAACGCAAGGCCAGAGAGGTATTTTATTTATGTTTTAGGGACATTTTAATACATACATCGAAAGGGGATAGGGGACCAACTACGGAAGGATGTTGGGTGTTGTGCAACATGGCCAAAATTTGACAACTTGTGTATAATTTTATGTTGTGTTGTTGCATGTTTTTTAGGAGGTTCCCATGGGAGGGTAACCTCATTTATGTGGCCATGGGTGTAATGTGTTCCTTTCCTTTAAATTTTGTTTGTTTTAATTTGTTGTGCATGTGTTTAATTATTTGGGAAATATTGTCACTTTATTAACACTTGCTAATGTGTCTTAATTAACTAGTTTAGCTTAAATTTGAATTAAAAAGGAAGATTTGACATGTGAGAAATAAATTGGGTAGATGGTCCTTGAAATCTTATGGATGTAAATTATATTTGTGTTGGGTTTTGTGTTGTGTACTCTTTCCCAACTTCAAAATTCGGATTTTGACTTGGGAGGCTTTTTTGGAGGCTTGTGGGACAAGCTAAGCTTGTCCCATGCCTCTTAAATTCATCCAACAACCATACATATGGTATAAGGAGTTAATTTTAGGCTTAATTATGTATTTTAGAGTGTAAAAGGGTAAATAATTGCACTTGTTACTTACCACATTTAAGTTTTTCCTTGATAAGCATGGTGTGCAAGTTGGAGTGTCATGTGGGCATGTCATAAGTCTTACATGTGCATTTAATTTCTTTGGGCTTGGTGTTTGACTTGTGTGTTGGAATGGAGGGATGATAAAGTGACATCCTACATGGAGCCACCTCATCATTCTCAAATCCATTTTCTATTTATTGGATGATTTTGATGGATTTTGGGTTACTTGCGTTATTTGCTTCTCTTGCACTTTTAAATTTGGTCTTGGCTTCATACTTGGGGTTATTTTTTTGGGAGTTACATCTTGGATTGAGCTTGGGTGAAGGTTTTAAAGGATTTTGAGCAAAAGAATTGGAAGCTTGATGGAGAGGTAGGCTCTCCTCTTTTTTGCATCTTTGTATTAATGTATTTGATGTAGAAATGGTGTTTATTTGTATATTGTATGAGTGTTGTGGTTATGTTGTTTGTAAATGGGTAGCTTTCCTTAAGTTGTGTGTGGGAGATGGATTTATGGGACCATTAGGGAGGGAAAAGGGAGATGTGAGGCATGAATTTTGGAGGGAGTGTGAGTTTGAGTTCCACCTATGGGGAGTGAAAAGGATAACATGGTTATATTTTGCATTTTACAAGTGTAGAAATAAGGATTGATTTATGTTTTGAGTTGTGCACATGGAGGATTTTGGTGGAACTCCTACTTCACTTGGGAGAAAAAAGGAGGTGGTGCCCATATTCCATTGCTCCTTGTTGGCTTGTTGTAGTCAAGCCTTTGTGTTTGTTGGGGAAATTGTTATTTTTTGAATGTAGTGTTGAATGTGTTATTTGATTGTGTTATTATGGAATGCTTGTTGTGGAAGCCTCTTGTAAAAGTTGTCAAATGTTTCTCAATACCCCTCATTTTTATTTGGTTAGGGCTCGGGGGCCAATAAGGGGATGACTTCTCCTCTTATTGGATTATAGGTTGGGCGGCGATTTTGTCACTTTTGATAGAAAAATAAAAATTAGGACTGTGAAAAATCTAGATTGAATTTAATTAAAATCTAAGCTTTAAAACTTCAAGGTGAAACTTCCAAAACTAGTAATTGATCAAATTTAATTGTTTAAGCTTATAAATCCTCTTATGGGCATCCAAATGTGTAAAATTTCATAGATTTAATGAAATGGGTTTTTTCCCCAATTGTTGAACTCAAAGAATGTTTACATTAAATAACAAAAAAGATCCACGGTGGAATCTCTACATTAAGCAAATGAGGAACCTTACAATAGTAAACCCTTGTCTAAAATAAACTATGAAGAGAAGAATGGAGGAATATTTCTCCATTACAACTAGAACCAAGGAAATTTATCCATGGTTGCACTTCTTGCTTTCATGGATTCTCCTCCTTCTCCTCTTCCAAACCTAGAAAAAAAGAATGAACAAATGAGGATGATTTTGGGGAAAATAGAAATAAAAATAAACCCATAAGGATATTTAGGGCAACCCAAATCTAAGGGCTAGGATAGATTCAATCTAATGGCCCAAATTAAACCCTACCTCACTTAAGTGGGAGGTATTTTTGTGGGAATGAAATTTAATTAAAAAGTGCATGGGTAATGGGGCCACTTAGTGGCTAGGAAAAATAATTAACTTTTATGTTAGAAAATAAAGTAATCTTGGTGCATGATAATTAATTAAACTTATGGAACTTGGTAAATGTATTGTTTTAAAATCAAAATATATTTTAGGAAGTAAATTAATAATATTTAATTATTAATTTAATTCCAACTTCCACAAGCTTGTGTAGAAAGACTTTAACCAAGAAATTTATTAATTATGGATAATGTCTAACCTTGCAAACCTCTTTAAAAAAAAAAAAAAATTACCATAATTTTGATTATTAAATTATTAGTTTCTATTTTGATTTGAGAGTAGATTTTGTGGGCATTACACCCATATTGATGAATCCTATAAGTTAAATTTTATTGTACATACATATAACATGCCAAAATTAAGAATATACTAGTAATACAAAGGTAACCCTAAGTTATTCCTTTGTAACAAATCTCTTACTTTAGTGATTTTTCATTTTGGCACCACCATCTTGAAACCGGATTATTACCAATCTCTCTATATGCTTTGGTGTTAATTATGGCCAACCCTATTCAAATTTTCTCGAGAATGCATTTCTTTCCATGGTAATATATGCTTTTTGTATTGAGCTTATATAAAGGAATATTCCAACACCTTTGATCAAAATAAATAAGTTAAAAAGTTTATTAAAAGAACCATTTTATTTCTTAATTGGCGGTGAAGTCACACTACAATTTTTCTGGAAGGCATTTCATTGCAACAAAATAAAATGATTTAAACATGAAAATATATGTAGGTTATATTTTAATCATAGATGAATCATGAATTCCTAGTTTTAACTCGGACAAAGGCTACAAGAATACATCTCAAAATATCATCCATGAACTAGTACTTGAATTCTACAAGGATGATAAATGTGAACCTAAATCATTCTTCAAAAGAGATATAAGAGCATGGTATTAAAAGTCATTACCATAGTAAAAATGAATATGCACACCAGAATTAAATTTTAGGATAAGAATTTTAATCATAAAATGTAATTTTTACCTTAAAACGATTCCTTTACCAATAAAAATCTTGAGGATACCCAATTAGAGCATAAATCAATGATATGCATTTGTCATGATCATATTTTAAGGAATCTAGCTAATGAGAAGGTTTTAGTCGAGTTAGGGTCATTGAGTCCACATGATCAATTTCAATATCTAAAGGGAATGTGGTATATATTTAACCAAAGGTGGATTAGGGATTAAATACCAAGAAAAAAAAGCACCCTACTAACTACAAACAAAAACTAGGTTACGAGATCCAAGGAAAACATCATATGTATTCGAGGTCACAATTTAGTTAATAAGAAATTGGAACCTTTAAAAGGGGAAGGTTCATATTCAATATAATGATGAGGATCAAAAGAAACATGTTCTTAATACTATTAAACCTCATACCTTACTCTACCACGACCAACTCACACAATTCCGCTAATAGAAATCATCAACGCTCTAATTTTAGCATTGTATTACTCTATTTTTACACCCTTATTGAAAATATTAAATTGGTGAGTTAAATGCACTAAAGGGGAGTTATAAGAGGTTATTATAATTAATTAATTTTGAACATTAATTACTTAATATCAGAACAACACAATAATTATTGCAACTAGTGTGTACAATATGCTATAAGTTAAAAAACACAAGGGAATGAGTGCACTTAGCTAATTACAAATGGAATTCAAAGTTTATGGGTGTTAAAACTACTAGAATTGGGAGATATGAACATGCAAGTACTTTACTTCTAGAATTATAGTTGGAAAATGACCTAGTATAGGACCATAAAAAATTTCTAGGACTATCTGTATAGTTTTGCACATATTGTATGGTTTTGAACCTACTCTGAATCTTTCTCCAGTAAATTTCTAAGGTTGTATCATGTTTATTTTTTTTTCACTTTCCAACCCTATCTGTTACATATGTTTTGAATCCCTCTGGATATTATTAGTAAGGACTCAAACCTTAGTCATGGGTAGGAGACCCTATAAAACAAACATTAGTTGAGTTGAAGTGAAATCCTTGCACCACAGACTTCAACACTACTCTGAAGAGGCCTCAAACAACAAATCATTATCCACCTAGCATGTGATATTTTAATGAGTGCAAATAAATTTGGAAATAAGAACTTATTTGACAATGTTTGGAAATTATTTTGGCTCTTGTTATTACTTGAAATGGGGATGCTTGAGTGCTTGTAAATGAGAGAAACTAATTACTTGACATCGTAGAATTCTTCAGACATGTAGTAATTGCTTCCGTAATAATTGTGTATGAGATTTGGTGAGATTTAGGCATTCTTGGGTGCCTTTATTTCTAGTTTTTGCAATAGGAATTCGTGAGAATTCTAGGTTAGCAAATGCGTCGAGTTTAACTTGCTTATATAGGTTTATGAAGATAAATCATCATGGAAAGGCTGACCTAAAGGAATTAAATGGCCCAAAAATAATGTGAAATTGAAATATCAGATAAAAGATATGTTATTCCGAACCATACAATTTGGTCAAGACTGGATTCCACAAGCCAACTAAAGTGGACATTTTAAAATAGGGGTGAAAAACATGATAAATGAAGGTTACATCCTATCAATTGGAGTTTTTCTATTGATTTTTTGCATTTAAATCTCATAATATGTCATCATACTAGTGTGTGTGGATAAAAGTGTTAGAAAAGAGGCCTTGGGATGTACAGAGAAGACATAGAAAGAGCGTGTTTGTCTTAGCAAGAGTGTATTATCAAAATCAATAGTGTCAAAGGGTAAATTTTGAATTTCGAGTGTCTACAAATTCATCACAATAAATATAAAAAAATAAAATTTTCCTCTTAGGAGGAGCTAGCTACAACAACATGAATACCATCAAATAGTCATCTCATTATGTTTATAAATCATATAAAGTTTAGGATGGAAACAAACCCACTTGGTGTTAATCGTCATATTATGTTAAATGATATTTTGACTTGACTAACTAACATAAATCCTAGAATATAACTTTTATCAATATTACTCAATATGCAATAGTAAATAATAACTAAAAATACAATCCTATCCCTAAAAGAGCATTACCTATATAATGTTAATAGGTATTGCACACAAATAATTATATCATCATTATGAGATAACACAAAGGATTTTGTGAGAACAATCTTAAGGAAATTCCATCATAGATAATATAAAACCCAACATGTCATTCACACAACTTGTTCAACTAATATGTGTTTACTCTACATATGGAAATAAAAAGTGAGTCACTCAAAGTATGTGTACGAATAAAATTTATTCTTAATATAAAATGGGTTCATAATATAAGTTATTGGACATCTTCATTTGCATTTTCACCAACATATTTAGTAGGAAAACCAATCACCTTCTTGTAAAAATATTTCCAATATTTTGTCATGATTATGAATATTTAACATGTCGATGAACTTGGTATTGGCATTCAATGTCATTTGTTTTCTTTCATCATCTAATGATTTCATGTTTTCACTTAACATCTCCAAATGAAATATTTCTAGTTATAACTCGATCTTCCTCTCACTCAGTTATAGAAGCTTTATACTAATTTATTTTTTGTTTTCTCAACATTTTGTTTTCTCTTTCATAGAGTGTAACCTTATCTTGCAAAATTATCACAAGCATATTCTCTACAACTAGCTTATATTTATAAGCCTTTAAGCTGCATGCACATTTGTACCAAAATGGTAATTTTAGTGTCTCGCATAATTAAAAAAATATAAGCCATTTATTTTTTTGTTACCTCAAAAATTAGGGGCCTTTCGTTCCATCTTCTTCTTCTTACGGAAAGAGCACACAAAGATCTCCTGAAGTGCATGCACATCAATGAAGTTACACTCAAATGATAACGTAAAATTTCTCCAAGTAATTAGCAAGAAAAAATGAACTCAAGGAACTTGTGCATGGAAATAAAATGGTCTACTCATACTCATAGATAATAAAAATAGAGAAATACATATGGGGAGTGTTATGTAACTCCCATGCCTATACTTGTCATACTCAATGATGGAGTGAGGAGTTACAATGCTAGAATAACATGCACCTCCCATATGAAAATGACACATGAAAAGTATGATAGATTCCATGATAGAATCTGCCGTATGTCATATAACTCCCTAAAATACTTATGAATCACCTAAGTGATATGGCTCACCATGTGTGAGGTGGAAATAACCAAATAAATAAATAAATAATAAAATAATACCCTCACACCAAACCCCTTCATCAAAGCAAGGAAGAGGCATGACAAGACAAAAAGAGAAAGAGGACTCCCTAGAGTAATTAAGAAAGATGTGTCATATGGGTCCTGAAAATAAGGCTTGATGAGGAGCCCATGTAAAAACTGTAATCTTTCTAGAATAAGAAGAAGAGGAGAAGAGGACTAGAAATATTGAAGAAGATATGTTACTCAATAGAATTCACCTAAGAAGAGAGTGCAAGTGAAAAAATCAAGCTTCGAGTAAAAGGGTTTGGTAAAGATGTCTGTAACTTGATATGAAGTATGCCAATACTATAAATAAATGATGTCTCCATGAATCAACTCCCAAATGAAGTGCATGTGTATCTCAATGTGATTTATCTATTGAGGCTGAACCGGATTTATACAAATGGAGATAGTGTTAAGGTTGTCATAATAGATGATGGTAGGTTACCAAAAATGAATACCAAAATCTGTCAGAATCCCTTGTAACCAAATAAATTTCATGGCAGTGTTGATTATTCCCCTATATTTTTCCTCTATAAAAGATATAACAATCATGTTCGATTCTTACTTGACCATTGATATGACCCAAACCAAGAATTTTTTTATCTAGAGGTGAACTTCTGATGATTGAGATCACCAACCCAATAAAAATCTATGTATCCAACTAAATAAATCCATTTCCCTCCCAAGTAATGAATCCATTGGTGTCGGTGCCTCTAACATAGTGAAAGATCCACTTCGTTTCTTTCCAATACAGCTCATGAGGCTCTGCATGAATCTAGACATGATGCCAACAAAAAATGAAATATTTGGTTTAGTATGGGTTAGGTAGATCAAGCTCCCCACCAATTGGTGATAAAGGGTACCATTGACTAAGGGAGTGGAGAAATTGGATACTAACTTGACTCTAGAAAGGAAGGGAGACAAAGACGACTTACAATCATCCATGTTAAACCTAGAAATCAAATCGAGAGAATAATTAGGTTAAGTAATGATGATCCCTGAGTCAGATTGAGTGATCTAAATCCCAAGTAAGTATTGAGGAAAAATCAAGTCAGTCATGGAGAACTTGTTGGATAAGGTAGTCTTAATGTAATAAATAATGGAGGAAGATCTTCCCATAATCAACAAGTCATCAACATACAAAACTAAGATAAGCATGGACTCATATTGCCATAAAATGTAAACATTTGGGTCAAAATGATACCTAGTAAACCCGGAAGCAAGAAGAAAGGTCCATCTTAGTATACCAATCATGAGAGGCTTGTTTGAGGCTATAGATAGACTTTTTAAGTCTACAAACAAGGGAGGAATCTTGGACATAACTTGAAATTTGTTCCATATAGATTTCTTCCTCTAGGTCATCGTGAAGGAAGGCACTCTTAACATCCATTTGGTAGACATCCCATATGTTAGTGACATCTATGGTCAGGGTCATTTGAATAGAAGTCATCTTGGTGAGGGGATAAAAATATCAAAATAATCAACCCTAGGAACCTAGGAGAAACCCTTAGCTATGAGTCATGCCTTGTAATTTTTGACGTTCCCATCAACACCATACTTGGTTCAATATATCCACCTATACCAAACCATTTTATTCCCTTATGAAGAGGGGTGAGATCCCAAGTATGATTCTTCATGAGAGAGGAATACTCCTCTTTCATAGAAGAATCCCACCGAGGAATCCCATTAACCTCTCGAAAATACTATGGGTTAGAAGCAGAGGTGAAGAAGACATGGAGCCTAGTAAACTTTGAATGAGTCTATCTCTCATCTAAAAAATTCCCTATCTAATCACCAACACTCTGTAAGGTCTGACTAGCCCAATGAGGACAAGGAAGAGATTCAGGCTCAGAATTTGTTGAATAATCACTTAAGTGAGAGGGGACATAGTCCTCGTCATCACTACTATCAGAATTGGTAGATGGAAGAGTGGGAGGAGGAGCAAGAGGATCAAGAGTGGGAGGATCAACAAGATCATCATAAGAGTTTGAATCATGGTTAGAGAGGGGAAGATTGACCTTTGTGGGTGGAGAAGTGGAAGTAGAAGATGACTCTTAGAATTTCACACTTCTCTTGATATAAAGATGAAAAGTGGTGGGGTTCAAAAGTCTATAACCCTTCACACCTTTGGGATACCCAACAAAGATACAAGGTTTGGATTGAGTTTTTAAGGCCTTTCATTTCTTCCTGGTATCGGATCCATGAAAATTGAACCGAAGAAATGAAATTTCTCAACGTCAAGTTTACATATATACCAAATCTCAAAGGTTTCACCCCTTTTAGTGTTGTGTGTAGAATGTGATTCTGAATTTAAAAAGCACATGTTACAGTTTTGGATAAATACTACGAGAGGAAGGGATTTGGAATGAATCCTGCAAGTGGCCATCTTCTTAAAAGTTCTATTAATTCTTTCTGCAACTTTATTTTTGAAGGATTGTAAGAAATTGTATCTTTGCAAAACAATTCCTTGAAGTGTAAAAATCATCAAATATATTGTTCACGTACTCCCCTCCATTGTCGGTTTGAGAATCTTGATAGGATTTTCAGCTTGTTTCTTGATGAGAGCCTTAAAGTCTTGAAAGTGATCAAAAATTTAATATTTTTATTTGAGAAAGTAAACCCATGTATAACGTGAAAATTCATCAATGAAGGTAAGTATGTATAGAGCTCTAGTAAATGAAGGAGACAAAAAGGGCTAGAAATGTCACTAAGAACTAGAGCTAACAGATGAGAGGCTCTCCGATATTTTCCCTTACCAAATATCTCTTTGGAGTGCTTCCTAAGGGCATAACCCTCATAAATACTCTTTGAAAAATTGACTTCAAGGTAACCCATTGACCATCTCATGTTAACTCAACTATTTAAGGTAGTTATAGTTTAAGTGGCCAAAATGTTTGTGATGTTTCTTACTACCCTCATCAACATGAATTAGTAAGGCGGTGGGAGAAGAGTCGGGATAAAAGTGGGAATTTTTTTAAAATAGGGCCTAATGTTACGCCATTCCCTCTATCATTTTAGTCTCCTTTGTGAATCTCTCTAATGATCCTTTGAGTTAGGCATAAATTCCACTCATATCCCTTGACCAATATGGGTGATTTGGTAAAATGATAGTAGAATGGTGGATAGATTGGGAACACTTAGAACATTGTTAAAGGTTCCACCATCTACTTCCACCGATCCAATACCAATTGACATGGACGTGTCATTACGAGAGTGATTTAGGACATACCACACGGTTCAATGTCAGAAAACATAACAAGTGAAGAACCTATGTGGTGTGAGGAAATTGAATCTATAACCCATTCCAATGATGGAGTAACTCTAGCTATAAGGGCTTTTCCTTTATTGTTCTTAAACTTGTTTTCCTTTTCTTTTGAAGAATCAGGTTTTGGAGCATTTTTCTTGATAAATTGAGGAACATCTATATTTTGTTTCTCAAGTAAATGAGTAAAATTTGGACAAACTATTTTCTCATGCATTGATGATATTCATGTCCCAACTTTGTGTAATAGGAAAACTTCCCTTCTCCTCGGTTGGTTTAGACATAAGTAGAGGAATAAGTACTAGTGTTGGATTTGGATTGGATGGAATTATCTTCTTTCTTAGGTTAGCCCTTTTCATCGATTTCTTCTCCTATTTCTTCTCCTTTCCTTTACCATTACTTGTTATTAGGGCATGTGAATTGGACTTGATTGCACCCATTTGAATCAAATTGTCTTATTCTCAAATGAGTTGGGAAGAAAAGTTGTTGAATGAGGGAATCTTCCAAGTAGTACTTATTGTCGTGCAAATGTGCAACAAGGAAATTGACAATTTCCAAGCACGACAATGATACCATAGTGTTAATTTTTTCAAGTCTCATCATTCCAAGACACCTTGGGTCTATCTAGTTAGTCCAAATGACCTCCTGAATAATGTAATATCATCCCCCTAGGTGATTTAGGTAATTCTATTCATCACCCCTAGGTGATTTTAGGGAGTTCTGAAAAGATACTATCTTTTGGCAGTATTGGGAAGGGCTATCGCTAGCCTTCCCAGGACTGGATTCAACTCCCTAGAGTGGAACGGAAGGTAAAAATTCAACACGAAGATGAAATGAAGACCTTAAAACATAATATAAATTATTTTTTAAGGTTTGGGGAAGTTTTGCAATACTTGGAGCAGTCTGAGTAAAAAACAGGGTTCACAAGCCTAGGCGGTACATAGGCCTAAAACAACTGTTGGGCTTCAGAAGAAGATTACGGGAGCTCCAAATGGAGTTAGGAGAAAAAAATCTCTAGAAAGAGGATTCTAAGGCCTAAATTATGGTGAAATAATATTTTTCACAACACTTTGGAGCATCAGGTCTGTAGGTAGTTTTTCTCAGGCACAGGTGGAGTACAAAATCAAAAATATGATTTTTCAGGGATAAAATGGAATAATAAAGACATGAAACCCACACCATTGGATTAATAATGCCATTTCTAGTTAGTATAATATAAAATTTTTCCAAAAAGTCCATCGGGAGCTCAAGTTATCACTGTTACAAGTTTAGGACTTAGCCAAATTTTTGGGAGGACACGTGTCAGCACCAGGAGCTTGGCGAGAATTTTGTGTCCCTCACGTCCCCAAAGGTTAGGAAAAAAAGGTTGTAAAAGTTCACCCAGCCCCCTTAAGGCCCTCTCAGCCCTCATATGACCTCTTGGACCCTCATGTGACCTCCAGACTTGACAGTTCAGCCCCCAGGTGCTTTTTTGAAGCATTCATCTCCCTGCCGTCGGATCGGGCGCCATGTGTCAGCTCCAAGACCACCATGGAATTTTATGTCCCTCATTAACTTGAGGTGAGGTACATTAGACCTTGAAAAATTCTCCCAGCCCCTATGGGGAGTCTTTTGGACACCCATGTGGCTGCTGGTTTAGCAGCGCCAGTGCTTATTTGGAGCGTGCATTCCACAGCGTCGGATCGGGTGCCACATGTCATGCTATTGACCATCGTGGAATTTGATGTTCCTTAAAAACCTGAGGTGGGGGAAATTAGACCTTGAAAAATGTGCTCAGCCCCCATAGGGAGTCATTTGGACACCCATGTGACCTCTTTTCAGCTCCCAGTGCTTTAAATAAGCTTTTTCCTCCTTCATTCCCTGTCGTTAGATCTAGTGCCACGTGTCGCCATCTTGCTCATTGTGGAAATTGATGTCCCTCACATCCATGAGGTTAGGGACATCAAGCATGGAAAAATGTTCCCAAGCCCTACCTGTGCATATCTTTTTGAAATTTTTCCAAGTGCCATTTTTTTGCTTCTAACTTCTAACAATTGTGTGTGCACTTCATTCCTCCATACTTCCTCTGCAACTTTCTTCCATCACTCCACCATTGCAAGAAATCAAACCAGACCTGATAAAAATTCAATCCCCTCCCACTCCATGAAATCATGTAGGTCTTAGAAGGAATCCTCATCAAACACAGAAGGAGAAGCACGAAGCACAGAAGGAGAAAACGGAGAAAACTCCATAGCCATGAAATGAGAAGTTGAAGAAATCTCCCAAACGGATGCATGAAACAACAAGATATATATTTTTTCTCATTCCTCTACCAAAGGCCATCAAGAAGACACCTTAAAACTCCCCCCATGTGCGACAGAGCATCCACAATGAAGAAATCTCCTTTTCGGCTCAACAAAGAAAGAAGTGGGATTTCTCATCAAACCGATTCGGATCGAAGTAAGATTGCACGTGAAGCACCAGAAGAAAAAACCCACATCAAAAATACAATTTTCTTCAAAAATGGAGCAGAAAACCAAACCTGCAATTTTGAGGTCCATTAATGGCTCTTGTACCCATAAGCCTTTGCCAGTCCGAAAATTAAAACTTAAAAATCTCTCTGGTTTATTATCTTTAGCGGGCCCAAAATTTTAGAGGAGGATATTGGGAAAAAACCCATATAAAAAAACTTTGTTCCACATCAATTCGACTCCCAGAGGTAAACTTTCTAAAAATAGCAGGTCTACTATATAGGAACTACTATTTTGGGAAAGTCATCGATAGAAGAACATGTAAAGAAGACAAAGACATTGGAGGTGCACTACAGTTGAGAATCCACCAGAATGGAAATTTTGGCACTTATTAAAAATAGTAAGTGTGCCCTCGAGAACTGCTTTAAAAATATAAAGTTGATCCAGAAGGAATGAGGAACATAGGGAGAAAGCAGAAAAGCGAGTCATGCAACATCAATTAAAGATCGGGACACGATTTACTAAAAATAGTAAGTTGATTTTTGGATAGGTCATAAGCCTTCTCAAGATTACAAAGTGGAGAACAGTCAAAGAATGGAGCCAAGTCCATTGTAGTAACTCATCCTTCGGCATAATTCTTCTTCTTCTTCTTCTTCCTCTTATCTCTCTCTCTTCGCTCCTCATACGACACTCTCTCTCTTCAATGTTATATTTTTACGTTGAGGGTTGCACTTTTTAATATGACTTAAATGACTTTAGAAATATAATGTAAATTAAGTCACCTTGCTATTATAAAAGGGAATTAAATATTTAAAGTGGAATATGAATAGTCTTAAGTCATATTAAGGTATTCGAAAGGTCATGAGGAAGACGATAAGTCACCTCTCATTCTATAAATTGTAACGCCATTCCCATTGCAAAGGGTTGGTGATTGATTTTGTAAACTCAAGAGTGTATTGAGAGAACAAAGGAGATAGCCAAATTCTTCCATTCCCCTCCACTCTCAAATTTCTTCCATTCCCACACTATGTACAAATTCTGCTTGAGCTTCAATAAAGGAAGAAGGAATTTTAGCCTCTTTGATTGAGGAGTTTATTGGTACTTTGTGTTCATTAAGATCTATTTAGTCTTGTTGCTGTTTTGTAGATTTGTTTTCTTCTGAAATTCAAGTGCATGTGATGAAACTTCTGACTGGTGTGCGCAAGTCTCTAATTTTCTACTTGCAACATTGGTTCTCCTACCTCAATTCTCACTCCCTTTCCCATTTCCAGACAAAGTCTTCCCTAGCAAGAGATTGTTAGCTTTGTTGCAGGGTCAGTGGAGTGCCCCTATTTGGATCCCTAGTCGAAAGGCCACCATAGAAATCCACATTTTCTCATGCATGCACATACGGTAGCTGCACTAGTTAAGTAGAGAGACTTAGACTCCCCAGTGTTAGCAAAAAAATCCACAAGTTTGTCCACTCGACACATTTTCTTGCCAACAATACCAAAAGATTATTTTATGGCATGAAAGGTATAAATGAATATAGAGTATTTAGGTTCAAGATTAGGAAGAATGGATAAAATCATTTGGGCATCCTTCTTATCAAATCCACATCCTTTTAACAATAGCCTCATGTAGACAAATTTGGAGAAGAAGCCCTGTAGGTTATCAAAGTTAATAGGAGTCAAACCTAGGATTTCGTTCTCTAACTCATGATCTCTAATGTCATCTTGTTTTCTAAACATGTCATCTAAAGTTTTCTAGGCTTTGTCATATGTTGTGAAAGATTCAATGTGAAATATAAGGTTGGGATAAACAAACATACAAAGAAGACCTAAGACTTTGTCACATCGGTTGATCCACTTGGATTTCTCAAGTTAAGTTCTTTCTCTAATCCTATATTGATGTGGTATAGCCCTTTACTTCATAGTGTGATTATCATTTTGGATTTCAATTCATAAAAGTTAAATGGTGTGAGAAAAGGAACATTAACAACCATCACGAGGAGAGAGAAAATAGAAATGTGGAAAAAGGAAATGCACACACACACACCCCAGAACAATATTTTTACCCACTATTTGTGACACTTTATAATTAATGTGTTGATTACATTCGACATGTCCATGTGATGTGAAATAGTTGGATAACCTTGTAATTGGTAGAGTGTGCACAAGTGTGAAGACCACAATAAGTTTCAATCATTCACAACGAGACAACACCATAACAAACACACAAAAGAAGGTCATGTTGGTGAAATAATTTGTCACAGTGCAGATTATTAGTTTTCACCAATGGTCGTGGGCTAAGCCCCTCATTCTTGGGTATGGGGAGGCTCCCATTATTAAATGTAAACTAAATAAAACTATAGGGTGGCCATTAGGCTATGGATCACATAGTAATACTTTAATAAACCTATGGCAAAGTGCTTTTACATTGTACAAAGGAAGAATTTTTGTGAAGGGAATCAAAGGGAGTATGAGAAATAAGGAGAGAGGTTTAATATTATAAGTAGGAACTATTAGATTCTCACTAGAAGTAACCAGAGTAGGTCCACATTTAATTAGAAGAATAAACCAATGTAAAAAATTAACAAGACTAACAAACTAGAGACACAAAGTTTTACATATTCATTGATCAAGGACAAAAAGTTCCTTCTTGGTTTTACAAGATCATCATGCTTGCAATGTTAGAGAGTAAAGAAGATAGAGGAACATAGACAAAGACATAGAGGAAATGTAACTATTATTTCTTGATGTGGTAGTGATACAAAGATAAACAAAATACACCAACCAATAATTGAATACCCTTTGGAATGGAAAAGCAATATCAATTTATTGCATGACAACTATCTTTTCAACTCTCCCGCACATGTATTTTCACATTTCCTCATCATTTGTGGCCTTAACTATTCCTAGCGAATGAAAGTGAGTCTTTTTATTATTAATGAAAAATGACTCTTACAATGTTAAGTTGAAGGTCACTTAAGTGAATAAGACAAAATAGTGAAAAAGTACATTCTTAATGAAGAATTAGAATATGGAGAGAGAAGAAAGAAGAGAGAGATGGTTGACCAATTTGATGAAGATGCAACCTCCACCAAGAATAACTTGATGACTTGAAGCAATGTGATAAAAATATCCTTCTTTTTTGAGATATGGAAACATTCCAAGGAATCGAGAAATCTTTGTTATGAGATCTACATTGTGATGGGAACATGATGATATTCTCTTATCACAAGGTAGGAGTTAAGGTATGGGGATCACTTCCTTACTCCTCTAGGCCTTCACAATTCACTTTTTGACCAAAAATAAACTCCATGATGCTAAAATTTTTTTACGGCTGTCTTTCGATCCTTTGAAATAGGTCTTCATCTTGCATATAGAAGGATTGCTCCCTTAATGAAATTCTTGTCCTATGACCACCTATTGAACTGAAATGATGTGATTGCATATGATTCCTCCTTTGAGGTGTGAACACACTATAAGGTGTTGAATGAGTGTTTAAGAACACTACTAAGTGAATTACATCATGTGAAATTGAGATGATTTCCCATTCTTGCAAACATGGTACTTTAAATGAAGATCATCCCCTTGCCCTTCCTGGCTCCAAAATCCTCCTTGAATGGAATAAAATTTAGGATGCTCATACACCTTCTTGCTCATATTCTTCTCATGGGAAATTTATGGTCTGAGTAACTCGGTGGCTTGAATAGATCATCTTGAATTTCTCCTTGAAGATTGTTGATCAGTCAGACCTTAGCACTTAGTAAAAAAAATACAGAAGTTCATACGAGAAAGCAGGTCATATTTAAAGGCACGAACGGATAGGGAGAACTTGCGTGCGGAGTAGAAGTTCAACTTTTAGGACTTAGCTGTTTTCACTCTTGAAGGTCTATTTTTAGAGATGGCGTGTAGAGCACACAAACAAGGTAGAGACGTGTGCACCACACATTGACTATTCTTGGAGGATTATCTATGAAGCGCTTTGTATGGACACGGAGCTGGAAAAATATCTTCTCTTTGTCGAGTTAACTACTAGTAGTCTATTGTTAGCACACTTGCATGTGTGGCTATTTTTGTAACAACATGTGGATAGTTATAGCATGCGACCTATTTTGGGAATAGATAAGTGGTGAAGGGCAAGTCCCCACCCTTATAAGTATGTAGTAAACTATGTAATACACACACACACACACACACAAAGAGAGGTGTGTGGAAACATAGGGAGATTATCTTTGCTATGCACATACTACTATTATTGTAATAAAGCACGTATACTTATTGCCTTCAATATAATGGAGGATATTGGCTGAATCTAAGTGCTAGTTCTGTGTGTAATTGGATATTGGATGTACTTGATTCCATCATGATTATTGTTTAAAGTCTATTCTTCCTTAGATCCAGAACTGTCGTGCACTATAGAATGATGTATTAGTTATGGATCTGTAAGCTTTAAGTCCTCATCATGCTAACATCCTGCTACAACAACCCTAAAAAGGGAACCGGTACCTTTACACACTTCAGGTGAGTGCTCAGTCCAGGTTGAGTGATGTGCCAGCACGTCTAGGGTGTTACTGGTAAATTCTAGGCTGCATCATTGGTTACGTTATCGAGACCTCTTTTGATTATTTTCAGGATGGTTTCAATGATGAAGACATACCGGTTGAATTCAACAAGTGTTGAAGAATTGATACATGATCTAGAAGAAGAATACACACGGTGATTCAACATTGGATCTAAGTTTAATGCATGCATGTGGGTAGAAGCAGAATATGTATGACAATTTATATGAGAGATCTTTCACTATCTTTCCAGTAGAATTATACGAGTGGATGATTTCTTATGCATGTAAGAGGAATTTTTAGGAAATAAGGGATAAAATATGTAGAATAATCCCTCACAAAGTATTGCAACAGTAGAAACTAATATACGAGAAAATATTATAGATCTCAAATAAAAGTGCGAGGATAAAATAACACAACACAAAGAGACAATATTTAACGTGGTTCATCCAATTTGGGCTATGTCCACTAAGAATCACTTGCTCAGATTTTTTACAAGCCACCGCTCTCTTAATACAATACCCATATCTGTTTGGAGCTATGCTCAAAAACTCTATAAATTCACTCACGAATTCAAAACACATTTGTAATGTTACATTATGCCTACCATATGCACAAAACCACATAAGTAGACATCCGCTTAAGAAATTTTACAAAACCGTGGGTATCAAAACCATGGGCCAAAAGCGTCCCATAAACCAATGGGTAAAAATCCGCCCATATGAGAAAAGCACATTTCCCAAGTATATCGGGCATGTTTTAAGGCCAATTTTTTTCTCGAGCTCGGCACGGCTCCCGAACCCCGGTAAGATAAATGTGGAAAGTGTACGGTAATCTTAGTGTACGAGTCTTTAACACTTTCTCACATGAAAATAGGCTCCACAACCTAAAAATATCCCACTTGGAGACTAGTTTTTCTCACGAACAAGCTTCTCAACCCTTCACTAGTTTCGTGAAGACCAACCAAAGCTGAACACAACTTCAATTTTTCCCTTGTGACCACCTTGGTCATTATGTCTCATAGGATTTTGGTGGTATGAATCTTCTCGACTTTAACTACTCTTCCTCCAAAGTGGTCTTGATGAAATGGTACCTTAATTATATATGCTTCGTCTAGAGTGGAAAACGAGTTCTTAGCTAGGTGTATAACATTTTGACTATCACTATGTAGATTTCCTTCCTCCTGCTTATGACGTAACTCTTCAAGAAAAATTTGTAACTAAATCATTTATTTTTTTTTCCTCTATGGCAACAACATACTCAACCTCTGTGGTTGACAAAGCCACCGGCACTGTAGTCGTGAAATCCGACTCACTTCTTTGTCTCACCTACGGTGTAAACATAACCTATTGTGCTCCTCTTGCTATCTACATCTCCACCATATCTGAATCTACATAACCACACAAAGTGGTGTCTGATCCACTGTAGCACAAAATTATCCCCATGGTCCCTCTCAAATACCAAAGGATCCACTTTACTACTTGTCAGTGATCTCTACCTGGATCACTCATAAATCTACTCATCGCTCCCACTGCATGGGCAATATCAGGCCTAGTGCACACCATGACATACATCACACTACCAACCGTAATGAGTATGGTACCTTGGACATCTGGTTTCTCTCCTACTCTGTCTTGGGACACTGCTCCTTTGATAACTTGAAATGGCTTGCTAAAGGAGTCCCAACCGGTTTAGCATCCTACATATTAAACCTCTCCAAGAACTTCTTAATGTACTCTTCCTGAGATAAATTCAGCTTCCATTCCTTCCTATCCCGAGATATCCTCATACTAAGGATTTTTTTGGCTGCCCCAAAGTTCTGTATGGAAAAGGATTCACTTAGCTACTTCTTGAGTACTTTTATTTCTGCATGTTTTTACCTACAACCAACATATCATCCACATACAAATACAAGATAATATAACTTCCATCCTCAAATTTCTTTGTATACACACTGATGGTCAAAATGACATCTAATATAACCTTGCTCCATCATGAAGCTATCAAATTTATTATACCATTGACGTGGAGCTTGTTTCAATCTATACAAGCTCTTCTTCGGTTTTCACACCATCTCCTCTTTACCTTTGACTTCATAGTCCTCAGGCTGCTGCATATATAGATCCTCCTCCAAATCACCATGGAGAAATGAAGTTTTACATCAAGCTACTCTAAGTGCAAGTCTTATGCTGAAACTATTCTAATAATGATTCGATAGAAGTCATTTTTACTACGGGAGAAAAAATCTCATCAAAATCTATAACTTTTTCTATGCAAACCCCTTGGCCACCAACCAAGCCTTATATATTTTCTTGCCTCCTTCTTCCTCTTTGAATTTGAACACCCACTTATTTTATAATGATTTTTTTCCTTTGGGTAGCTTCACCAAGTCCCATCACGGTTCTCCATGAGAGCCGGTGCTCCTCATCCATGGCTTGCTCCCACTTCTTCTTAGCATCTACCTACATTGCTTCATCAAAGCTCTCTGGCTCTCCACTATCAATGAGTAATAAATAATAAAGAGAAGGAGAAAAATGTTTAGGTTCTCTTATTACCCTAAAAGACATCCTCAATATAGAAGTTTGGGGTTCCTGTTGAGGAGGTTCTTGAACTGATTCATGTGTCACTTTCCCATTCAGAATATCCTCTACCACTGCATATTCTTTCTTAGATTCTTCTCTATTTTCCTGCAATTACTTCTTATACATGACTTTCTCATTAAAGACCACATCCCTAGATTGAACGATTTTATTATCCTTAATACTCCAACATTTATATCCAAAGTCATCACCACCATAACCAATGAAAGTACATTTTTTTACGCTTTAGCCTCTAGTTTGGTCCTATCATCCTGTTTATATGGACAAACACCTCACATCCAAAGACTCTAAGAAAATCAAATTTCTTACCATACCAAGCCTCCTCGGGTATGCCTCCATCCAAGGCACTTAAGGGTCCTCTGTTTATTAAGTACACAACAGTTATGCTCACCACTTATGCCCAAAAAGAAAGAGGTAGTCCTACATGTAACCTCATGCTCTAGCAGCAGTTCCATTATTGTTTTGTTCATCCTTTCGACACCCCATTCTGCTTGTGGATTTCTTGGAACCTTTTTTTCTTGTGGATTCCATTCTTAGAACAATAATCATCAAATTCATTGTTGTAATACTCCCCTCCATTATCTGACCTGAGAAATTTTAGCTTAAGACATGTTTCATTCTCTACTAAGGCTTTCCATTTTAAAAAAGTGTCAAATACATCAGATTTGTTTCTAATACAATAAACCCAAAATTTCCTTGTTGCATCATCAAAAAAGGAACATAATAACTTGAACCCTTCAAGAGATGATACTGAGCCGGCCCCCATACATCAGAATGCACCAACTCTAAATTAATCTCTTTCTTTTTAGGTCCAACCTTGAGAAACCTTATTCACTTCTATTTCCCATATATACGGTCCTCATAGAACTCCAATCCTATTTTTGTATATCTAGGCAAATCCTTCTTTATGATCTCCATGCTTTGTTATGGATCATATGACCGAGCTTATAGTGCCACAATGTTGTATCTACTTCTGAAGCCATAAGATTACAAACATTAGTGCTATAAGTGGTTAAATACAAGGTTCCAACCTTCTTACCTCTTGCCACCAGAAGATCACCCTTGGTAACCTTCCAAGAGTCCACTTTGTAAATATCACAAGTACAACCATCACTTCCCAACTTTCTGCCCGATATCAGATTTCATCTTAATGTAGGCACATGTCTGACATCTTTTAATAGCCAAGTATTCCCATTCTGTATCTTAACCTGAACAGAACCTTTTTCAACTATGCTACAAGGCTCATCATCACCAAGAAAAACATGCCCAAAATTTCCTTGAACATAATCAACAAAATAATTTCAATGTGGAGTATCATGGAAAGAATCCCCCAAATCTAAAACCCAAGATTGATAATATTGTGCGAAAAGAAAGAATCTAAGCATCTCACATACATTACCCATTGCCACATTTGCCTCCTTGTTTTCTTCTTATTGTTTCTTCTTGTCCCGAAGTTCCAAAAAGTCCTTCTTTGCATGCCCAAACTTTCCATAGTGCCATCATACTATCTTTCTTTTGGATTTTGATCTTGCCGATTCTTTGATTTTCCACGGCTTCCTCTATTCTTCACTCTCCCTCTAGTTTCGATTTCAAAGCATTCCTGAAGTAGAAGATTCCCCAAGATTTTTTCTTCACATTTCCTTGCTTAGAATCACCCCTACAACATCCTCAAGATTCAACTTTGCATTAGCTTTGAATCGAGTTGTTTCTTTGTCACACTTAGGCTATTCCAACTCTAAGGTAAAGAGCACAAAACTAATAGAGCCCTAACTTCTTCATCAAATTCTATTTTAATCAAAGCTAGCATATTTACAACCGTATTAAAATCATTTAAATGATCTACTCTTGAACCATTCTTAGACATCTTCATATTAAACAATTTTTTCATTAAAAATATCTTATTAGAGGCAGAGGGTTTTTCATACAACTTCCCTAATACATCCATCAGTTCTTTTGTAGTCTTTTCCTTTGAAACATTAAATAATACCTAAGATTTAAGACACAATTGAATTGTACCAAGTGCCTTCCTATCTAGCAAATCCCATTCCGCATCTATCATGCTAAAGGTTTTGTTCACCTTCTAAGACATTAGAATATGAAGATTCTTCGATAAAGGTAATATTCCATGTGTATCTTCCAAAGACTGAAGTTGCTGTTGAATTTATCAACCCTTGATCTTCCATCATTTGCCATAGCTCCCACTCAAGATAAAAATTTCCCTACGATTCAACACTTTCAGCAAACCAAACCAGGCTCGATACTAATTGTTAGGAAATAAGGGATGAAATATGCAGAATAATCCTACACGAGAATCACAACAAAGTAGAAACTAATATGTAGAAAATATTACAAATCTCAAATAAATGTGCAAATATAAAATGACACAACACAAAGAGACAATATTTAACGTGGTTCACCCAATTTGGCCTATGTCCACCAACAATCACTTGTTCATATTTTATTACAAGCCACTTTGCTCTCTCAATACAATACCGGATCTATTTTGAGCTATGCTCAAGAAACTCTATAAATTCACACCGAATTCAAAACACATGCAATGTTACATTATGCCTACCATATACTCAAAACCACATAAGTAGACAAGCATTGCTTTAGTAGTTTAAAAAATTATGGGTATTAAATCATGGGCCAAAAGCATCCTATAAACCTATGGATAAAAATTCCCACCCATATGAGAAAAGCACGTTTCCTAGTATATAGGGAACGTTTTAAGGCCAAAAATGTTTTCTCGGGGTTGCGGCCCCAGAGACCCCACTCGGGGCCCGGTTTGACCCCGATCCCTAGTGAGACAATTGTGGAAAGTGTATAGTACTCTTATTGTACAGTCTTTAACACTTTCTCACATGAAAACAAGCTCCATAATCTAACATAATTGGAGGTATTAGGCACTTGTCTGGATGCGGGAAGAATTCAAGCCCTTTATGATTCGATCCGATTTGGACTTGCGTTGTGGATACATGGTTCCGTAATGTCTTGAACAATTATATATTGGAATACTCAATTTTTACTTATTCGTGTCGTGAGGTAGTTGAATTCCAATTCTTACGACATCCAAGGAGCTTACCTATAAGGCATTCCACTTTGGTGACCAAGATCCACGATGGTAAATTTGAATCGGAGTGTAAAGCGATAGCTAACTAAACCTCACCACACACGGGGGGTAGGAGCAGGTTTGGTGAAAGATGACAGACATAGTGACAGAAAGGAAGAGAGAGGAAAGGTGGCTTAAGTATAATGAGGTAAGTGAGAGGGAGATAGAGAAACAACATAACATTACAAAAAGTATGGTGTTTAGGAGAGAGATGGCTTGTGAAGGATTTGAAGTTCATGTAGAAAAAGTGGAGCTAGAGCATCGGGATCCACCATCTTGGAAAGCATGATAGGGATCCTTCCTCAGTCTCACGTAGAAGCATGCTACAGATGACTGGGCCTGTGTGTGTATTTGAATCCACCTAGTAACCTTACCCTTGTGTTTGATTTTTCAACATCTAGTACAACAAATAGTCAACAAGCTAGTTCAAGAAATGGTATAGTAGGAGCGAGTCTTATAAGAAGTACATCGATGGAAGCACAAACAACTTCGTTGTTATATGGGAGTACCTTTTTGAGTGTATCATTGCCACAAAATATAAGCGTGCTGATTTTTGGATTAAATTGCAGGAGTAGTAACGCTTCACAGCTGCACTGTCAGTGCTGGTTTAATTATCTTGTTGGGACACAAGAGGAGTACGTCTTACAAGTCCGACCCGGTATAGGTTCGGGATCGGGGCATAGGTAGCTCTAGCTTAGGTGGATTTGGAGGTTATGGATGTAGGGGAAATATAGGAGGTTTTGGATCAGGTGGGAAAGGTCTGCACCAACCCCAAAATGTTTACATGGAAATGTCTCTTCATCTTCTAGAGTATAGGGGCATATAAGATGTTGTTGAACATGTGTATATGTGTGAAATATTGTGGCGTGCAAAAGGAATCACAACTTCTGAGCGTAGGGCAAGCCAATTTGCTACTATGTTACAAGGCGCACACACATTTGGTAAAAAAGTTTGACACTGATCATACTTGTGTAGATTATACAACTTTAAAGGATGCATTCCTTAAAGAGTTTCATATCCCGAGTTTGAGCGGAAGAGTATAAGTACACTTAAGTATATAAAGAAAGACACTACTAAAAGTGTTAGAGAGTATGATGCATGGTTTAAAATGCTATTATCAAACCTTTCTTATGATATACATGCAAGCCAACATGCACAATGATTCATTGGGGCTTGATTACCCCTTTTAGGAGGGCATTATCACGTAAGACATACACTAATCCATGCAAAGCACTTGAATCAGCCTTACACGCTGAGGTAGTTGGAAGCATGAGATCTTTGGGGTGAGCCCATTTTTAGAAGTACTAATAACAATTATGGCAAAACAGTTGGAGAAACTATCGAGTAAATTTGAAACATGAGGATTTAGTGCACAAATTATGAAGTAGAAGTTCACACAAAGGATAGTTTTCCTCACAAAATGGTACACTCGTTGATGATGGATTGTGAAATATACCATTTAAACCATGATGCTAGCCACTGACCATTATTACAAGGCACGATAAGGAACAACGTTTCAAGCTACTATAAAATCTTTAGGTCCACAAATCATGACATGGAAGACTTCTGGATGATTAGACAGATCCATGATGTTATAGATATTGGTGTATGATAGACAAGAGTTTTAGATAAGGGCAAGAATGACCTTTAGGGTGGGATCGAGAATCGGGTGTGCTATGATAAGAATAAAGGGTGTTTTGAAGGCATCATGGCAGAGGTCAAGGATAGTGTGGTGGATTCAATAGACTAGGTTGTGGTAGTGGAAGAAGTGAGTTTCCTCATGCAACATGTTATACATGCGGATCTCCTGAGCACTATAGGCACGAATTTCCTCAGAATATTACATGTTCTTTCTGTGGAAAGAACCATAGCTATGAGGAGTGCCCGAACTTATATGAGCATATGAGTAAGTAACATAAACAAGAAAACAAAGGTGCATGGATGGTTAGGATACAATGCGCTGTTGAAAATCAATGGATGCCTAAGTTGGAGGGGGAATCAGGGGCACTACAAGTGAAGATCACGACCCGTGTTGAGGTAGCAGACGCACGCTTTTGGTGAAGCATTACCATCACCAAATAATAAGTTCTTCATGTACGGTACCCAGATCCTACCTATCAGAAGGAGGTTTATCAGGAAACCATGGAAGTTCTAAGGAATCTTCAGGGTGAGATACAATACTTAAAGGAGAAAAAGCAAGAGTCGAGAGATGGTCCGGACGATTATAGATGACTTGAGGGAAGTGTGTAAAATGTTGCACCAAGAAAACATCATTCCACTTTGTTAGGGATTTGGTTAAAAGTAAACACTCCACGCACAAGTCTCGAGATTGGACAAGTGGGTCCTACATGTGAATCTTCCTCTTCATAGCTTGGATTATGACAAGGAAATCAATCTAAATGCTTTTGTGGATGGATGACTATTGAGTAATATCTTGATTGATATAGCACGAAAGTCAATGTTCTTACCTTGGATGCATGGGTACAAATGGGAAGACCCCATTGTATCCATCCTCTAATGTATTATTCATGGTTAATCGGACTAAGGCCACTCCCATCGGAGTTTTTAAGGATGCATCTATTACCATACAAGGATCCAAGTTCACTTTGGAGACTTTGAAGTTTTAGCGTTAGCAGAGTCGGATAGCTTCCCGGCTCTATTGGGGCGTCCTTGGTGTTATGCGAACAATGTTGATCTTCGGTTCAACAAGGGCTATATAAGTTTGAAAAAAAAAAAAAAAAGAGGAAAGAGTTATTATCCCTTTTAAAGATGGAAATTCCATGCCCTACGTTGAGTCCTTAAGTGAAGAATATTTTAATAAGATTTTTGTACGCGCGCAATCCGAGATCCGAGAGATGATTGAACCAACCAAAGAAGGTATAATTGAGTAGGAGGATACACAGTCTATTAGCGATACTAAAAGTGTTGCTTGTGATAATTGGGCTCATAACACTTATGAGTTGGTAGGGTGTGAAGTAAATATTATATTTCCTTGAGGCACACAACCACGTTATGTCAGGAGAATAGGTAACAACTTGGTACCTTGTTACACAGGAGAAGGGGATCCCATGGTATTCTTGCAGGCTAAGGAAGAAAAGTGGATAGACCCACTAGAAAGAAGAAATATGCTAGCATATACACTACGTAGGACAACAACACACTGGTGGGTGGTCTACAGGGATAATCTTGTCATATGGAATGAAATTAGGATTTCTCTTACTACTAGGTTCTTCGGGAGCAATGCACCTGCTCAAATAAGTATTTATCATGGTAATCATCATGTTCAGCACCACGTTCAGAAGTGTGAGAGAATCTGGACAGAAGGGTAGGAAGATTTACCACCTTCACCATGGGTGCACTGGTTTTATTCCACTTTACAATGCTACGTGCGTGTACTTGGTATGTATATGCAGAACTCCATAGAGAAACTAGAAATTGGTAGAATTTAATTACAGGAATGGCGTAGACATTTGAATTTTTCTCTACAAAGCCTCCGGTAGAAGAAGCATTGAAAGTTATCAAGCGCTTAACTATGAGGGATAGTGCCAAGGATGAGGAACTCCTTCAGGAGTTATTACCTAAAGAAGACTCAGGAGCGCATCTTGATGAAGAACCCAGAGGCCAAAGTAACATTACTTCAATAAGTTTGCCTTGAGAAAGAGAAAGGAAAACTAGTCTACTTAGTGGATGATGAAGAAGTAGATAATCTGGATGTAAACCATTCAACAGGAGGCATGAGGTACTTAACGGTGTGGATAAGACCATGTGCACCTATCATGAACCGATGAAGACAAAGCGGTGAATATTGGAATAGATATTGAGCCTATGGAAGCCATAATTGGATACTATTGGTTAGAATCAAGTGGAAAAAATCATAGAGTTACTAAGGGATTATGAGGACTTGTTTCTTAGGGGGTATTATGAACTTAAAGGCATGCATGAATCATTAGGGAGATGAAGATAAAGCTTAAAGACTAATTTATCAAGCCCTTTGATGAGTCGATTGGGTTAGTCTAATGGTGATTAGTATCAATAAGGATGGACGGATTAGGATATGCGTGGACTATAGGGAGTTGAATGCTGCATGTGTAACCCGATCCATTTCCTATGCCATTCTCGAGGAAATACTAGAAGGGGTTATAGGGTGTGAAATCTATTCATTTGAGATGGGTTATTTGGGTATCATTAGGTTTGGATTTCTAGGAGGATCAAGAAAAGACTACGTTTACTACGAGTGGGGTAGCTTCGCCTACATTGTAATGGATTTTGGTTTGAAAAATGTGCCTTGTGCTTGTATTTTCACGCATAGTTGTCCAAGCATTCAAGGAATTTATTCACAACTTCTTACATGTATATTGAGATGATTGGACAATGTATGGATTAGCTAATGATCACCGTGATAATCTGCGCTTAATGTTTGAACGGTGTAGATAATTAAGTATCTCTTTGAACATCAAGAAGTACATATTTTCTACACCATTTAGGATAATTTTAGGACACATAATCTGTAAGGAGGGTTTGTTGGTTGATCCAACAAAGGTTGCAGTCATTATAGGCCTAAGGGAGCCTACTAGTCAAAGTGAGGTGTGTGAATTTTTGGTCATATAGGATATTATAGAAATTTTATCAAAGGTTATGCCAAAGTTTCCACACCATTACAAGAGTTACTGAAAGGGAAAGGTATGTTCTATTAGGGAGAATAACAACAACGTGCATTCGAGACATTAAAGGAGAAACTTACTACCGCACCTATTCTACATTTTCCTTCGTGGGACAAACCATTTCATGTACATGTTGATGCCTCGCATGGCCATTGCAAATGTTGGCTCAACTTGGGGAAGGTATTTTGGATCATCCTATCTATTTTTCTAGTAGAAAGATGACTCATATAGAACAAAAATACACAACTACAGAGTGTGAAGCTTTGTCAATAATCTATGCACCGCATAAATTCGCAAGATTACCAGTTCTTTACACCATTGATCTTTTATATAGATCACATGGCATTGAAGTATTTGGTAAATAAACCTATTTTACAAGGGTGCATATGTTGATGGGTGCTCTTATTTCAAGAATTTTATTTCACAGTTGTGGTAAAAACAGGAAAAACTAATTATGGACCAAACCATCTATTAAGAATATTGTCGGGGAGAAGAAGCACAGAAATTGAGGATACCATGCCGATGCACAATTATACATGTTACAATGCACGACATCGAACTAGAGGACATTTTTGTCTTTCTACGAACATGGATGACACTAGAAGGAATGAAATCCTCGGAGAAGAAACAACTTGCTATACGCGCTACACCTTATATGTTAATCAATGGTGACTTGTACAAATTAGGCCGAGATGAAGTATTGCGCCATTTTTTATTGGAACATGAGTGCTAAAATAATATAGAAGAAGCTCATGGTGGAATTACAAGTGGCCACTATGTCGGTGATGCCACAACACACAAGATTCTACTTGCTGGATTATGGTGGGAGACCCTATATAAAGATTGTAAGGAATTTTTAAGGCATGTGATCATTGTCAACATCTTGGAAAACTAGGTCAATGAGATGAAATGCCTCTGAGACCTATTACTAGTGCAGAACCATTTGAGAAATGGGCTATAGATTTTGTGGGTCCTATTTCACTAGCTGCATGTAGAACTGGATCATGCTACATTATAAATTGCCTGAGACTATCTCGAAGAGGTGGGCAGAAACAACACCTACAAAGGACTATACAATGGCTACAACAACCTGATTTCTATGGGAAAATATTATTACAAGGTATGGATGTCCTTTGAGTTTGACCAATGATAGGGGCACACATTTTCTTAATGAGACAATCATAATTTTATTGGATGAGTTCATGATTGCACACCATAAGACTACACCCTATCATCCTCAGGAAAATGGAACTATTGAGGCTTTTAACAAAAATTTGAGCTAGACATTGATAAAAATTTGTGATGTTGGAAGAAAGGATTAGAATAATAAAGTCTCTACAAAGTACTTAGGGCATATCGAACAACTTATAAGAGATTGAACAAAGCCACACCATTTCAATTAGTGTTTGGCATAGAAGTCATTCTTCCTATAGAATTTATGTTACCTTCTTTGCATATTGTGTGCGCTGGAGGTCTAGATGATGAGCAAGATTTATAAGAACAGATTGAACAGATAATTAAGATGGATGAGTGATGAGCCATAACGCAGCTGGAGTCAGAGCAAGAAAAGGCCAGGAAGAAAGCATGGCATGAAAGAAACATAAGGGACAAGAAGTTTGATATTAGGAAAATGGTGTTTCTCTATGACTCTAAGTTCTTGCACCATCCAAGAAAAATTAAGGTACATTGGTTGGGGCCGTATGTTATCACTTACATCCTTGAAACAAGAACTTTCTAGTTAGAAGCACTTGATAGAACACAACTACCTGGTTAATTGAATGGGAGTAGGCTAAAATCCTACTATAAAGAAGTCTTCTCGGTGTTTGTAATAAGGCAATATTACCATTTAGATTATTTTTTCAATTATGTATTTCCTTCTTTGTTGCTATGCTTTGTCAATTTAGTTAGTGTGTTGTGGAATAAGCACGTTTTGAGCCGAAGCTAATTAATATTTGATGAATTTTTATGTGCAGAGGACTACACATACTTTTTGTATGGGGTGGTTGATGATATCCAGTACAAGAATGTTGGAATTAAATGAGGAAAGGAATAAGTTCTACTGGTGTTTTCAAGTCAAAGGATTACTTCTAAAAAGTGACCAAAAATGGAGATGAATGAAGGGACAATATAACATGAGGTAAGCAGAGGCCATAAAAACTACCATAAGAAGGTGCGGTGATGAGGTACTCGAGTGCAAGGAAGCAAGCTGAAGAGAAGTCTGTGAACAAAGGGTAGGAAGGCATACTAGAAGGTTATAGATGGGGCACAAAGATGTACCGCATGGAAATAAAAAAGTTGGTCAATAAATGAGAGGACATTAGGTAGGTAAATGAGCAATAAATGCATCAAAATTTGAAAATCTATATAAGGATGGGATGTGAGTTCATTTTACCATTGCGATTTAGAGTATTTGAAAAAGAGCTAATTGTGAAGATCTAGGTGATTGAATTGAGGTGTGAAATGTGTGTATCCGGTGGTGACGAAGAGATCTATGTGCGAGAAAGAGATTGCGTCACCGATGGTGAAGGGTTTGAGAAAAGCAAGGTGATGGAGAGGAGTGAGGGAACATGATTTCACCTAGGGCATGCTTGAATTGAGCTAGGGTTTGATTTGCACATTACATAATTCAAGAGGTGAGTATTTACAAAGTATTGCAAGGTAGAAATAACACCTAAGAAAGTAGTTGTAGTAGGAGTGAAGGGAAAGAAGAAGGTGGTCGTAGAAGAAGAGGAGATGGGTCTCGAAAGAAATTTTACGAAATGCAATATCCATAGGGGGTCATCGTAGGTCGAGTGGGATTATCACATAAGGAGAAGTAAGATGAGTGAGTGAAACCACCGTGCCACGAGAATAAGAATGAGATTAATGCATTGCTAAACACAAAGACAAATAAATGCATGGTGGAAGACATGCTTGGGTGCATGATGATCTTTGGTGAGAAGCTCTTAAAGAAGATTGGATTTTCTTGGCTATCACGAGTTCCCTTACTTTGGGAAATATGATCCCTTATACCAAAGTGGCTCATTAGAAGAGTGCATGAAGATTTTTCTACTTTGCGGGACATAGAGCCATAATTTTAGCTACGTTAATCTCTAGAGTAACAGTTGAAGGGAACAAGAGAATATTTGAAGAATGATTTAACAGAAAAGGCTGCAATCTTAGATACCAAAAAGGAGCTAGGGTACACAAAGGGTCCACGTGGCATGGACATAGATAAAATGAAGAAGTATCAAGTTGTGCAAGCAATCGCACATCTTGTTACAAAGCTAAATGACTAGGAAAGGTGGTCACAAGTGAACACCATGTGGTTGCACGTTGCTAAAAAGATGTTTGAAGGAGTGATCTATAACATTTCAGGTTACATTGTAGAAACTATCATCGAATAAGTGCGCGATACGGGAGGAAGATCGGATTTGGAGCTATTCATTGCTGGTGTTCATGGAGATCGGAGTACTTGATGGACCAAAAGAGAAGATATGGGAGTATCCCATGGAGCATAAGTCATCGTGAATCGGTTTAACAAATACCTATGTGAAGGATCCATGACAAAATTAGTCAAGAAAATGGCTGAGAAGTGGTATGATAGGCTACGCGCGGCCTTTGAAGAAGAATGACACATCCCCAAGGAATTGCCTTCGGTGGTTGGAAAGGAAGTTCAGTTCACTATATACCAAAGACTTCTACATAGCGCGATTCACCATGAGGATGGAGCATGAAGCCCTGGTATAAGTTACCATATGCCTTCATAGCAAGGTACTTCCGAGATGTTGGTACATAGGTTCTAAGATGCGTGACGCCTAACGTTCAATGCAGACAAGGTAGATTGTGACTAAGGAAGAAATATGTGTATCCAGGGACAGGTACATATATTGAAAGGCTCATTTTAGATGTATTGAGCATTAAACTATTAAGTTTGGTTGTCAGGAGATGTTGGAGCAGCACTGGTGTACATTCAATTGAAGCCACGGTTGGAGAATAACAATTATGTGGAGAATGATTTCGTGCTCCCAAGGCTTTGAAGCCCATGGAGAACATTCTAGTTCCTAAGCCCACAGAGACAATTGACGTAGAGCATGGGGAGGATATGCGTGAAGATAGTGGTGGTTTGGAATATAGAGGCAAAAGACATCCTATGAATAAGGATGAAGATGAGTGCGCAAATACACCACCTTATCCACAAGAGGGGGATGATGAGGACTTAGATGTAGTCTTAGGAGAGCACCGATTTAAGAGAGAGTTAAGGAGAACAAGGACCCAAAGTGCTACTCCGCAAATAGTGCACAGGTCATCCAGACTCTCTCCACAAAAGGATACAACCGCGAAAAGGAGAAGGAAACTAAAATTGAATGAGGAAGTGGAAGAGTCAGAGGAAAGCACACCTAATTATCCTAAACCTATAGAGAACGTAGAAGAACAAAAATATGAAGAAATGAAGGAAGGAGAAGAGGAGGAAAAGGGAACAAATGAGACATCTACTGAGATCGCTCAAGGGACATAAGAACACACGTCCCAAATTTGGAAGCTCAAGTTCCTAAGTAGCCTAGGTCAAGAAGAAAAAGTGGGGAGAACATTGCACCAGCCATGGGCTATGTTGAGGACACCGGTAAAATTGTCTGCGCCCATTTTTAGAGCACACTGACACAAAAGGAGTTATATGGATGGGAATTAATGGATGAGGATATGGCAACAATGCAAAAAAGGAATAAAATATCATGTTCGATGCACACACACATGGATGAACCCAATTTTGATGTGTGTGAGGAGTCATCCGTGTAGCGGAGGTTGAAAAAGACACCTCAGGCTAAACACATAACAAGTAAAGCCTACTGCTATGTTAGATGAATAGGTGAGCAATACATTGGTAAAAGTATTAACAGAGGTGGCAAGGTAGAATATGTATAAGGCTGCCATAATTAGGGCACTAAGGGAAGATATCAAAAATAAGGATGGGAAAATAGTGTGCCTAACGCAGGAAAGAGACTTAGCACAAAAGAAGAACTTTGTATTTATCAGCATTGCAGAGGAAACTAGTGTTAATGTCATAAGGGCTAGGACACTCTTAGAGCCAAAGGTACTAAATACATTTCCTTCGATGATACACTATATAGGTACATTGGTAGACTTAGTGCTTAAAGATGAATCTCTGCGCATGCCAACGCCAAAGGATCCAACATAAGATACAAAGCAAGAAAAGGCTACAATGATGTGGAAGATTACATCATATGAGGGACTACCGCAAGCGCTGCGCAGAAGAAATAACAAAGGAAGACCAAGCCTTGAACATATGTATAGCTCCAAAGGTGCTCATCAACATAAAAACCACGGAGGAAAACAATGAGGTATAAAAAGTGATGGACGACACATTGAGCCACACAAAAAGATTAGAAATGGTTAAAGAAGTACGAGGCCCTGGAAGTAGCCCAAGAACCTCACAAAATCATCCGGAGGAGCTTGGAAAATTTATTGTACGAGAAGATGGAATTTCTAGAGGGAAGGATGATTGCGATGTACAACATTACGTTGGTCTTACAGAATGAGAAAGGAGAGATTGCGAAGGATGAACAAGAGTCCATTGCAGTGGAAATTCCAAAAAAGAGGAAGCACTAGTTAAGTGGCAGACCTTGGAGGCCGAGATAAAGTAGGAATATCCTAAATTAATTTTTTAGGTTGCAGAAGAAGAAACTACAGGTTAAAAACATTCTTTCATTCATCCAAATTCTTTCTATTCTTCTATTCTTTGATTTATTTTGGAGACAACCATTACAGGGTGGAAATACAACTAGTGTGGGGTAATGTTGATCAGTTAGACCCTAGCACTTAGTAAAGAAAATACGAAGTATGTGTGGGAAAGTGGGTCATATTTAAAGGTGTGAACAGATAGGGAGAACACATGCGTGGAACAAAAGTTCATATTTTGGGACTTAGCCATTTTTCGCTCATGAAGGTCTATGTTTAGAGATGGCATGTAGAGCACAAAAACAAGGAAGAGATGTGTGTGCCACACATTGGCTATTTTGGAGGATTAGCTACGAAGCACTTTGCATGGACGCATACCGCAGAAATAGATCTTCTCTTTGTCGATTAACTACAATATAGTCTATTGTTAGCACACTTGCATGTGTGGCTATTTTTGTAATGGCGCGTGGCTAGTTATAGCATGTGACCTATTTTGGGAATAGATAAGCGGTGAAGGGAGAGTCCCCACCCTTATAAGTATGTAGTAAACTGTGTAATATACACACACACACACACACAAACAAAGAGGTGTGTGGATACATAGGAGATTATATTGCTACGCGTATACTACTATTATTGTAATAAAGATTCGTATACTTATTGCTTTTAATGTAATGGATGTTATTGGCTGAATCTAAGTGTTATTTCTATGTGTAATTGGATATTGCATGTACTTGATTCCATCATGATTATTGTTTTAAGTCTATTCTTCCTTAGATCCAAAACTATCATGCACTATAGAATGATGTATAAGTTATGGATCTATAAGCTTTAAGTCCTCATCATGCTAACATCCTACTACAACAACCCTAAAGAGGGACCTAGTACCTTTGTGTGCTTTGGGTGAGCGTTTAGTCTAGGCTTAGTGATGTGCCATCACATCTAGGGTGTTACTGGCAAATTATAGGCTGCATCAAAGAGATTTGAACATAATGCTAGAGTCAAGGTATGATGATCATCACCTTAATCCCTTGAGCTTCACATTTTACCTTTGTGAAAAATGTTTCACCTGAGTGGAAACACACTTAGGATATCCACACACCCTTTTTCTCAATTGTTCCTCATGGAAATGGGTTTCCTCTTCCAGATAAAAGGATTTGATCCTTGAATGAAACTTGAAGGAATGTATGAGAATGAGTTCCATGATCTCAACCTATAAACAACATTGAAACACTATGAATTAAACCTCATTAACTTACAATATGTGAGAACATTACAAATCATCAGTTAAGTGTTTCAAAACACTTTCACAATATATACATTGTTTGTGAGCTTGAGATGACTGCCAACATCACTCATGGTGATTCTCTCTTATCATGATCCTGATGGCCATTTCCTTGACAAATTAAATTTTCATGAATTTCTTAATGTTCAAAATTATTCATAGACGTCATGATGTTCTTTGATTTCACTTATCATTCAAGTCACTATCTTTCACACACATTGATTCACTCTAATTTGTTCCTTGTCATAGTGTGATTTATATGATGTCCCTTATCCTTAGAAAGAGATCTAATCACAAGGTGGGAGTTGGAATGAGAAATTAAATTTCCTCCTCATGGCTCATTTGGTCTTTAAATCACACCTTTTTAATAAATAAGTCTCATTCATGAGATGGAATTAACCTTAGGGGCTCAAAATATTCTGCGCAGAGGTTGATAAAATCCATCAAGAATTTGGTTTGAAGCTTCATGTTCACCTCAGTAATGAATAAATATCCTTCTTGAATGAATTCAACCATGATGAATCCCTTCTTCCATAATTGGGATGAGTTGAATCATCCAACTTCTTGCATCAAACTATGTCATGTAGAAATCACCTTGGAATTGATGCTTTGGGAACTCTTTGGGGGTTTCATTCCTATCGAACCATGAGACAACTTACCACCTTATAATGGTGGAAAAATTAATAAGATAGGTAGAGTTGGATTCTCCACAAGATTTCTGAATTCAATTACAAAAATTTCAATTTTTAGCAGGTCCTACCTAGGACTACTATTTTTAGCAAGTTTTCACTATTTTCTCCTTCTAATATTTCTTGTTTGTTTGGGGTGTTGCAAACATTAAGGAATCCCTATTTTCAGAAACTTACTATTTTTAAACATACACATCCTTATGGAATTTATATTTTTATAAAGGGAAATTATAGGTGTTGGGTTGCAATGAAAACACTTTCAAAAGTTTTTGTTTTTCTCCACGAATCTTTGCTCCAATTTTCAAAATTTCTCATCCGTCGAACACTATAGAATAAAAAAGTCAATTCGTGCTGAAATTTTCAACTTGCTAATGTAAATTTTATATAACCTCAATGAGGTTACTTTTATAGTCATCTTGAAGGAATTTTCAATTGGAGTGCACTTGCGAAGTTTTGGGGAGATCGGGTGCACAAATTGAGAGATATGGGATAAAATTGGTTTGTAGGATTGATGTTCTAGAAGTGATTCCAACATTATGTATGGACATTAAAATATGTTGGGAGGAAATAAATAACAATTTTTTTGGAAAAAGGCTAAGTTTTGTGAGAGATGAAGAGTTAATTTGATTTATGTGAGTTTTTAAACACGTTTGTGACCACAATTGCCTAACCAGGGTTGGGAAAAGCTTAATGGAGAAGGGGGTCACACTTTTGTGTCCCTATATCCCCATTGCACCTTAAGGTGCAATGGGGAAAAAATGAGGTGAAAAATTGTGACTTGGTCACTTTTGGAAAGCTAAGTACTTACTCATCGTGTCCGAATAAGAACATCGGGAGTGAAAATTTCACCCTAAGAGCATATGAAAGTGTTTTGGGGTCAAAAAATATATGATTTTAGCTCAATTTTTTTCTAAGATCATTAGGACCCAATTATGCCTTCAATTTCAAATTTAAGACATATTCTATCTTTGATCGAGAGAAGCAACCGATGTGATGTGTTCGAATCACCTAAGATAATATTTGAGTCTTGGAATAAAGTTCATGTTTCTATATTGTAGATGATTCAAATATATTTCTAATGATTTATTTTTCCCTCATAACTCATTCTAGAACTCCCAAAATCATCCAAAGAAGTCATCTTTCTTTGTTAGAGAATTTATTCCTTACATCCATAATCACTCGATGTTGCACAAGTTGTTCCTGAATCAAATTTTATTCATACAATTTTCCTAAACTACCTAAAAAACTTCAATTTTCTCAAAAATAATCCTTAGATTCTTTAGATGTTCCATGTAGGCTTCCATAGGGTGTTTACTAGCTGCAAAATGGCCAAAAATGACTTTTTAGGCCTTCGGAGGAAGTTGTTGTTCATCGGATCTCAATGAGTTCATAAATTAAATTAGGAACTCTTCCCTAGGCACTGAAACACACTTAAAAATATTTCTAGCACTTTCCTCTAAGCCTAAATGAGAGTAGGTTGGCCATGGGAAGGATGCACAGTGACTAGGAAACAAAAGTTTCAATTATGGGCTTAGTTGTCATGATCAAAAGTTTCAATTTTTAGTGCTAGACATTTTGCATGATAACAGGCTAAAAAACATAAAAGAAGGAGAAAATGAAGTTTCTATGTGAGAAAAATAATCTCATGTCGCAATTTGGATCCCTTTCTACAAGGTTGCGGTAGACACACTCACCGATCCACTGATAAATAACAAGAGCATGGGTATAATGGGAGGTCTAAAAAGAGTTTGGAAAGGAACACTAACCCCAAAAGAGGACACAATTTTTTTCTTAAAATTAAATTTTCCTTATTTTAATTCACCTTAATTAGATTACATTTAAAATTTTAAGATAAAATAGCTAAGAAAAAATAAAAAAATTACCTTTGGAGAGGGCCAACTCAACTTGGTGAGTGAGCTGGCTCAAGAAGTTGGGGTGGAAAGGCAAGGAGTTTGAGATGGCGAGAAAACTTCTACTTGGCAAGATAACAATCCAGTGGATCTGAGTGAGTCAAGGTTGGCATAAATGGATCTTAGTGAGATTCTTGGTAGAATCATGATCTTGAAAACAAAGTCAATGATCTTGGTGATCTAGACGGTTGATGAGATGGAGCAAACTTTTATGAAAAATATATATTTTGGGATCAAGCGAGAAAGGGCTATGGAAAGTTTGTAAAGTAGACTTGGCAAGATGGAATCGAGATATGTTAGAGAGAGGTCGAGGTTAGGGTCGATTCGGGATGGGAGATAGGAGTCAAGGCACGGGCTTGATAAGGTGAATGTTTCACTGGTCCACGAGGAACAAGGTGATCCGAGATGGAATAATACAAGCACGAGGTTGTACATGGTGACTTCACCATGAGGCAAGGTCAGTCAAGTTGACATGGTGGGCATAGGTAATAATGAAAGTGAGTATGAGAATGAGCTCTATGGGAAAGTTGAAGAGGAGGAAGCCAATGTAATGAGTCACAAAGGTCACTTGATAAGATCACGAGTGAAGTGAAACTGGTGTGGGAGAGATGGGAGTGATGGGAGCTCAAAAGTGAGTGGGTAGAGAAAAAAATAGCTCGCTAGGTGTAAGAGATACACAATACGAGTGAGTGAAGTAGGAGCCAACTGGATAGAGAAAGTCTTGACATGAACTAACTCAAGTAGAGGGAAGAGTAACTCGGTGGACTAGCTCGGCGAGTTAAAGCTGAGTTGGACCTAAGACAAAGATGACTTCCATTGAAACTTCTCACTAGAAACTTGCATATTTCCCACTAAACTTGTAGACGTGCACACATACCAAGGCACATAAAACCAAGCACGATAACCTCAAAAATACTAGAATAAAAAAATACAAATCTTGTACACATTCCAATATGGATCAAAACTTGCACTAGGAGAGAATAACAAACACAAAGCGAGAGTAATCAACAATGAGTGAGATGAGTGAAACATTTATTGAGACAAATCTACGATACCATGAAATAGGGCATGAATATCTCTTAGAAGTGCGTTCACATCAACGAAGTTGTACTCAAATGATAACACGAAATTTATCCAAGTAATTAGCAAGAAAAAATGAGCTCAAGGAACTCGTGCATGGAAATAAAATGGTCTACTCATAATCATAGATAAAAATGGATAAATACATATGGGGAGTGATGTGTAACTCCCATGCCTATAATTTTCATACTCCAATGATGAAGTGAGGAGTTACAATGGTAGAATAACATGTAATTCCCATATGACAATGACACATATGACAAGTATGAAAGATTCCATGAAAGAATCTCTCATATTTCATATAAATCCTTAAAATACCTATGAATCACCTAAGTGAGATGAATCACCATGTGTGAGGTGGAAATAACTAAATAAGTGAATAAATTATAAAATAATACCCTCGCATGAACACTTCCTACCATTTGAGTTATTATTGTCAAATAGGTGGACATTATTTGTCGGTTGGATGTCAAACTTCCTAGAGTAACACCCAATTTTTGGTTCAACCCATGACAAATAATAAAGTGATGTTGAACATGTGTAAGTGCCTTTCATAAAATCCTATTCCATGAATTATCCATTATAAAAGTAGTTATACAATTTCATTCATCATATCCTATTACAACAAATTTATTAGTCAATCCAATTTCATATCTATTGTCATAAATCATAACTATGAAGGGTGTTTGTTATGTTTGCAAAAACAATTTTAATACAAAGGATATTACTAATAAGATTTGGCATTATTAATCCAAATCCTAGGGAAATCATGGAGACAACACGTTACTAGGTATGATTAATCAAGTATGAAGCCATTTCCACATGATTATAGAAAGATGCAAATGTTCATGACAAGTGTCTTGTTTATTTTAATTAAGTTGGCACATGAATCATTTATCATGGTAGAAACATGAATTTGGCACTTGCAAAATTCATCATATTGGGATTGAATGATAACTTAACCTACCAAGTTAGTATTTAAATTAGAGTAATAGCCCAATATTTGTCTTGTATGTATAGTGTATAATTGTAATTTACGTCATTCATCTATTATATATATATATAAATAAATACACACACACACAAGGTATATTAAACTAGAACACTTGGATAAAAGTAAACGACACTTATATACATATCTTGTTATACGAGATATCGTAGTAAACTTTATATATATATATATATATATATATATAGATATAGAGAGAGAGAGAGAGAGAGAGAGAGAGAGAGAGAGAGAGAGAGAGAGAGAGAGAGAGAGAGAGAGAGAGAGAGAGAGAGAGAGAGAGAGAGAGAGAGAGAGAGAGAGAGAGAGAGAGAGAGAGAGAGAGAGAGAGAGAGAGAGAGAGAGAGAGAGAGAGAGAGAGAGAGAGAGAGAGAGAGAGAGAGAGAGAGAGAGAGAGAGAGAGAGAGAGAGAGAGAGAGAGAGAGAGAGAGAGAGAGAGAGAGAGAGAGAGAGAGAGAGAGAGAGAGAGAGAGAGAGAGAGAGAGAGAGAGAGAGAGAGAGAGAGAGAGAGAGAGAGAGAGAGAGAGAGAGAGAGAGAGAGAGAGAGAGATTAAATGGATTTTGAAGAGCATTCTAATCAAGGATGACATCCAAGATATAAAATGGATACACAAAAAATCATAATGGAATGTTATTTCTTTTAAAAATTTCTTTATTTTTCTTATATATTCAATTTCCATTTATATCATTCCTTGTAAGAAAGAAAACCATTATTCTATTTCCATCAACCAATCCTTTATTTCATTTTTATCTAAAATAGGGGATGGAAGGACACAATCAAAGAGCAAAATCAAATAAAAGTACTTTTTGTAATCAATTTAAGAATTGGAAGACTTGCTAAAAATAAATACTAAAGAACTTAATATATGCTTGATTTTAAGTAAGCGATTCATTTTATAAGATTTTTCGGTAGCTCTTCCTTCACAAAACAATAATATCATGGTGATCACTAATTTACCAAGAGATCTAGTAATTGTAACTCCAAAGTAATCATTCAGCCTCTCTAATGTGTTAAACTTGAAAGAAACATACCAAAAACATAAATTCTTAAGTGTAACACCAATATTGATGAAAAAAATATAATTACATACACATTTATACGTGAAAAACTAAAAATCATGTTGTGGAATTATTTGTGAGTTTGTTCATTACAAATTGTTTATGAAATGTTTATTTGATTTGGTATGTAGGGATTAACACTAGTAGAAATTGTGCCTCTTTTACCATATAAAGGATAAAATCTAAAATCCTTTATTCACAATACTAATAAATTGATCCAAAATGGATCTAAAATACCCAATTCTATGTATTCTCCTTATCTAATAGTTATAGTGCATATTCTTAGCACATTCTTAGTTCTAAAGATGGTCTAGTCAGGATGATGGTGATCTAGACACCTTCACATGAAATCGAAGGACATTGTTGTTATGTTCTGGATTTCTCTAAGAGACAGTGATGCAATTGCCCTAACGATTACGTAACTATCTCTCTTCATAGAGAGAAGGTTGCACAACTACCACGATAGTTACATAACCTCCACATGTAGGGATCGGCGGTTGTATAACCACCTCGATGGTTGTGCAAACACTACTTTGTGGTCATTGGAAGTCCTATCCCCGATGATGCAAGAACATGAATTCAAGTAGTTGCAAATTATTTTACTTCCCAGATTGGTTTGTTTCACCTTTCCCTCCATCCGTGTGAAAAGCAACTATAAATCCAAGTTTGATTCTTAATTCTAGGAAGTGATTTTGATTGAATTCAAGTGTGAGAAAAGATGAGTTGGAATTATTTCTTGTTTTTTTCATTAAGAGTGAGTTATTCATTGTTTAGGGTTGTAAGCAAGAAAATATAATTAGGAGGATTGTTGAATCCTTATCAAAAGACCAATCTTTGCAAAGTAGCTTCATATTTTAGAGAATTACATAGTGAAAGGGAAGTAATTTACTTACTCACTAGAGTTTTTCCCATATTGGGTTTCTCCAGGATAAATTCTTGTCTCCTTTGTCTTCTATCTCTCAATTTTCAATATAGTATTGCATGTTTCATGCATATTATATTGGTTAAAAGGAACTTATTCATTTTCCATTCAATTATCATTAGAACAAGATCTACTTATTATTAAAAATAGGTAGTTTATGGATCAAAATTGGTATCATAATAGTTAATATCAATTGGTTTTGTGTGGTTTAACTTGTTTTGACCTTGAGTTAAATTCCCCTTACTCGAAAGGGAAGTGAAAGTGGTGAAGTTATCCTCATTCTTTTGAAGAAAATATTTCCACCATGAAGTGGAAGCAAGGAATCCGAGACATAACTCATAGAGAAGATGCATGTGAGACTGGAGAAGAGTGTTTCTACAAGCTAGAGGTGGATGTGGCAAGTTTTTCCAAGGATGTGAGAAATATTTCCTTGTCTATGGGGAAATTAGAGTCCATCATGGGATTTCTCATGGAGAAACTTGGTGTTCCAAACGAGGCACTAGGAGCCCATAAAGAAGATACTTATGAGTATGAGGAAGAGCAACCCCATGCCAACCCTACACCTCCCCATTTAAAGAAGAGGAAAAGATAGAGATTCAACCTTATGATGGGGACGTGAATGTTGAGAAGCTAGACCATTGGCTAGCCCAACTTGAGGTATATTTTAGTTTGCATCAAATCAATGAGAGTCAACAGATTTCCTTTGTAAGGTTAAAATTAACCAGTCATTAACTTGGGTTGAAAATTATATTTATTCATTGGTTGTTAAGAAGCTTCCTCATATTACTAAGTGGGATGAATTTAAAAGGCTAATAAAAAATCACTTATATCATATTTGTTATAAGGAAGAGAGGTCCAGGTATTGGTAGTATCTTAGGTAGAAGCAAGGCCAAAATAGGTAATAAGTACACTAGAAAGTTTTGGAATAAAGTTGTCCAAATGGGAAAAGATGTAGTGGATTGGGTCCTTCTAATGAAGTACATTGGTGGAATCTATAGCCACTTCAAAAGACCAATTCTCTTGGCTCATTTGATGGATGTAGACGAGTTTTTCTCAAGCCTACTATTTAGAGATGGACAAGAAGAAGAGTTCATCTACCTCTCACCATGCTTCAAACAAACAAGGTGACACCAAGTAAAGCAGAACAAGGAAAAAGGAAAGGTAAGATGAATGCTACTTCTGTTTGTAAGAAGGATACTAAAGCTCATTGTGGTCATTGTAGTGTTGACACTTATTTTGAGGAAAATCGTTGGAAGCTCCACCTAGAATTACATCCCTTCAAAAATAAGAAAAATAAGAAGAAGGCCATGGATTTCTCCAAGGAGAGGAAGTATTTTGTAGCGAAGAGTTGGATGAGAATAAGTATTTTTAGTGAAGAGGTGGATGAGACTATGTGTTGTACCTCAGTCCATAGAGAGGTATGTTTGGGTAGTGACAATGTTGTCGGGGAAAATGAAATAACCAATCTTTTTCATATAAACATTCAAGTGAACAAAACTAAGTTGGATGCTCTTTTTGACACATTTTCAAGCTAATTTGGTTAGTAAAGAGTTAGTGGATAGGATAAAATTGGAAAATTATAATCATCCAATCCCATACTCATTGGGTTGGTAAAAGAAAGGTGTAGACATCAAGGTTACCAAACAATGTAAAATCACTTTTGGCATTGATAAGAAATTCATTGATGAAGTTACTTTGGATGTTGTTCCCCTTAATGTATGCCGTTTAGTGTTTGGTATCTCATATATATATATATATATATATATATATATATATCGGGATGTTATCTTCACGAGGAGAGAAAATCAGTATTGTTTGGTGAAGGATGGTAAGAGATACATCATTTCATCCTTTACAGGAGACTCAAAGATCTCTTTGGTAAGTGCCACTGAAGCCGAAAGCTTATTAATGCTAGTGGGAAATTTGCATTACTTATTTTGAGGGATATGCTAGAAGATGAGGTTATTGCATCTAAAACCACTTGTAGCATGTTTTCTAACAAGGATCAAACACAAAATATTTGGTTCAACAATTTAGGGAGGTTTTCTAAGAGCCTACGAGGCTGCCCCTAGTTAGGCCAATTGAGCATGAGATACACTTGCTACCTAATAGTCTACTTCTAAACTTGGGATTATACATGAAGTCTTTGAAAGATGTCAATGAGGTAAAAAAAATAGTTGATATATTTGAATAAACAAGGTATAATCCATCCTAGCACTTTTCAATGTGGTTTTCCTATTTTTTAGTACATAATAAAGATTTTTCACAGAGAATGTGTGTTGATTATAGAACTTTGAATAAAATAACCATCGAGAATAGGTACCCTCTTCCTCACATTGATGATTTTTGGATTAGTTATAACATGCTAATTATTTTACTAAGATTGATTTAAAATCTAGGTATCACCAAGTGTAGATTAAGGAAGAGGACATTTGGAAAACAATGTTCAAGACTAGGAAATGATTGTATGAATGGTTGGTTTTACCATTCAGGCTATGCAATGCACCAAAACCTTCATGAGGTTGATGAATGAGGTCTTAAGGCCATTTATTGATTCTTTTTCATTGTGTACTTGGATGAAATTATGGTTTTTAACATAACTTCGAAGAGCATATTGACCATTTACACCAACTTTTACAAGTTTCTAAGGAGAAATAACTAGTTTTGAATGAGAAGTGTGAGTTTCCTCAACAATCAATTATCTTTTTGGGACATGTGGTTAGAAATGGAGAGTTGAGGATTGATCTGGATAAGGTATAGGGCATTCTGAATTTTCCTACACCATCGAGTTTGACTGAGTCCAAGAGCTTTGTTAGTGTAGTTTAGTATTTAAGGAAGTTCATCAAGAACTTATCATCCACACTAGCACTACTACATTTAGTGAAAACAGGGGTAAGGCTTTTGATTGGGGTAAGAAACAACAAAATTATTTTGAGTTATTTAAATACAAGATTATACATGCTTCATTTTTGGCATTACCTAACTTACACCGACTTTCTAAGTGGAAACCAATGTTAGTGACCATGCTATGGGGTTGTACTACTTTAGGGAGGTAGGCCCATATGTTATCATTTTTAATTATTTCATGGTGCAACACTAAATTATCGTAGATATGATATGCAATTGTATGCTCTTGTGACAAGTGGTCAAGAAATGGAAACATTATCGATGGGTAAATTAACTATCATACATACGGATAACCAAGCTCTTCAATATTTTTAGGCTCATAATAAAATTTAGTAGGCTAGACATTATAGATGGATGGGATTTTTGCAGCAGTTCCATATGATTATAAAATATAAGAAAGGTGTGACTAACAAGTTAGTTGATATGTTATCTAGGCCTCCTTTACTTTTAGTTATGGGTACGTTAAATCTTCTTAATCCTTTTTTATGTGAAGAATATCAAGAAGGTTATGAGCAGGATCTAGATTTTAAAGAGATATTTTAGTAGAATTCTCCAAAAGAGGGCTTTGCACCTATGGGAGAATACTACTTCAGGATGGTTTTCTCTACAAGAACAAGAAACTTTGTGTACCTAAGGGGAAAATAGTTCAATTGATGAGGGAAACACACACTTCTAAGGTAACTGGTCACTTTAGTGTGATAAATACTGTAACATACTTACAGAGGTATGTTTATTGGCCAAACATGCAAGTAGAAGTAGATAAAATCATCAGGGGTTGAATTTTATGAAGTACAAACAAGCCCGATTATTGACCAAATTCCCTCGGTCCTATTCAGATTAGTGAACTAGTACTAAAGAAAATAAGTAACTCCAAATATATGAGGGTTTAAGGTACCTTGAGATGGGATGATGATGGATACAGGTGCAAAATGAGACATCCTTCTTCACAGTGAGATAAGTGGCTTACAAATCAAGTGAACTCAACACGAAAAATGGATTAGTAGATAGATGGGTGGGTTTCCTAACAATGTTAGTCCCAAGAAGTGAAAACTTCCTAGGATGGATGTCAACACATTTTTGAGAAGATAAGATAAAATATTGATAAATTGGATGTAGTAGAATTTGAACTGTAACAGAAATTGAAATGCAATAAAAGTGATAAAATGTAGATATGATCTAACAAAATTAAACCAAACTTGAGTGGGTCGATGACAACCGAGACTACAGGTCCAATCCTCGAAAACTGGAGTAGATCAATTAGAACAACGATGAAAAATTTAGATATTACGGATTTTGAGGAAGATTTAAAGTTGATGATGCACTAAGATAAAATGACAGAACCTACAAAAGATATGAAATTGGATCTGAAAGAAAGGATGCAAGAAAATTATGAAATATGATGATGAATGAAATAAATACATATCCAATCAATGATAACCTGGGTTGAGTCGGTGGTAGACTGGGACTGGAAAAATGGATTTGAGGTGACAAAAATGTAGAATTGCATGATTAGGAGGCCGAGAGGCTATGGAAACAGAAAGATGATGACTGGGGATTTGAATGGTAGAAAGGGAAAAAATGGAAGCTAGGTTGATAGAGACTAGACAGAGTTGACGACGATTGGGGATAATCTAGGGTTGGCTGAAAATGGATGGATTGAAATGAAGACTTGCATTTGAAAAATGAAGACCCGATAAGGCAGAGAGAGGGATCCTAATGATAGTTAAACTTGAACAAGATCTAATGGTGATAGTTGCAAAGGAAGATCCAAACATGAAATGATGAAAGAAGACCTCAAATCTCCAAGAATGGGCACAATATCCTCAAATATGACTCCAAGAGAGTGATAGTAGCTGCAAGGTCACACAAAAATGAAAGCAATATTGTAAGGGATTTGAAAGTATTCAAAATTACATCTTGGCAAAGGGAGGCGTAAGGGAAGCTTTATAGAGTTGACGACAACTGGATGGGTCACTTTGCTAATCAAAGGAATTTGTCCATTTGGGCAGTGGGAAGGTGACGAGCTCAAGAAAATGAGCCCATAGGAGGTAGGATTAGGGTTTTGAAGGATTAAGACAAATTATGTTTTCTTAGGATGAGTAAATCAGTAGGTGGAGGGTGGAAATTATTAAATAAAGACCACGAAGAGGTAAAATCATTAAATAATGGCCTGGAAAGGATAAAATGGAGGATTTAAGAAGAAATAAATTAAATGAGGGTTTAGAATTAACTAAACAAGATTAGGGATGATTAATAGATGATTAAGGTGGAAAATAATGGTAAGTGGGATACATTTAATTTAGGAGGGAAAAAGGGAAATTTGAATGGGAAGAGAGGTACATATGTGAAAAGATGACAAAGAGAGAATGTGGGGTGAGGGGTAATGATATCAAAAATGGTGTCTACATTTGCCCCTTTTTGTCAAGTGGTTTATGTTGGGAAATCCATGAGATAAAAATGAGAAGGGATGGAGAATGATGATGGTTGAGGTGCTCCCCCTCAAACTAGGGGTCAACAACACAAAGGAATTCAATCACGAGTTTGAAAGAGATAGATGAAGAAGGAAAGAATGAGATAAGATATCCCAGATGAGGATAAACAAAAACTAAAAAGGTAAATAAAAATATGGTGGTGATTTAAGAATCACTTCGATAGGGAATAAAGTATGAACTCAATGGATATGATGAAAATGTCCTACGTATTTATGATTTATAAAAACCACTAAAAATGGAAGGAATCGCATGAGAATCCACTAAAGTGGATATATAAGCTATGTGACCAACGAGTCAAAGTTTGACATCAAATATACACAAAAAAATGCAAAAATGGCTGAGATAAGGGTCGCGGAAAAGGATAGGGGAAAAAAGTGAATACGATGTCCTTCGTATGGGAGGAATAAAAATATGCGCTGGGTCGGACAAAAAAAGAGGGGAAAATAATGGTGCCCTAAGGGGGAACATGAAGATGGCCATGAAGGTGAGATGATGCAAAATAAAGATGTGATGGATAATGAATCCCATGTGTTGACCCTAAACCTCAACAACCGTGTGAGACTTAGGAAGTTTGAACTATTGTTACTGATGTACGTGGGAAAATTAAACTATTCTAGATTGTGAACAGAAATAATGTAAACACACAACATATTTTAATCCAAAACATCAATCTCAATTCATATTTCAATACTCATTACATTAGTCTCATTCTCATTCCTAAGTCCTCTCTATTCTCTCATATAATTTTGGTGATGCTCACATACATTTCTTATGGCACACCCATATACAAAGGATTAATTACAATAATTATACAAAATAGAAAACATTCCAAGATTCATTTCTTTTGATTCATGCCTCGTTAGCTTCTGTCTCATTTTTTTCTTTGTTCGCAACTTTGTGTGGCTTCTGCGGCTTTGTGTAGTGTATCAAGGATTTATTTAGTCTTCTACGACTTTTCCGTTGTATCACGGTGTCACCCTTTTATGCACGGATTCCTCTAAACCTCTATGACTTCTTCTAAACCTCAATTATTTCTTCTAAAATTTCACGGCTTCTCCAAAATTTGATGAAGAACCCTGTCAACATCATACCCCCACTTACACCTTGTCTCGTCCTTGAGACAAGAAAATGATGAAGAACCATATCCTTTTCCCAAAATTTTCTCCAATATTTCAAGGTAGGAATCAACCCCCAGAACTTAGATGTCTGGCATAGGGAAAAGTTCCCTCACTCAATTAGACTTATGGGAAGCCAACATGAGAGGGTAAGAGAATCAACCTCCAAAACTTAGATTCCTAGTGTAAAGAAGAGTTCCTTCACTTGACTTTCCTAACTGGGTTTCTGGGATGCCTCGCCTCTTATTATTCTTCATGGTGAAGCTGTGGGGATATGATTAGTGATTTTTGGTGTAATTTTCTTCTCAAAAGTATACCATATGTGTATCTATATATTTTTTCCATTCTTGTAGTTATGTGTTCTCCTGGATCAACTAAATAATGTCAGATGGTGTTGAATTCGCTTGTAATTGATTCCATTTGTTTTGGGTGGTTGTGAGATCTTGTTGCATTCAAATGATGACTATATCTAGTGGTGTGCTGCATTCTTGCATATCCAATAGCTTTTCATTCCGCCCTTTGATGTATTTGATACTTTTCAGTCAATTTGGAAATCTTTCTTCTTTGGGTGCCATCCTTGTCCTTACTAATATCGTATGATGTTGATTCTATATGAATATGTTGTTCCAACTTTTCTAGATCTATTTTTTCTTTCTGAATTTCGCTAGGCCATCCAATTGTATAAGTATAGTAGTTCGTGAAATTTTGCAACTATATCTCCAATTTAGTCACCGCGGCTTGCATTTCCTTCATTTTTTTTGGTTTTTCAATGTCTAAGGCCTTAGGATTTGTTGTTTATATTATTTTATAGCTCCATCATGGATTTTTTTTTTTTTTTTGCTTCCAAAATACTTGTCTCTTCCTTCACAAGTTGTGTCACTGCTTTTTATGTGGCCACTTCTACCTGGAGATTTGAAGCTATATTGATATTTGGCTTTTGCTATTTGGATGGAACATAACATTTTCTGCATAGTTTCTTCTAAGTCCACACATCTATGCATCCAATTCTGTTTAACACTTTTGCCTAACACTTGGCTACAAGTTGTTTTTTGTAAAGGGGTAAGTTTGTCCAAATGTACCTTATAGCCCTCGTGGTTTGTTCCACTACCCCTTGTTGCAACTATATTGATTGTTCCTTTTTCCTTTGTTGTAGTTCCAACTTGATTTTTTTAGTGAATTCCTTGGTGCTTGTGTGGGTACCATACTCATAGATGTTTCTGTGGCTAATGCGGATGGTACTATGTTCTTATGTTCTCCTTGTTTCTTTAGTTCTTCCTTTTTCTTCTTCTCTTCTGCCTCTTTTTCTTTCCTATATTTTTCCTCCTGTTCCTTTTGTTGTTTTTGTTTCCTTTCCACTTCTTCTTGTTCTTTCTTCTCTTTCTTCTTTTTTCCTTCAACTCATTATCCTTTCTTTGTTTTTCTTCATCCTTTTGTTTCTTTCCATGTTCCCTTATTTCTTTTTCTTTCCTTTATTCTCGCTTCTTCTTTCTTTTCCTTCGCTTCCTTCTCTTTCTTTTCTCTCTCTTCCTACTCCTTATGTTATTTCTCATTCTTTTCCTTCTCCTTATTTTATGTTTATTCTTTTTGTTTTTTTTTTTCTCCTTTCTCTCTTCCTTTTCTTCTTCTATTTTTTTGTTCATCTTCTTCTTTCTTTTTCTTTTCTACTTCTTCCTTCTTGTTTTTTTCTTTACCTCTTCTTGTTCTTTTTTTTTTTTTTTGTTTCTTTTTTATTCTTCTTCTCTTCATCATGTATGGCCCTTTTATTTTGTTTGTCTTCAACTATCTTTTTAGTGTTTCTAACACCTTTTGGTTGTCTTCTTGTTTTTCTATTTTTCTGTTTTATTTGTTTTTGCTTAACTTCATCCGTGACTTTTTGTTTTTCTTCTTCTATATGTTTTCTTTGCTTTTCCTCCTCAATTTTTGTAACGTCTAATTTTTGGATTGTTTCCTTAGTGGCTTCCTCTTCTCTTTCTTTCCTTGCCTTAATAAGCAAGCCAATTAGTTCCTCTACCTCCTTTATGTGGTTTTGATCTGTGGAAGTCTTTTCTTCTTGTGTTTTAGCTTTGTGTATTCTTTTTGAAGAGATTGCAAGTGGCTTGCTTCTTCCAATTCCACTTGTTCTTGGGTTTCCTTGATTAACTCAAGTGGAAGTAAACAAATTATATCTCCTATTACTAGTCTAAATTTTTCCAAGTAGTATTTTTGGCTTATTCTATAGCCATTTGTTCCCCTTCTATCAAGGCGTCATACTCTTGAACTACTTGTTATATCCCACCAAAAGATATACATTTATTATAATATGCATAGGCTGTTTTTGTCAAATATGTTTCTATCCATGGTTCTGCCTCCTCTGAAAATTGGGGCCCTTCTTGTTCTTGTGATGGTGGGGGAGATAGATTTTTCTCCTCTTTTGACTCAGATATTTCTTCTATCTCTTGAGAGTCTTCCACGTCTTCTTCTTCTTCTCTGACTTGAGATTATTTTAGTTTTGCTTTGGGTGCTAAAGCAGTAGGGCCTCTTTTCCTTTTGTATGTTTTTGTACCTCCTTTGCTTGATTTTCCATATTGATTTGGGTATGTTTTTCTATACTCTTCAAATGTTTCTTCAATGAATTGACCAAAACCGGAAGCTTAGTTTTCTAGGGTCCACATGATAGTTTCTAATTGCTTCCACTAATGTAGTTATTAACTCATCAAAATATTAATATAACAATGGGGGTATATGATATCTACATGGAATTATAGGCCAAAGGAAGGTATAATCAATATCTACAATAAACATTACTTCATGTTCATATTTTGCAGTGATTTGTTTCAAATCAAGGACTTGCTTCCAATTATCTACCTTATTTGATTTACCCATCCCAATAAAGAAGTAATTTGGGTGACTGCATCTAAACTATTCATGTGTTCCCAAATTTGTTTAGCCACCGGTGTATCTAAATGCCATTCTACCAATTTTGATTTGTGAGGAAGGTTTTTCATGAAATACATGGCTAGGCATATTAATATTGATCCATAACAGAAAGTATGCTAACCTTATTTTATTTTCCTAAAATTTTTAGGTGAGAACTTTAGCTAGGTTATACTCTAAATGGTAATTTAACATATATATGGCTATTTGTGCACTAAGCCCATGAGTGCCATCTTCTTGATTAGTATGATAAACTTTTAAGCATATGGCCTTAGCGGCATACTTGAGTGCATGATTTGTGATATCCATAATGCATACTCCGTGCTTTGTCTTCATAACTCCCATCACACAAGTTGTATCTTTCATAGTTTTCTTCCTCATGATGGCTGATTGTCCTTGTGTCCATAATCCCGTAACCCTATCCATGAAATCCATGTTAATAGGGTACAGTTGATCCAAATATAACATATGATTGTGAAGTCGGCTCAAAAGAACTTGAATTGCATGGTCAACCCTAGAAAAATATGGAATTCGACTCCATGCATCGATCTTCAATTCATTAATCACCTTGGTATTATTCTTATATACTAGTTCCTTTGTATTGGGGTCTTCTTCCAAGAGTAATTCTATGTCTACTTCGATCTCGTGCATAATTGTATTCAACTATATGTGAGTGAATGTATTTTTACAAATATCACGTATGATCAACTTTGAACAGGATATGTGAGAAAGATCCCTTAAAATCATGTTGTTTTGATTTGAGCGACCACTTGTGAAACACTGGTTTTGGGAGCTCATCTTGTGTAACCTCAATTGGAGTATCCATGGTTTTCTTCTCAATTTTCCCTAGTTTTCCCTAGCTCTCTTCTTTTCTCTTTATTGGTGAATCATTCTATCTCATTTTTAGTTTTGTGTGCCTTAACTTGTTTCACGTTGATGCATTTTATAGCCTTACCACTTGTACCTACCACATTTATTACCTTTTGGTGGGATACATTTTTGTTTCATCCGTGGTTTTCATTCTTCATTTCGTGTATTTTTCGTGTTCCCTAGCTTTTCTTTTGTTCCACGGTTATTCCTTTTATTGTGATGTTTTATCCTTCATCATGTGGATTCTTCATCCTATTCCTTCATTTTGTGGATTGCTCCTTTCTTTCTTCCATGAATTTTTCCTCCTCCCTTTGTCATGCAGCTTTTTCTTATACCATTTATTTTTCTTTGTGTCATTCTGCAGGTTTCTTTCCTCTGCAGTTCTTATTTTCTTTTTGTTTTTCTTTATTACGTGTGTATGCTCCTCTACTGACTATTCCTTCTCTTAATTATGCGGGTATTCATCCTCCTCAATTCTTACTTCTCTTTATTTTCGTTATTTCTTATATTTATTAGAGTAAGGATGCCCTTGCGGGTTTTCATCCTACCCCTCATCCTATTCGTCGAATTGTTAGTTTTCAGATAGGGATGGATTTTTTTTAATTTTTTTTTCTATTTTTTTTAACCTTTTCTCCATTCACATACCCTGGTAATTCTTTGAGTTGTAGTGTCTAAAGCTTTGTTGCACCTGAAGGTAATATGTCTTTAATTATATAAGGTCCTAGCCATCTTACTTTTAATTTTCCTAGATGTTTCCATTTACTGTCATAAAGTAAGGCCACGATATCCAATGTCAAATTCTTTCCTCTTTATGTGGTAGTCATGCCAAGCCTTTTGTCTTCTCTTTTCTTGGGTTTGGTTATAAGCTAATAGAACATTTTCTTATCTAGTTTCTCCAATTCAATCAACCTCTCATGCAGTGAAGCATCTTCATTCATTCTAAATACGACTTCCATTCTTAAACTTGGGATTAAAAAATCTATAAGGACCACGAATTCCAATCCATAGACCAATATGAAAGGAAATAATTTTGTCAATATTTTATATGTGCTATGGTAAACACAAAAAGCTGCAGGTATCTTCAAATCCCAATCTACTTGTTGTAATGAACATATCTTCATAAGAACCTTCTCCAATACCTTGTTGAATGCTTCAATTATGTCATTTACTTGTGGATGGTAAGGCATACTTCTATTATGGTTAATCATGAAGTTTCTTAACAATTCTTGGATGGTAGCATTGACAAAATGTTTCCCTTGGTCACTTGTGATACTTAAGAGGCATCCAAACCATGTAATGATATTTTCATAGATAAATCTAATAGTTGTCTTAGCAGTAAAATCCTTAGTAGGGATAGCTTTCACCCATCTTGTTAAATACTCTGTCCCTATTATGAACCTTACTTAGGAGTGTCTTGCAACGGGTTTGATTGGTCCAATGAAGTTTATTTCCCACTTTTCAAATGGTGCCAATGCTAAAATTGGTTTCAAAGGAATTTCATCACGAGCATTAGGTTTTCCCACCCTTATGACAGATATCACAAGACCTTGCGTGTTTATGTGCATCTTTAAAAAGTGTAGGCCACCACAAACCAACCATCATCACTTTCCTAGTTATTTGATCTCCTCCGTTATGTCCTCCACTACACCTTCATGAGCCTCTATCAATATGTTCTTTCTTTCATGTTCTAAGGCCACCCTCCTAAGGACATCATCTTGTCCTTTCTTATATAATTGTCCCTGAATAAATGTAAAGGGAAAGTCTCTACTTAAACGGTTCCTCTTTTGCTGCTTTATATATTCACTGTGGAATTATCTTGTGTGCATTAACTATGTTATCTCATCAAAATCTTTAGGAATTACCTCTACTCTGAATATGTGTGCACTAAGGAAATCATCATTTATGGTCCTTCATCTTCTCCATTTTCTATTCTTGATAGGTAATTTGGCCCATTGTTTAATCTTCCTAGTTTTACCACAATGGTGAAGTCAAATTCTTGAAAAAGCATCAACCAACGACATATCCTTCCTTGTAACATTGGTCTATTTAACAAATATTTCAATGGCTCATGATCTGTATAGAAAACAAAAGAAGTAGCCAATAAATTTTGTCTATATTTTTGCAAGGCATAAACCATGCTCAATGCTTCTCTCTCTATAGTGGTATAGTTCCTTTCTTCTTTGGCTAACTTCCTACTTGCAAATGCCACTGGAAGGTCCATTTTTCTTGAGGTTGTGTCAATACTACCCCAATGGCAATGTCAGATACATCTATATGGACATGGAATGGAACTTTCCAATCTGGAAATATCAGGATTGGTGCATGCAAGATTTTGTCCTTCAATACTTCAAAGGCATCCACGCATTGTTTGCTCCATTGTATTTACTTGTTTGTTCTTTTCTTCAATAACTCCTCCAAAGGTGCGCTTATCTCCATGCGTTTCTTATAAATTTTCTATGGTATCTAGTATATCCAAGAATTATTCTGACATCCTTCTACATTTTGAAGGGGGCAAGTTAACAATCACTGAAGTCTTCATTGGATCAATTAATAATCCTTATTTACAAATTATGTGTCCCAATAATGTGCCAAATGGGGTTAAAAATATGCACTTCTTCAAATTCAGAGATATTTTTAATGCTCTACATTTTTGAAACATCAATCTCAACACTTGAATGTGATTTTTCGATGTCAAGAATAGATCATCATCAATCATTGAGGTATACTTCAAGAAATCATGAATGAATTATTTAAATGCAGTAATCATTATTCTACTAAACAACATTGGTGCATTCTTGAGTCCAAATGGCATAACAATGTACATAAATGAACCCCATTCCATAGAAAAAGTAGTCTTTGGTTGGTCTTTAGAGGCATTTCGACTTGATGGTATCTAGAGAAACCATCAGTGAAAGAATAGACTTCTCTACCTGCAACATTTTCTAACACTTCTTTTGTAAACAACGTTGAGAATGGGTCATGTACGCAAGATTTGTTTAACTCTTTGTAGTCTACGCATATCATTATTTCTCCATTAGACTTATCCATTCGAATCATCAACAAGATTTATAATTCCAACATTCAACATTTTATCTATTTCAGTCTTCACCTTGACTTTTAGGTTAGGATTTAACCTATATGGTCTCTTTTTCAAGGGTTTGAACCCTTCCTTTATTTGTATCTTCATTGTGCTAAATTATTATTTTATACCCCTCAATTCCTTGAAATATTTTGGGAATATGTCCTGAAATTCTTTAAGAAGTTCAACTACCTTTGCCACTTCTTTTTCGACCAGTAGTCTCCTATCTTGGCAAGTTTCTCTTCTCCATTGGTCCTAATATTTTCTATTCTTATCTTTAGAGGCTGATAATAATATTTGTCTTCTTCCGCCTTAGTCTCCACTACTTCCCTTTCTCCTTCAATTGTTTGGTATTTTAAATTCTTAGGCCTTTCATCTCTCTTGTTTTTCTACTACAAAGCAATGTGCCATTTCTAGAGTTTTGTTTAAATTTTCTTGCCTTAGTGGTTCTTTGGTCTCTAGTGTATTCTGTGAGTACTAATCCATGACCAATTTTGGGATTAGGAATAGAAAAGTCCTAATATTTTGTAGTGCCCTAAGGATGTTCAGATCTACATCCCAAAAATTTAAAGTATGGCAAAAATCCTTAACAATCTGGTCCCAACTTCTTGTTTCTCTTTTGAGTTCTTGGTGCATGTACTAAGACCATGGTATGGGTCCAAGTGTCCATATAAATAATTGTATCCATACTAAGGGAGAATGTCCTCCATAGATTTTCTAATGTATCTTACAGATTTGGATGTGTCTTTGAGGATGACTGTCACCAAGTATATTCGTGTATTGCCACATGGTAACCTTTGTTATGATTGTGGAGTTGAATTGCTTTACAGATAGCCTATTTTACATGTTATTGGTTTTTGACAATAATAAGTGTCGATCATGGTGTAACCGGAATCGGTCAGGTGTAACCAGTGTTAGTTAGTCTAGGTCGAGGAAGTGACCGGCAACGATCGAGTAGTAACCATCGCGGTTACTCGTGTGTGTGAAAGTTTATATTTAACTCTCAGAATTAGATCTATTTTTAGCATTAAAGAAGATCTATTAATTGTAAATGCATGGCTATTGTGCCCTAAGTTTATATATGCCTATATAAGCATGAAAGCTAGGGTTTAGAAGAGAATTAAGAGAAGGATTGAATTATATCCTTGATTCTCCTAGATTGAGAGGTTGAAGAAGAAGAAGAGAAAGAAAGAACACATTACATGAAGACAAATTCTCCATGGAGAGGAGATAGACAGAAGGAAATAACAATTACATCTCGAATGGTGAGAAGAGGGTAAGACCTTCTACTATATTTTCTTTGTATAGTTATTGTCTCATTGTAATAGCTCGCATAGTATGCAAAGCACATAGAGTTTATTCTTGTAGATCCACATGTTGGTGAGATCTTGTATTATAGATCTATGTAGATCTAGTCTTGTATTGTAAATCCATGAGATCATATTGTATTGTTGATTCATGTAGATCTAGATATTGTAGAAGAGGTTGTCTTCATATTTGCATAGGTTATACATGCAGTGATGGAGAGAAAAACTTACTTCTTGGTGCACAGTTATAGTTGCACATATGGTAGACCCATGTGAGAGGTCTTGTTTACAGATCCATAGAGAACTGGTAGTAGTTTAGAGATGTAGTAGTTCATGATTATGTGAGATCTGTTGGTGGTATTTGGAGGCGCAGTTTTAGTGCACTCATGGAGATCCATTTAGAGATCTAGAGGAGAGGAGATACTCTTTGAGAGATGCATTATACTCTTGTATTGAAGAGTTGGTTTGTACTCTTGTTGTATTATATATATGAGATCTCTATCTTTGGTGGATGTAGCCCACATTGGGTGAGCCACGGTTCATGTTGTGTTATGTGTGTGTAATTTGTCTTGATTTGGATTATTCTAGTTTATACTTCCACTACTGTAGATTTTGGGGATTTTTTTAGATCTCACATACATGATTTTGTTTGTTATTGAATCATAGAAATATTCCACGATCCCGAATTCCAAACAAATGGTATCGAGAGAAAGGTTAGCTTGGTTAGCTTGGCTAGCTTAGTAAGATTGGTTATTTGAGCAAGGGTTTGCTTTATGGTTTTGTTAGTGGTTTGGTGACATGTATAAGAGCAGGGTTTGTTTTTCCTGATGAGAAGATCACAGGAAGAGATTAAATCTCAAGTGGGAGCTGGTAGAGTAAGGTTGCTAGAAAATTACAAAGTGATCTACATCAATTAAGTGGCAATCGAGTGTGTCGGTAGGGTGACCGTGGTCGATTCTGAGTGGTAACCGTGGTCGATTACAGGTGACCGTGGTCGGTTATTGGGAAACCTAGTTTTAAACAAAAAATCACAGATCTGAAGAATTAAGAAGATGCATGGAATGTATCTTGGTTGCTGAGGTGTCCTTGGTTCTTGGAGGCACAAGCATGTTGGTTAGATTGCAGATCCGGTTATTGAGGTATGGTTTTATCTTGGTATTGTAGTGCTTATATTATTTTGGTTGCACATGCATGTTTGGGATTGCAGATCTAGATCTGAGAATGAGAGAAAAGGAGCAGTTATGCATCCTTTGGTGTAGTTAGATGCATGGGATTCATTAGAGAAGCTGAATACAATAGCACAGAATGAAGATGGGGTTTCCATCAGAGAAGCATGTTCTTGATTAAAGATGTGGTTGAGTATCTTGGTGTTGGTAAGGTGATGTATTTCATCTTGGTGTAATTTTTATTGCTGTTAAGTTTTTGTGCAAGATTTGGGTGCTTCTTGAAATGACTGGCTCAACAAAACTATCGGCTTTGGTCGGAGTAGGCACCTGGTTTGGTGACCTATGCCAATTTGTGGCGTTGTGTTAGTTCTAGCAACACCGATGTTAGTCAAGGAACCTGACATTGGTCACAGAGGGTAACTGCTATTGGTCAAAAACCATAGTTGGTCTCTATGACAACAAGTTTGCACATGGTTTCTTACAGTAGAAGAGGGCATGGATGGTTCAGTGTCCTATTTTGGAGGATCATGTTTCTTACACAAAGTGTGTACAGGTAGAAACAATGCAGATCACTTCAATGTTTGGATTAGAAAGAGGACAGAGTTGGCTTGGTTAGTCTAGTGAGACTTTGGGTTAGGTATCTCTATATGGTTCATGTTTTATTTCTTTCTTTTGGAGCAATTGATATTATGTTTGGATAGTGTGCACATATTTACACCATGTTTTTGGTGTTGTTTGACTTTTATTTCCCAATTGTGTGGAATCTTGAGGATAAGGATATCTAGTCTAAGGATGATATCCTCAATGAAAAGTCATGGTTAGACATAGTTGCAGTAATGAAAGATGTTGAGTACACAGGATGAAAAGAATTTGATTCACCTACTTCACAAGAAGTCCAAACTTCTGTGATGTAGGAGTATTATTTGATAAGAAGGGAATCATTTTATATTTTCTTTCATCTAGTTTTATTTCTCACTGACATATTATCTTTTGAGCTTGGTGTTAGTGGTAGTGCAGGGAATTTTGTGTTTAGTGGGAGCAAGCCACGGTTATTGGAATTGTAGGATTGGATACATAATACACATGTAGAGTGAGAGGAGATTGCTACTATTTAGAGTGACAGAGGAACTAGTTGATTTTGGAGGGAAGTCACTGATTTACAGGTATATTGAGTTTATTAATTTTTGATGTCACTTCTGGTTTATTTTGTGGTGTCTGGATATCCCTGTTGGATTACAGTTGATGGTTAGATTCAATTGTGTGAAGATGATAGAGCAATTTTTAGAGTTTTAAAGGTTAAAAGAGAAAATATGCTGAAGTTACTGAGAGACCGGTGTTAGTTAGGATGAAACGTGGTTGGTCATTTGGTAATTGTGGTTGGTTAGGCAATGACCGGGCCGGTTAGGAAACCATGGTCAGTTTGGTCACAAGTTTGACATCAGTGTTTATTTACCATTTTTAGATGGTTCCCTTGTTTTTATTTCATCTTGGTTTGGTTTGTGTAGTATGTTGATGACATGTTTTCTAGTATTTACACTTGGTATTAGTTGCATGGTTTAGCATGGTTGTTTTTATTGACATTGATGAGCACATGATTCATATATGGCTTTGGAGTTAGTCGGTGAGAGACTTGGCACTTCTGGAGAGCCTGATGATATGGATGGATGTATAGGTGAGTTTATACATGTGGATAGATTCAATTTTGTGAGTCTATGATGATGCAGATGTTTGATTTGCACATGGATGCCTATGAGCATGGTTTAGATGCCTTGAGCATGAGTAGGGGATGTTTGTATTTCCTCTTGATTACTATGTTCCTCCTTGATAGGTATGTTATCTACAGATGAATTTATTGGACATGCTAGTTGTTTATGTAGGGTTGGATTTATAAATTGTAGTGTTTGGATTTCTTTGAGTTATGCAGGTGTTTGTGGATTGATCACCCACTGTTGCATGTAGAACTCATTCAGGGCTGTTTTTACCCGGGATCTTGTTTTTCTTTTGCATATTCTAGTTTGACTTATCTTTGGACAAATTGCATTGGTGGTTGCATGGAGACATGGATAGATGGATGGAGAACATGGTGGATTTTATAGGTATGGCTATGGTTGCGAGTTGAAGATCAAGTACTTCGGTTTGAGTGGGAGATCTTGTAGTGTGTGTTAGCCACGATGGATTGGCTACATGAGAGGCTTGGTGTTATGATTCAGTGGGAGCTTGATGTATGGATAACTCGGTTATCACGAATAAGTAAACTTACATGCAAGTATTTGGTAAGTCATGTTTTTATCTTCTTGGTTTGAGAAGATAGTTTGATCTTCCTGGTTTTATTTTTGAGAGAATTGTTGAAGGAAATAATAGACGGTCTTCACGGTGTGTAGAGGACGGTGATGTACATGTATAGGTACAAGTTCAGCAATTTATCTCCAATTGGGAGATTTTTAGGATCGTGGAGTTGAATTGCTTCATAGATAGCCTGTTTTACATGTTACTGGTTTTGACATAATTGGCATCGGTCGGGTGTAACCGACATCATTGTGGTGTAACCGCATCGATCAAGACAGTCGAAGTGACCGGTGATGGTTAGCAAGAATCGTCACCGATTACCTATGTGTGAAAGTTTATATTTAACTCTGAATTAGATATATTTTTAGAATTAAATAAGATCTATTAATTGTAAATGAATGGCTATTGTTCCCTAAGTTTATATACACCTATATAAGCATGAAAGCTAGGGTTTAGAAGAACATTAAGAGAAGGATTGAATCATATCCTTGATTCTCCTAGATTGAGAGGATGAAGAAGAAGAAGAGAAAGAAAGAACAAGTTACATGATGTTAGGAAATAAGAGATAAAATATGTAGAATAATCCCTAATGTAATTGTAATAGTAGAAACTAATATGCAAAAATATTACTGATCTCAAATAAAAGTCCGTAATAAAATAACACAACACAAAGAGATAGTATTTAACGTGGTTCACCCAATTTGGGCTACGTCACCAAGAATCACTTGCTCGATTTTATTACAAGCCACCACTCTCTCAATACAATACCCATATTTGTTTGGAGCTATGCTCAACAAACTCTACAAAATTCACACTGAATTCAAAATGCATATGGAATGTTACATGTCCCTACCATATACATAAAACCATATAAGTAGACATTTGCTTAAGTAGTTTTACACAATCAGTGGACATCAAAACCATGGGCCAAAACCCCGGTGAGACAGCTATTGAAAGTGTACAATACTCTTAGTGTACAGTTCTCAACACTTTCTCACATGAAAATAGGCTCCATTAACCTAACACATGAAGACAAAGTCTCCATGGAGAGGAGCTAGACATAAGGAAATAACAGGTACATCTGAATGGTGAGAAGAGGGTAACGTCTCCTACTGTATTTTCTTTGTATAGTTATTATCTCATTATAATAGCTTGCATAGTATGCAAAGCACATAGAGTTTCTTCTTGTAGATCCACATGTTGGTGAGATCTTGTATTATAGATCCATGTAGATCTAGTCTTGTATTGTAGATCCATGAGATCATATTATATTATTGATCCATGTAGATTTAGATATTTTAGAGGAGGTTGTCTTCATGTTTGCACAGTTATGAATGCGGTGATGGAGAGACAAACTTACTTCTTGGTGTACTGATTATAGTTGCACATATGGTAGACCCATGTGAGAGGTCTTATTTGTAGATCCATAGAGAACTTGATAGCGATTCGGAGATGTAGTAGTTCTAGTTATCTAAGATCTATTGGTGGTGTTTGGAGGCATAGTTGAAGTGCACTCATGGAGACCCATTTTGAGATACGGAGGAGAGGAGATAATCTTTGAGAGATGCATGATACTCTTGTATTGAAGAGTTGGTTTGTACTATTGTTGTATTATATATATGAGATCTCTATCTTTGGTGGATGTAGCCCGCATTGGGTGAACCACGGTACATGTTGTGTTATTCATGTGTACTTTGTATTGATTTGGATTATTCTAGTTTATACTTCCACTATTGTGGATTTTGGGAAATTGTTTAGATCCCCTATGCATGATTTTGTTTGTTATTAAATCATAGCAATATTCCATAGTCCCGAATTGCCAACAACCTTCACTTTCCAAAAACCTTGTCTTGAGCAATGTGGTTACCAAATTCTCGTGAGAAATATTTTTTATGATTTTCCCACCAACCTATGGCGTTAATTGTTAACATTTCATCTAGAGCTTCTATTATTGCTTTCTCATTTGGGAATATTCACTCCATTTTCTCTATATAACCCTCTAAGTCTCCAAATTCTAAATACTTAGGTAAAGTTTGGTGAGAAGCCTCGTGGCTCAATCTATATACCCTTTGTATTGGAATTTCTTCTATTTATTCTTTGGAAAAATAATATCCATATTCTTCCCCAAATATATCATTTGCAAGCCAAAAATATCATCCACGACATCACCTAGTGTAATTATTCGCGGCGTTATTTTTCTTGCATAATGCATTTTTCTTGTTCCAGATTATGTGAATCCATGTATCCATGCTACTACAACATTTTTTGAATCTTCAATTGTAGATTTAGTTTTAACTGATATTTCTCCATCTGATTTCAATTCAAAGTCCTTTTCAATATTAGAAAATTTGCTCAAGGCATATACTCCTTGGATGTCATTGAAATCTTATTCTTCGTATCATGCCATACTTCTTCTGCCCATGCAACACTCATCCCTACATGCAATGGTACATGTATGCAAATGTCATTTGCTTATATTGTTACTTCCTCCTCTTCTAAGTTTAACGTTCCATTACAATCTACAAACCATTCTAGAGCTAGAATGACATTGTAAGATGGATTCAAAGCTACATTCTCAAAAACTTCAACTTTTACTAATTTTTTTATTCGATAAAGTTTACTTTGACGTTATTTAATACTCCCAATGGTTGTCTTAATGATCCATCTGATAATCCAATGAATTATTTAGTGGGCTCCAAGGGAGGTCTTTATAGTCTCTTCCATTTAGTTTTTGACATCATATTGACATTTGTGCCAAGATCAAGCAAAAATTTGGTAATAGTGGTATCAAAAATGTCAACATCTAAGTAGATGAAAAATTTCTGTCATGTTCTTTGAGTGTGGAAGACATTTATTTTCCACTAATGAGGTTTTTCTTCAATTCTTCGAACATTAAAGGTTTTATTTTCTTTGTTCCAATACTTGCTGAATTGTTGTAACTTTTCTATATGACAATGGTTGATTGTTAACCTAGTTATCTCCTTTAGAGAAATGATATCTTCCTCCTTAATTTTTTATTTTCTATTTCCTCTTGGGTTTGTGCCTTCTTTTCTACCTCTATGATTTTTTTCCACCTCTTTATTGTGAAGGTCTTGTTTGATGTCTTTAAAGTCCCATTATTTTCCACTCGATGAACTTTCTTCTTGGGGTGGTCTGATTATTTTCTTTTTCCCAGGTATAACGTCTTTCCTTGGAGCACCTCTAGTAGTAATCGCATCCCTATGTCTTGGTTCTTAAATACCTTTTCCTAGTTTGGTGGTTTTTCTTCTCATATAGCTTTCTTTGACTTCTTCCTTCTTATCCTCATTTTTTGGTTTCCTCCTTGAGCTAGACACTCTCTCCTTGTCTTTTGCTATTATCTCCTCATCCCATGGTATCCTTTTGATGTGATGTATGCTCTTTTATGCATATCTTCCCAAGACCTTTGATTTTTACCTCCATTCATATATAATTGAGATGCTTTGGGACAACTCAAAGAATCGTGACCTCTTTCATGAAAGAAACCACAAGGGTCAAGCTCTACAAATTCTAGCTAATTTCCCATCTTGTCTACACTCGTAAAAACTCATGGGTCTTATATCTTGATAGCCACCTATTTGGTTGTCTCTTTCTTTATATCCACCATATCTTTGGTATCCTTTTCCTCTTTGATAATTTTCATATCCTTAGTATCCTCTTCTTCCTTGATGATTTTTATATCCTCCCCGATATCCTCCTCGGTAACCTCCTCTGTAACCTCCTCTATAACCTCCTCTGTAACCTCCATGGTATCCTCCATCATTGTATCCTTGGTAATTAGGATTGTAGTTATTCCCCTGATAGTCGCCTCCAAATTGAGGTTTTCCACCTTGCTGATTTGGATATTAAGGGCCATTTATTACTGGTTGGGAAGGTGGTGGAGCCAATGCGGTGTTGCGTGTGTAGGAGGGGGAGGTGGAGGTGTTGTATTCTACCTTGCTGCCATCACTCTCCAAGAATTTTAATCCTTTAGGTCCTCAAGTGCTTCTACAGAGGGGCATGTGTGGTGATAATGATTGTAGGAACCACAAGCTATGTAGTACATTAACTGGTTAGTGGGTGGAGCTAATTCTAATAAAGGAAAAACATCCTGAGTGTGTTTTCCCATAATATAGAAATGCCACACCATGCTCTCTCTCCGAGCTATTAGAAGAGGATTTTGTGATGAATATTGTCTAATTGTGGCAAATCTTTTTGTCTTTTCTAGATAAGAACAAACTCAAACTTACTATGACCCTCTCGCACAATATACCACACATAAGATCTTTAGTCTAATGTTATTCCTTGGTGGCGAGTTGTTCCTCAGATCTTCATTCCTTTGAATTTCTTGTTGGAGTTTCAAATTTTCTAGCTCCATTTTACTCTCTCTAATTCTATTTTTAGTGAGGTTTCTCCTTCTTTGTGCCATGGTTGGGCCTCTAGTCTAATAGCCATCTTGATTACATCTGAGAGTGTATTGATTTTTTCCATCCAATGTTCCTCGATATAAGGGAGGAGTCTTGAAGTGAACCATTCAATCTATTGTTTGTTTGTGAGGGGTTCTCCTAGTTTCCTAGTCACAATTTTGAATCAGAGCTGAAATCTTCTATCTCATTTTATCTTTGAAACAGTTCTCTAATCTTACTTACCCCTTTTGATGGTGCTTTAGGAAAATGAAATTTTTCCTAAATTATTTTTCAATAGTATCCCAATCCTTAGTTCCTTGAGCATTAGTCTTCATATACCATCGCAGTGCATCCTCTCTCAGAGTGCTTATAAAGTCATGTAACTTTACATTGTTGTTTGTGACGTTTCTACTCTTCCATTGACACTCTAATATGAATAAATGTTCTATAAAATCATTTGTGTCTATTCTAAATACTGGGAATTTGAATTTTTGTGCCATCTTAACTGGTTAAGGATGTACTTAGGGATGACTAATTGGCTTTTGTCTCATTGGTTTCACCTTCTTTGATGGATTCTGAACCTTTGTCAAGTTATTCTTCCTTCCTTTGTCTCTAGATAGCTCGATATAAAAATATAATTCTCCTATAGTTCTTTGAATTCTCTTACAATCTCTTGTCTCTTCTGACTCTCTTCTTGCAATTGGTGATATCTTTCTTCTAAACTTTCTCCCTTTTCTATTTTTCAAATTGGTGTTTCAAGCGACACTTGGAATGGTGACCGATCTAGGGGGTCATCTCCTTTGGGTTCGTGTGGTGGTTGGGGACATATCCTTAGTTGGCGACTTTTTCATAACTATCCTTTTCCATAACTACCTTCCTATCTTTATTATTTCTTAATCTATGACTTTCTTCTAATCCCTTGTCACTCCTCTTCTTATTTTGTTTTTCTTCCTCTTTTTCTTGTTTTTCTAATTTATCTCCTTCCTCATCTTTCTCCTCTATTGTCTCTATCTTTTCTCCCTCTCATTTCTCCATATTATATTTTTCTTCATTTTCCTCATCTACTATTTTTATTTTCTCTCCAAATTATTCAATTAATTCTTTCATTCCAGTAACTTCTCCTTCTCTTCACCCTTTTCTTTAATCAAGTAATGGTGTTCTTCTTTCCTCTTCTTCCAACATTCTACTTCTAGCACTTTCTTAAAAGTTGGCTCTAAACCTCCTACTAACTATTGTAAATCTCTCATTAGAATAGCTTTCCTTGTTATCGATTGTTGAATCAGATTATCTATAGAATATTGACCCATGGGGTTCCGTGGGGTAACCAAAATAGGTTGGTCTCCACTCAAGGATAGTATTATAGTAAGACATTATGAGTTCACCTCCCTTTTCGGTGTATCCATTTTCTTGCTCCACTTGAAGTGGGTGTTTCTTTCTTCTCTAATTTCTTAACTTTATTTTCTTTTTCTTTTCTCTCATTCAATTTCCTTTCTCTTTCCTCTCATTCTAGTCTCTGTTTTTCTATCTTCTTTTCTAACTCCTTTTCTGTAGCTATCCTTGCTCTCTCTTCCATCCTCCTCATTTTTAGTTACTCTTTTTAAATTACTAACTCTCCTTAATTTTCTTAATCCTCTCTTTTCCAACTATCTAATTTTATGTCTTTTTCTTTTCCTCATGTCCTCATATTCTCGCTACCCTACCAACAACCTATTAATTATGATAAGTTATGTCTCTTAGATCACCCCCTTCATGTATGCCATCCTCTGAGTATTTGTCCCCTAAAGGAAATTTTCCACCCTTTTGATTAAACCTTTTTCTACCATCAAAACCTTAATTAAAAATGGAACTAATTTAAGGAATTGACCTCTGGCTCCACTTAAAACTTCACCCTTCTTGTAGTCAAAACTAGTCCAACCCTGTATGGCCCAAGTGATTATGTATGAATCTAGGGTAGTCTCGTACCAATAATCAATTTCCTAGTCCAAGGCTCATCAATGTGATTAAGTATGGTTAAATTTGTTGTAGTCCACTCAAAAGGTTTTCTCAAGTGTAATCATGACCACTTTGTTCTTTTGGTGTGAGCTAATATACAAGGCAAAAAAATGTAGAAATTGAGACCAAAAATCTTCTCCATATTCCCCAAAGAATTCTGATTTTATTTCTTTGTATGAATCCTTTATTCTTTTTTATTCTCCTTTCACGAAGATATGAATTTATTTTTCCTACAAATCCTATATCTTTGTCAGTGTTGGTTTCCAATATCTTGGTGGTGATATTTTTCTTGACATCCGACTAACAATAGGAGCCTGGGCACAAACACCAATGTTGACCCTAAACCTCAACAATAGTGTGAGACTTAGGAAATTTGACCTATTATTAGTTATGTATGTGGGAAAAGTAAACTATTCTAGCTTGTGAATAGAAATAATGTAAACACACAAAAATGTTTTCTCCAAAACATCAATCTCCATTCATATTTCAATATTCATTACATTAGTCTCATTCTCATACCTAAGTCCTCTCTATTCTCTCATATAATTCTTGTGATGCTCACATACATTTCTTGTGGCACAACCATATACAAAGGATTAATTACAATAAATATACAAAATACAAAACATTCCAAGAGTCACTTCTTTTGATTCATGCCTCGATCAAATTCTGTCTCATTCGGCTTTTGTTCGTGGCTCGTGTCGATTCTGCAGATTTGTATACTATGTCACAACTTTCCTTAGTCTTATGTGGCTTTTCCAATGTATCGTGACATCAACCTTTTATGTGTAGCTTCTTATTTTATGCACAGCCTTCTTCCTCTTATATGTAGCTTCCTCTAAACTTCCATGACTTCTTCTAAACCTCTGCGGCTTCTTCTAAACTTCTGCAACTTCTCCAAAAATGGATGAAGAACCCTGTCAACACTAGGGGGATAAATAAAGATGTGATATGAAGACCACATAATGAAGGAGTGGAAGAAAAGGTAATTTGAAAGGAAAGAGTGATCGAAAATGAGACAAGAGTAAGATTGATAAAAAATACAAGACTGGGTCGATGACAACCAAGTAGAGTCAATGTCGACCGAGGATAAAGTGACAATGACCCAAGGGGATTGACGACAACAAAATTTGGTGGGATATATAATCCTTTAGGTTGGCTGACTAATATCATTTGCACTGTGCAAAGTGATGATCAAGAGCCTCGAGTAAAAATAAGAGTTGAGATTGTGAGTGAGATGGATGCTAGTGGAGTAGCGAGGAAGAGCTAGTTGACCCACAAGATGGTAAATGCCCAAACAATAGCCTTTTTTAAAGCATTTTTGTTATTTTGATGCATTTTTCACATTTTTCAAAATTTTGGGAGTGGCGCAAAGGGTGGCCTCTGGGATTGGGTATGGTCACTATCAACTAGTTCTAAAAGGGCATCAACCCAACCTCGGGTCAACGTTGACTAGGGCTAAGATGATTGATTTTGGATTTTTGGTGATGAGTTGCTAATGTTTGTATGTTTGATTGGTTTTACATGCTCAAGAAACTTTATATTTGTGGCAAAAAGTGGCAACCTTATATGATCGAGATCGGAGGAGATGTCACGATGATCTTTGAGTGGGACCACTTGGTTGTAGCAAGATTGGGTGGACTCCAACATTACTTGAGGATTCCATGAGATGTTGGTTTGATGATTACATTGGTGGAGAGATGGGATGTGCGTACAAGAACATTTCAGTTCGGGATGGGAAAGATGACTATGACACTCGAGGATGTATACCACTGCTGAGGCTACTAATACAAGGTGAGCCTATATAGCCCATCACAAATGATAACATACTAGGGGTTTTGACATGGTTGTTTGGAGCCGATGCCCCACATATTACCTTCACATCTAGGGAATTTCACATAGAGACATGATATGAGAAAGCTAAGAGAATATTGATATGCTTAGTGATGATGGATATTTCCAGCTATGCACTACTAGATTCAGGGGGTGAGAGATTCCCATGGATCTTTGGTAGGTGTAGTTGTGGATATTGTTGATCATAGGGTGGTGTTTTCATTTGACATAACATTTTTACCTAGGTATACCATGAGTTGTGCATGTATGTTGATAGGAGGGCATGGATGTATGTAGGATTCTCGCTTCATTGTTAGGAATATGACCATATCATAGTGATTAGGCCACCATGGATCCCATGGGTCATGGGTCATGGGTGATCACATAGAGCTAGATTTTGGGTTCTTGATATGGTGAGCTGATTAAAATCATGGAGACAAGAGGGAGAGAGGAGAAAAGTGGAATACGAGATAGATTGCAAGAGTTTGATGTGGAATAGGTTATATTGAGTTTGTACCATGATTATCCTAGATGGCCTAGGGTGGATACAGAGTTAATAGGGATGAGGAAGATGAGATGGGTGCAGGGGTAGAAACCCAAGACGATAGAGGTCTTGTATTTTGACTAAGTCAAACAATAGTTTAGAGTGTGTCTTGAAAGTGCCTATGGATCCTATTAGGTATAGGTGAGATGAGTCGAGAGATACCTTCCGAGTCCCAATATGGGACTCCACTAGCGGAGGGTGGGGCACTTTATAGGATGATGATGATGATGTGGGGGTTAGATTTAGGTTTTGATTGGATGATGACTACATGAGAAACCTAAATGGTGGAAGAGGGGCCAAGGGAGGTGATGAGGAGGAGGAGGTTCCTATTGAGGAGGATGTAACTCCCAGAGGTGATGAGGGTGAAGATGGATGGACTGCCGTAGAGATAGATCGGTTGTATGCAGAGTGTGATTCATCATGACAAGAGATGGACACAACATGCCAAGACAAAGAGGCGGTGCATCAAGAGGCCACATTCGTATGCCAAGAAAGGTACCATGCATTTAGTAGAGGGATCAGTACAAGAGGCGGTGAGAGCCCTCCGAGCGATTTGGACACCTCGCATCCACACTAGAGGTAGAGTCAGGGAATGGTGCACCAAAAACATCACAAGGGGGCTAGAAAAATGGCATCACCGGTACTATGCCCCTATATCTGTACAAATAACTAGCAATCGAGGCATGATACTATGAGCATATCGTGACATCGAGGTTGTTATGGACACATAAGTACATTACATATCTAGTTAAAAAGTGGGGGAGCAGGGGGTGTAGTGCGATCAATGCCATCTAGGAACATGAAGAATGTGGCACAACCATAGCTAGATGCCAGCCACGATGGAGCAGATGAGGCCCAGAGATAGATTCAGAACTTACCCTAGGGGCAATATTTAAGAGTTTCTCATGTAGAGCTTATTGATTTTGATGACGTATCAACTTTGAGACAGACCCGTAACAACCTGTCATGGATATAGAGATGTATTTTGACTGATGATAATATATATATATATGATTTTTTTCATGATTTCATCGTGTGTTATGCATATGATTTATGACTGTGATGATGTTATGTTAGATTTAGATGTGGATGTGTGTATGATGATTATAAAATGGATGTAGATGCTTGTATGATGGTGATTATGGATTAGATTATGATGTCATGAATTTGATTATCATAGAGATTATGTTTTGGGAATTTTAGAAATACTACATGGATGTGATGTGATAGATTGTGATGAATATGTGATTAATATGGATATATAGTTATTAGACATGATGAAATAATGGATAAATGATGTGGTGGATTTATAAATATGTTAAATTTGGATGATATGACATGATCGATGTTATACTTAAAAGTATACACATAAGCATGGATCAAATGGTTAGATTAGGAAGAACATGCTTAATGCGAGAGAAAGGATGTGACTTCGATAGAAGCTGACCAAAAGGAGATAAATATACTTGATAGTAGTAAAGAGCGCATGAAGAAGCGATTCTTTGAAACGGATTAGAGGTAAACAAGAAAGGGATCCGATCAAGGAAATTCACTTGCGACCAATAGTAGGTGTTAACACATGACCATCGGTAGTTAGTAATCCCAAGGGTCACAAGGAAAAGTATGGAAGGTGGACTTATAAACCTAATGTTGACATGACATAAGAGGTTTGGATGAAACTTGTACGCATGAATATAGATTCTCCATAGGTGGGCATTCCTATGTCTATGCCCCAACTCGAGAAATATGGTGCAAACTGATCAATGTGAGAAGTATTCTATGGATGAGAAAGTTGATAAATACAGGAAGCTTTCTTAGGATGTTTTCTTTTGAAATATATGCTTTTGGTTTGATTATATAGAAGGTTGATCAATGCGGGAAGCCTTTGCTGCCATGATATGAGATGGTAGCCATCCTTTGAGGGAGTGGTCTACATTTAGCTTTTAACTTTTTTAGAATTTTTACATTATTTATTTTATAAATGTTAGGATAAGATATGCATGATATATGTCCTTCGAGGATTGTTCTATTATTTTTGACATTTTTGCTTTTATGAAAAGTTGTCCTTCGAGGGAGTAGTTTGTTTTATTTTGGATAAAATAACTTTTAAGATGAACATCCATGGAATTTTGAATTTTTATGAAAGAGATGGGGATAATTAGGTAGACTACTTATGAGGGGATAATAAATATACAAGTGACACCTATGGACCCTTAGCATGGTTTTAGTAGGTAGATAAGAAGGTGATGGATGTAATGATTATGGAGTTCTCACTGAGAAGGATGAACCTACCCATAAGGAATATGCTATGAGAAAAGCCATGGTACCCATATTCAAGGTCATAGATAGGAAAGTGATGATAGACCACATAATTCCAGATCATTACGATGAAGTATAGAAGAGGCTAATGATGGATGGATGACCATTGAGATGACTAAATTCATGTTGTCAAGTATGTTATCGTAGAAAGACACATAAACGTAATGTGTTAAGAGTTTTTGTTTCTATTTTACCATCAAGGGAGGCCAAATGATAGGCTCTAGACCCATATTTATACGTGATAATATATGGTCAAATCCAATTTAAAGAAAAATTTCCACGTTGGCTCCTTTCTAGAGTAGTGACGTTATGATTTTCTTTAAGGCCAAGGTCACCAATGTTAAAGTCGTGTTCCTTGAGATTTTTTTGTAAGCACATTTAATGCATTCTTAATAGACATAATGATGTTCAAGAGCAAGAAGGTGACGTTCATCTAACAACTCAAGTTGTGCTAGATGCTCTTGGTGATAATATTCATCAAAGACAAATTCGCAAAGAGAAAAATGCAAGGATGGGATTTGGACTTTAAGAGGAAGAATGACCTCATATCCGTAAACAAGGGAGGAAGGAGTAAAAATCGTAGAGGTGTAGATGTTAGTCCAATAAGCCAAAAGAGTGAAGGGAATATGAATGTGCCCATTACGATATGATTTATCAATAGTTTTGGCAAGAATATTGGGAACAATTTTGTTAGTGGCTTCAACTTCATCATTAGCTTGAGGGTAGTATGGAGAAGAGAAGCTAAACTTAATTTTGAATGAGTCGCAAATCTTATTGATCTCTTTGTTTTTGAAAGAGTTTTCGTTGTCTGTGATGATCTTGTGAGGGACACCAAAATGGAAAATGATATGTTGATATATGAAGTTAACGATTTGATTAGCTTTATTTGAAGTGAGTGGAATGGCTTCCACCCATTTAGTAAAATACTCGAGAGTTGAGTGATGATAGAATAGTGGTGTTGGGAAGAACGATGATTGATGAGGCCAATGAGGTTGATCCCTCACTATGAGAAGGACCAAAAGTCCGAGAAGGATACAAGGCCCGACTAGGAATTCCGATTAAATTATAATGTTGTTTGAAGTTGGCACATTTTTTTAACTTATTCAAAATAGTATTGATTGAGAGAGGTCCAATAATAACCCATGCGAAGGATGTTTTTGGTGACAACCAAACTTCTAAAATTCCCACCATAGATGTCATTGTGGACTTCTTGGATAGATCGAGTGGCTTCATGAGATTTAAGGAAATGAAGAAAGACACCATCGAATTCATGCTTGTAGAGGATGACATAATGGTTAGTGTGTTGAAGAAAAGACCTTCTACCATTTTTAGATAGGTCGGAGGATCTTAGATTGGGAAAGATAGTAAAAGATTTGAGATTATTGAATTTCACGTGATTAGCATCAACACGGTCAACACAAGGAAGCTCATGAACGTGAGATGGTTGATTGAGACGTTGAATAATAAAAAAATTAGATTCCTCCATTTTCCATCGGATGAGGGCTGCAAGAGATGCCATAGTGTCTGCAAAGTGGTTAGATGAGCACGGAGATTTTGAATGGTGTAGAAATAAAATGCTCTAAGAAGGACATCAAAAATGTCCTTATGCTTTTGAAGGATCTCATTTTTACGTTGATAGATTCATTTGAATTGATTAATGATAAGTTTATAATCCCCATAAATGTCAAAGATTTGGATGCCAAGTAAGATAGCGGTTTTTAGTCCCAAGATGAGAAATTCATACTTGGTCATATTTCTTGTCCATTCAAAATTGAGCTTAGAGGTAATATGAATAGGAGTATCCCAATGAGGAACAATAATGATGTCAAGTGCCTCCCCTTGCTGACATTTAGAGCTATCAAATAAGAACGCTATTTTGAGAAGAGAATACTCATGGTCAAAGTGAAGATAGACTCATCGGGAAACTACTAGTGAGGAGGACGACTATCATGAAGAGGGGCGTCAAATAATTGATCTATGGTAGCTTGGCCCTTGATTTATTTTTGAGAGATGAAATCTATGTTAAAATCAATCATGAGAATGAACCATCGAGTGATGTGGTCATTATGATAAGGCTTGGAATGCATGGTATTAAGGAGATGAAAGATGGTGATGACATAATTCTTATGATTGAGAAGGTAATGGTGAAGTTTAGAGGTAGTGAATAAAATAATGCAACATAGCTTTTCAAATTTAATGTAATGAGTCTCATAATCGTGAAGGATGCAGTTGATATAGTATACGATCCTGTTGCATGTCTTTCTCATCATGATGTGCCAACATGACACCTAGAGTATGATCGAGGAAGAGACATAGAGATAGAAAGGCTCCCCCTTACATGGAGGGGCAAGCACAAGAAGAGATAGGAGATACTGTTTAAAATCATCAAAGGATTTTTGGCAGTTATTATCTCATTTGAAATCAATGTCTTTATGAAGAAGGTGATGAAAGGGTTGGAAATGATTAGAAAGTTGAGAGATTAAATGGTGGACTGATTGAAGTTGGCCTTGAAAACTATGAAGATGATTTAAGTTAGAAGGAAGAGGCATCTTGAGGATGGCTTTGATTTTGGTGGGTCAACTTCAATACCCCTAATGGAAATGATAAATCTAAGTAGCTTACCAATAATCACTCCGAACACACACTTGGATGGATTGAGATGGATGAAGAAGTGGATAAATAACTTGAAAAGGACTTAAAGGATAGAAAGGTGGTCATGTCGATGTATAGATTTACCCAAAATATCATCAACGCAGTCCTCTACATTCTTATGGATGAGATCATGGAAGATGTAAGTCATGGTTTGTTGATAGGTGGCTTTGGTGTTTTTCAAGCCAAAGGGCATAACACGAGAGCAGAAAGTACCCAAAGGTGTGATGAAGGAGGTCTTATATTATTCTTTAGTGTGATGAGGATATGATTATACCCCAGAGAGACTATCCATAAGAGAAAGCATCTTGTGGTAAGGTCTACAAGCTGATCGATGTTAGGAAGAGGAAAATAATCTTTTAGGCAAGTGAGGTTTAAATATTGAAAGTTAATGTAGATGCAAATCTTTCCGGAAGCCTTGGCGACATGTATGATATTGGAAACTCATTGAGGATAGTTGACATGGATGATGAAATTGACATAAAGGAGGTGTGCAACTCCTCTTTGACACGAAGGGAAACTCGAGGGTGCATGCTACTAAAGCTTCTACTTAACCGACTTAGTGTTAGGGAAGGTAACGATGTTATGCACAATGATGGAATAATTGATACCTGACATGTTGGAATATGACCATGTGAAGGCCTAGCTATGTCTAAAAAGGAAGGTGGTGGAATATTCAAGCTCCTGCAAATCAATGGATTGAGCCCACTTTGAGGATGCGGGGCTCTTAAGGAGTCCCTATGTTGATTTCAATGGTGGATTCATTAAGAAGGGTGGATTTGTGTAGCAGGAATGCCTTATGAAGATATGAAGCTTGGGTCCCCATGTAGGAAAGGATGGAATCATCGTCGGTGTATTGAAGAACACCAATGGTAGGGGAATCTTCCTCTATTATTTCTAGGAATTGAAGTGGGAGGGACATAGATTCACTGTCACACTGATAAGTGATGGATCCCAAGGTAATGGTGGAGATTAAAAAAATCTAGAGGAGATGGAAATGATGTCATCTATATCCATAACCTCGTGGGATGGAGAAGATGGAGGATTGATGTCCATGAGAGCTAAAGATGGTGGGAGAGGGTTTGCAGATTGTTCCTTATAGCCTAACCCAAATTTTTCATGGGGTTTGTGAGATTGATCAATGATGAGGTCATGTATGCCTTGTTCATAACACCCCATTCCAAATTCTTTCCAAGTGCAGTGATGAAGATAGGTGTAAGTAAAGAATATCTTATAAATACAATTGAAGTCATTGGTAGTTTGGTGTACGATTTAAAGTCAATGTGAGAGGAAGGGTGATCGATACCACCATAAATGAAATCAGTCCGAAGGTGAGGTGGAATGAAGGGAACACCATCCCCAACATCATGTTGATACATTAGAGATTTTTCAGTTCTATTGAGTCGATTAGGCGTGGGAATGACATTAAGCGTGAGAAGATGATACTCCCCAGTGAGAGCTGATCCATTAATTTTTCTAAAGAGTCATTATTGGGAAGCTTGGATGTAGAGACAGAGATGAGATGATGGATTCTTTAGAAAAACCTTGTTTGGGAATGAGCACGTCATTAGGATGGTAAGTCATGTGACATGATTTTAATGGAGGAATGTCCGGGGGAGAGTTAAAATTCCCCCTCGTGTTTATACTTGATGCAAAGTGATGAAGGGTGTAAGAAACACAACACACGGCACAAATCCATTGTCATCCAAGGATATTGAAACTCCCTCTATGATATAGAAGACCTCATGGAGGATTTTTTCACCAAAATGGATGGGAAGAATAATTGTGCCCAAAGCAGGGGCAACAACATCATTGAATGCACAAAGGACCATGGGTGATTGGGTGATAATGGAATTAGGGAGCTTAAGATGATCAAAGGTGTGAGACGAGATAATGTTTATGATAGCTCCATTGTCAATCATAGAATGAAAAATTAAGGTGTCATCAATTAGATTGTTCATACAACATTCATAAGCATGTGTGCTTATTAAAATATGTAATATCAACCATAAAAGCAAGAAACAAAGTACTCAACACAAGAAAACCATATGTAAGTGGGAAATCCTCATGGGGAAGAAAACCCACTGAACTCTAATTATATTATACAAAGCAAATAATTTTAGTGAATCACCAACTTCACAAGGAGCACCAACCCCTGATTTAGTGAGACACCAACCCCATAAGGAGCACCAAACCCTAATTTAGTGAGGCACCCACTCCAAAAGGAGGATAAAACCCCCTAAAGATGACCAAGAACCAACTCATCCACCCGAAGATATCTAATTTCTGATTTTGTTTCTTCCACAACTGATTTAGATCAAAATTTCAACTCACAAACCCTAGCTCATACACTAGGTCTTCAATCTCTCATATTCTTGCTCTTTCTTCTATTTCATTTGCTCTATCCTCTTGCTCTCATGATTTCATGCCTCATTAAATTTGAAACAAAATTTATCTTCCTTCAATACATGCCTTCATACCTATAAACAACACCTCTCTAGGCCGCACTATACCCCACGCATGACTAGCTAAACAAAATGAGTTCAAGCTTGACTTTTATAGCCATTTCTTCTTCTTTACCCAAAGGATGTCTATACCTCATCATAATTTCGACCCATAAAACTATATAAAATTAATTTTTTTAAATTAAAACAACTACATATGATCCAATTGGGTCGACCTAGCTAAAACCCCCTTTACATATGCCAAAAATGGCTCAAAACCCCATGGGCACAATCTTAAAATTTCCCTAACATTAGTATTATAATTTTTCATGACCCAAAACCATTTAAATATGAATAAAATATCATAAAAATTCATACATGGTCACAATTAATATCAACCAATCAAATTATTTCATTTACTAGGCCCAGTTCCCTTTACAAATCTCAAAACAGTTGTTTCATGCACCCTTCAACACCCTGGAAACTTCATCTGATCACCAAATTAGTTATATTAAAAAAATGCAATGTGAACACTCAAAATAAATCTAATAACATTTATAACACTTATAATCAAGTTATAAGTCATGAAACATCCTTAACTTAAAACCACGAAACATTTTCCTTCACCATATCAACCTGCCAAAACATTTGTTTCCAAATGTTAGCTCATAAAATAATTTATACATACATTAAAGACCTAAAAATGGATTAATTAGATGCAAAATTAATCCCTATTAATATTATAGGTGATAGGAATCATCACCCAATCCATCTCATTCTTCAAATAACATCAAACTTGCACCAAAATAGATGTTGTCTTGAACTGCCAAAAATACTCTTACTAAAAAAATGACCTAGAAACCATGTCAAATGACCTCTTAATGAGGAAATAATTTTATAACTGGAAATATTTCTGAATATAATTTCCAACACAACTTTAATCATCTTAAAAATCCACTTGTAGCTCAAGTTATGACCATTTTACTGGACCCTGCTATTTGAGACCCCAAAATTACCCTTTGACTAGTCAACATGTTTGGATCTCAAAAAACCATGAAATTGCATGAAATGTTATGAAAAATCCATGGAAATCAATTAAAACTCCCAAAAACATTCACCATCAATTTTGTACGTTATTTGGACCATCTTGTCCTAAAACCTTCTTCTTCAAAAACTACTATTTTTAGGTGGGGCCCACATATCATCATGACCTCAACCATACATTTCTGGAAATTAATAGGATTCCTCTACAACATCTAATCATCATTTTTTATGAATCAATCAAAATAGGTCACAACACTTCACTTTATGTCAATTGCTCCTAGCTACTAAGGTTTTATACCTCTTTACCTTCTTAACATTCGTTCATAAAAATATGACGATCGCTGACCTCATTATTTTTGAAACCTTATAAACTCACATTATAATAATCCTTTAAACCCTCAAGGTCCCATGTAAATCACACTATTCACAACGAGCATCAGAATTTCAAATTCAAGCTTGATTTTAACTGTTCTTGACCATGTCTTACAAAATTAGTCATATCTGGAAAAAACACAACATGGGCACCTAAAATTTTACTGAGAGTGTCATCACTTATCTCTGTAACATCTTAAATCATAATAATATTAATACCATGGCCCAATATCTCTATTCACTAAGACTTACCTATGCTTTCATGTTATATATTCAAAGAAAGAACTAGGGTCAAATGAGATAATGCAATAAATGAACAACAAAACCTCTGAAAATGACCCAAACATACCTCATATGACATGATATACTTGATTACATGATTCCATTAACTCAAATGGCTTCAATACATTCTGTCACACCTCCAAGCAAACATACTTGCTTCCAATGATCACATGTAACATATAGATCTACATGTATCCGTACCATACCACTATTGTGAGTGCTCAAACACCCTAAAAATGTTATCCATAATGTCAACATGCTTCCCAAGCATCCAAGAAGCTTCTACTCCCAAGCTACGTCTCCTAGGCACCTGTATAGGCTTGCAAGAGCAAGCACACCTTATCGAGTCCCACTTTGTAGTAGCTGATATACACATGTACCAATATGTTAGCACCATAAAAACATCATGACATCATCCTACAACATTCAATTTGTCATTAATGTGGTTTTGCATTAATGAAAACACCGAATAGGACACCATGCCAACAATTTCTTCCAAATTTCATGTAAAAACTCCTTGGTTTGATGCTTCAAACTTCAAGCCCTAGTTAGGTTTGCAAGAGGATTCCTAAAAGCGAGTGAGAGGAAAATGCTATAAAAACTTTTTACCAAATATCAAGGCTTAAAATTTTATCCAGAGGTTTTTCCTAATGTTCTTTAAATGTTTCTTTTACCAAAGTGAGTCTTGAGAAGCATGTGAAACCTTCCTTTGTTTGGTTTCGTACTATCCCATCCCATAGATGTTAGTATTATGGTCATCCGATGCTTCTTTTCTCAAACAACACAAATCACAATCTTATTGATGGAGTAATCATTTAGAAAATAAAATTCCATTCACTTCTCAAACAAAGTAATCAACCAAGAATTCACAATCATGCCTTTACACCAACTACCATAGAGAAACACAACATTTACTAATCATGCACAATCCTCACATTCCCTTCCATGTGAAAAGTAGAGTATTCATAATCAAATCCTCTTGATAACGTTAATAAAGTTTAAGAAAATTACCTCACGTGTTTCTAAGAAGATAATTCAATCAATAAATTACTTTCTATCAAGAATATGCCTATAACTTGATCCATACACGATTCTTAAGCAAACTTAGTCTTAACTCATCATTTCATTGTCTCAAACTCCAAATTTCATGCTAGAAAACAAGAATCTTAATTCATTCTTCCATAATATTCATGTAAAGGTTATTTTAAACTTATCTAAAATCCATTAAGAGAAAACCATCAAGCTCAAAGATTCAAAAAACCATCACAGTCTAATAAGAAACTAATACAAAATAGAGTATTCTTATTTCATATGGATTTTTTCTTACAAATGCATGCATCTACATTCTTTCCTCCTTCTTTTCTTTGGGAAACCTCCTCCTTCCTCCTCTTATTACCTTCTCCTTCCTCTCAACTTGAGGAATTCCTATTCTCTCACACTCCCATTCGAATTTATTTCTTAAAATGTAACTTCTTCTTGAAGTGTAATCGATTCTTTGATGAATCTTCACATATCACTCGAGCTCATATAGTATGATGGGTCATTTTTCACATTTTTCTTAACATTTGATGACTTATACCTCACCTTAAAACCCCTAAAACATGCCTAAACAACTTAATTCCCTTGAAAAGTGCATATTTGACTCATTACATTCATTAAAATTTAAATTTACATTTAGGAGGGAAAATAGACAATTTGAAATTTCAAACTCTCAACCCCTAAGATTCTCTTCCTCGTGACTCCATATGCCCAATTGGACCTCATTGACCTTATAACTATGGAAATTTCATAATTTGGTGTCATTTGAAGATCCTCTGTATCATACACCCAAGGTGAAGAAAAGTGCCCATACACTTTTCCCGGTTGTTCATGTCTTCATCTTCATTGCTAGTTCTTAGCATTCTTTCCCCGCTCCCAATATCCTTAGCTACCTCATAACCACTTTGGTCCCATACTTTACTCTTTTTCCATCCATTTTTTCACTTTGATTCTTTTTCTCTTGATCTTCATCTTCACTTGCACCATCTTCATGTTTCCAATCTTTGTACTTGCATACACAAACATAATAACAACAAATAAATACCCTTCTTCATATTTTTACTCCTCCTTCACCTCTTTATAGTTTATATCTAACATGTTGTCATCATTCTCCTTTCCAAAATATGTATTTCCTTGCCTATTCACTTGCTCATTTACCTTTATATTCTTTCCAAGCTTCTCTAACTCGTATTTTAATATTGCATGTCTTTATTTTGATAATTTCTTGCCCAATAATTCATCTATCTCTTAGCTACACTTGCATTTTTCACTTTTCCATCCGAATCATCTAATTTTTTTGCAATATATCATCAACATCATTCTCAAAAGCTTCATTACATTCTTACTCATCATCATGCTTATCATTCTTAAATGCACACATAGAGTCTTCTTGAATAATTTCAAGGAATTCATCCACAAATTCATCAATGTCAACCAATAACCATCAAATTTACTCACCTTATCTTCATTCCTTGCTTGCTTGTCTTCTACAATCTCTAAAATCTGATTGCTTGTTATGAGTTTATCTTCTTTATTCTTCGCTCCATATTCATTTTTCTGTACTAAACTAATTTCATTTCTTTTCCATACCATTTGTGGCTCTTTGTGTTTGGCTTGTGATTTCAAGAAGTCATAATTCTCTCTCTTGTCTTGACTTTTTCTCTTGTGCTTGTCGTCTTCCTTCTCTACTATTACCTTCTTCATCCATAGAAACATTATGTATCCATGCACTTCAACTGGTTTCAAGGTCTTATCTTCAAGTATATTTTCTTCTTTCTTCTTCTTTTTAACCCTTTTCTCTCTCTTTTCCTTTGTTTCAGCTTTTTTCTATTCACTTTTGATCATCCTCATCAACTGAAATCTCGAATCTATGGTATATGCCGTTGTACCTTCATCTTCATCACAAAATATATGCCATAGCTTGGTTCCATCACCAACTCTCTTAATCTCTCTATATATTTCCTAAAAAAATTCATCTCTATCTCTACCCATTCCTCTTTCTTTTTATGTTATGCTTTCTTCTTGACTTCTCTTGCTTTCTCTCTCTCTCTTTCTTCTTGTTTATTCTTGTGGCCAAATAACTTCACTAGTTATCTCACAAAATATTATTGGCCCATCTTCTCTCTCTTTCACAAGTCTTTTGCACCTTGACAATTTTCTCACACCTCACCTTGGCCTCACCAGGTATTTTGGTGTCTTCACTTTCTCTTCTTCTACTTCTTCTCACTCTTTACTTGTCTCTTTCTTCACTACACACACTCACACAACAATGTTATCCACAATGAAAATCAAATTTCATTCATCAATATCATGCTCTGATACTAAATTATGCAGAGCATCATCAAACACAACCATCCCTCAATGTTAGAATCAAGAAAATTATTCAAACTTGTCAAAAACTTGCAAAAATAGCTTATTTCTTGTCAAGAAACCTTACTAAATCATGTAATTTTTTGTTTAAATTCCAATTTGTAAAATGCAATCACTACGTCATGTTTCTTGGGCCTACACCAAGAAATACCACCTAACAAACCTACTAAAGCATCAACCAAAATCTTTTGGCTCACTTCTTTCCCTCAAATTTCTCTTTTTAGGCTTCTTAAGGCCAAGTCAGTAGTGAAAACTCATTTGAAGCAATATACGAGTTCCCCAAAATAATCTAAAATAAAATTTTAATACCCTTTACCCTCAATAGGATGATTGAAAAAACCTAGAACTCAGCTCCTTCTCCTTCTCTCTTTATCTCACTTTTTTGTTTCTTGCTAAGAATGCTCCTACTATCCTAGGACAATCTTCTTTCACCCATAACTTCCTTTGCATGATATTTAAAAACTCAAAATTATCATTTTTGGATACCCTTTTCAGGGTTCTATATGCATGGAAAATTTCATGATTGGAATTCAAAGATAAACACAACTTCCTTTGTTAACTTACTCTCACAATTAACCTTCTTTACTGTGCACTCTGTCCCACTTTAAGACTGTCATGAATATATTCACATTTAACCTATGGAATATCAAATTTATTTTTGATTCTATTACATAACTCACCCAAAATCATTTCTTCCAAATTTCATGTAAAAAAACCTTGGTTTGATGCTTCAAACTTCAAGCCCTAGTTAGGTCTGCAAGAGGATTCCTAGAAACCCGCGTGAGAGGAAAATGCTATAAAAAACTTTGTATTCAATATCAAGGCTTAAAATTTTATCTAGAGATCTTTCCTAATGTTATTTAAATGTTTCTTTTACCAATGAGTCTTGAGAAGCACTTGAAACATCCCTTTTCTTGGTTTCTCTCTTTGTCACGTCCCGTAGGTGTTAGTATTACTGAGTCATCCAATGCTTCTTTTCTCAAACAACACAAATCACAATCTTATTGATGGAGTTATCATTTTTAAAATAAAATTCCATTCACTCCTCAAACAAGTTAATCAACCAAGAATTCTCATTCATGCCTTTACACCAACTACCATGGAGAAACACAACATTTACTAATCATGCACAATCCTCACATTCCTTTACATGTGAAAAGTAGCGTATTCATAATCAAATCCTCCTGATAACTTTGATAAAATTTAATAAAATTACCTCACTTTTTTCTAACAATATAATTCAATCCATAAATTACTTTCTATCAAGCATATGCATATAACTTGATCCATACATAGTTCTTAAGCAAACTTAGTCTTAACTCATCATTTCACCTGTTTCAAACTCCAAATTTCATGCTAGAAAACAAGAATCTTAATTCATTCTTCCATAATATTCATGCAAAGGTTATTTTAAACTTATATAAAATCCATTAAGGGAAAACCTTCAAGCTCAAAGAATCAAAAGCCAATCATAGTCTAACAAGAAACTAATACAAAACATAGTATTCTTATTTCATATTGAATTTTGCTTACAAAATGCATGCATCTACATTCGTTCCTCCTTTTATTTGGGAAAAATCCTTCTTATGCTTATTCTTACCTTCTCCTTCCTCTCAACTTGAGGAATTCCTATTCTCTCCCACTCCCATTCGAATTTACTTCTTAAAATGTAACTTCTTCTTGATATGTAATTGATTCTTTGATGACTCTTCACATATCACTCAAGCTCATACAAAGTATGATGGGTCATTTTTCACATTTTTCTTAACATTTGATGACTTATACCTCACCTTATAACCCCTAAAACATGACTAGACAACTTACTTCCCTTGACAAGTCCATATTTAACTCATTACATGCATTAAAATTTGAATTTACATTTAGGAGGGAAAATGGACCATTTGAAATTTCAAACTCTCAACCCCTAAGACTCTCTTCCTCATGACTCCACATGCCCAATTTAACCTCATTGACCTTATAACCATGGAAATTTCATTTTTTGGTGTCATTCAAGGATGCCCTTGCATCACCAATCCAACCTAATTAAAAATTGCATTAGCACATATGATGTATTTCAAGTATGATTGGTCCTATTATCATACGAAATTGAACCAATTGATTGATTGGTTCAATGCAGTATAATAATTGAGGACAATTCAGCCCTAATTGACATGACACTATCGTATTTGGTTCAATTAACCCTAAGTTTTTGCCATGTTGAACTGGTTGCTTGATTAGTTCAACATGGTATTTTAATTTGGACCAATTGATCCTCAATTAACATTACATTGCCATATTTGGTGTTTTTTAAATTTTGGTTACATTACATGGCATACTATGTTGAATAAATCAATCTATTGGTTCAACACACTACTATAATTTTGGCTAATAGAGTCTAAAATAACATTAAATTGTCACATCTAGGGTCTTTTGCCTTAAGTGGACTTGTTTTTGTACCATGTCGATTAATCACTTGATTGGTTCAATTCAATACTTTGATTTGGGTAAATCCAACCCCAATTAACATTACATTACCACAATCATTATCTCTTTTCTTGATTGGAACTTTTTATGTACTACATCGAATTAATCATGTAATTGGTTCAATGTAGTACTTTAATTTTGACCGATCAAGCCCCAATTGATATTAAAATATTATATTCAATGTATTTCATCTTGATATTACCCATTTAATAATCAAATTGAACCTATCACTTTATTGAATCAACATGGTACATTAATGTGATCCAATCCAACCTCAATTGATATTCAATGTGTTTTGCATGATTTATCTAATTTTCATACCAGATTGAACCAATAAATTGATTGGTCTTATTAAAGTGATTTGGTATTCTCCATAATCATTGTAAACAACCATAAGATATTGATACAGGGAATCAAGGTCTAAAATAACCTTGCAAAAATTTTGGCTAAGTGTGGGTGTATGCAAGGTTACAAAGTGTAAAGAGTTAAATAAGGAGGTGTGGTGTAAAAGTTTGGATATTGTGTAAGATTGCGTAAGGGATTTGTACAATGGTTAGTGAGGAAGATCGTAGTGCACATGGACTATGTTATAGAAAGGGAACATACAATTTTATATATAGAGAGAGAGGAATACTTAGTGTGTGTAAGAATGGTGTGATATGATTATATGATAGAATTTTGGAGTGTAGGAATACTTGTTCTTTCACATTAGTTTTTGGTGTAAGATGGATATCTAGTGGCATGCGAGAAACTTGGAAGAGAAGAAAGGGTTTTACATAGTGATATGGAGTGTTAAGGATGCACAATAGTATTGGTGAAGGTGTGACTAGAGACTATGAATGTGTATAAGGAAGAGGAATAGGTGTAAAAAAGGGAGTGCACATATGATTTGGAATTTGGAAAAATAGAGCAACAAGGGGTTATTAATCATGAACACATGTCACTAGAAGAGGAAAAGTGTACCATTTACCAAATTTTACATGACACGAGAATGGAAACATATAGATGGCATGGTAGCTTAGTACACTAAATGAACTAGTTTAAATTTAGATCAAAGAGGGAAAAGGAGGGAGCTTCTAGAAGGAATTATACTATTTAGTATATTACACATTGATGCTTCATCACGCCCGTGTCATAAAAATGTTAGGGTACATCCTACATTCAAATAAAGTGCATGCTCATTATATTTCTTACAGTCCATTGGATTTCCTCTATCTCAGGTAACATGCACATCTCCCACTTCTCATGGTCATGTTATTCTACCCATCACTATTGGGCCTCTCACTATTTCTATGCCATTTACTATTGGATCTATTTTTACGCATTGTGACATACTCATAGGACTCCCTTAGCTCTAGGATTCCAAATTTTTTCCTTCTATTGTTCACTTTTACCTTAATTTTATCCATGAGAGACATATTATATCTATTCGAGGCATTCCACAAGGAAAACCTTTGTCTTTTTCCCTCCGGCTATCCCAAATTCAGTTACTCCTAGTACATCTTCTCATATTCATGATGGACCCTTGGCCTTGACACCCCTATGGTATTTGGAACCCTTACTCATCTTACGATACCTTTTGCACATCCATATCATATTCCTTCACACATAGCTACTACTCATAGGCCTCGTCACCTATATAAATCCTATAGCCCATATCATAGGGGAATCTCTTCTCATCGATCACATGTTTCACATGATCCATCTAGACATATTTATATTTCTATATCTCCACATGCTCAATCTATACATATCCCATATATTCTATCTCATGCACTATCTTGTGATCATCGGATCATAGACCATGTTCATATGCATAATTATTTTACATCATCTGAGTATGGGCCCTTTCCAAGTACTTTGATCGTATAGATCATTTTGGAATTCACACTTGGGGGCATCCTAATTCCCCACACCACTTGATTATCAACTCGTGGTCCTATTTCACACTTGAATTTTGATGGTTTCTTCATATGGACCTCACTTTGGACACACCATATACCATTGAGAATCATTTTTCCTCCCTTATCATTTATTTTCTTTCACACACACACACACACACACACACACACACACACACACACACACACACACACACACACACACACACACACACACACACACACACACACACACACACACACACACACACACACACACATTTAACAACACACACACACACACACATTTAAAATCCAAAAACATTAGCTTAGATCTTGATTGGATACATTCTTCCTTGCTTATACTACTATATGTTGTATTTTTCTTATCATGATACTATGGTTTCTAGTGTACTTTATCACTTTTCATACACACATACACATTCACAAGGTATCTTAAGGTGAATGCAGGTCACTTACAGGTTGTTACATGATGTATGGTGCTTGGCCTTGTCCATTACTAGTCCCATTGAGGCTCCTGGGGACATCCATTTACATTTTTCCTATTTCTTATCAGGTTCTATTATTGTAATATTTCACATTTTCCTTCCTATATTCAGATATCACATTGTCACATACTATTTATCTTCCCTAACATGCTAATGGGTGCTTCATGTGTAGCATTTTCTTTATAGGACTCCTTCTAATCATGGTTATCTAATTTTTTTGTACCTTTTTGTGATTATTTGCAAGTTATGCCCTATGTTTACTTGATTTCTTTGTTTGGAAAATCCTTAATGGATCTAATTATTTTGAGATATCCTAAGTGGTGTCCCATGTATGCAACCAACTACTCATTGAGTCCATGTTTTTGTTTTCCTATATGCCATGACTATTTACTATTTCAAAGTGTGCCTTGCTTGATTGTCACTAAAACTTATATGCTAGCATTTTCCCATTATTTTTCTTGCACCATGGTAACTATGATGTGTAATCCCTATTCCCCTTGTGGTGTTCCTATATCAGATGTGCAAATACATTTTATTCTTAATTATTTGGGATATGTTTGCATTTTTTCATTTCGTGAACCCTAAATGAGTAGGGGAAAACAATGGGTGAACCTTTTCACCCTCTTAACAGTCATAAAACACAATTACAAAATCATTGACAACATGAATATAATAGAAATTTATAGAAAAAATTCAGAAATAAACTTGGCCACAGTATTCAACATGGACACAAGTGCCTAACTTAGAAAGGAACACTTAGGCGCTAGTGTTCTACCCAGCGCTCTTATCTGGGGTAAAAAATAATTAAAGAGAAGTTTCAAGAGTTGTATACACATGGTTTTCTTCAATTTAAGAATGCAATCAATCACTAATAGGAACTAAATACTAATCTAGGAACCAAAGTAGAAACAAATAAGGGAATGACACCTAGGGCATATGCAAGAAAATGATATGCCTAGTGCCTTTGTGTCACCCGAGGAAAGTTACAAATCAGGTTTGTGATCATCTATAGTGGCACTTATCTGTAGGGAAGTGTTAATGATTGGAGGGAAAAATAGACTGCTCTCCCAATACACTTTACCTTAGCAGCGACAAGATACCTAAATATGAAGTTTAGCGTCGAGATGCTCAAATCTCTAGTTTGGATAAAGAATTCCCAAATCCTTCTTGTTATTCCAACCAACTCATAAGCATTAGGTCTACAAAAAGGAACAAATTTCTATCCCTTTCTATTTCAACACTTCAGGTGTACTCTAATCCCTTGGTTTAACTTTTCCAATGCACATTTTCACATATTCTCTAAGTTAAAGTTAAATTGCATTTACCTAGATAATTGACTACACTTTTTTATTTTATAGGTCTATCCCATCCCAATGAAGAAAAAACACATAAGAAACCATGAAGCTCTTTTAAATAACATTATGACAAAGATGACATTCTAAGGAATTACATGCACACATCTCCATCACTCCACACATGCAAAGGTCATCCCTGGGATCCTTATCCTTTGCTCTCCTTAGAATATCCATGGTAAAAATCTTGCATTATTCCATTTGGAACACTAAAAAATTAATTCGACATGCTTATTGGGTACCATCTTCATTAGACTCTCCAAGGTATGATTTTTTTCTACTTTATGCTACCTAATCCTTATTCACCAACATATAGTGGAGAAAATATTGTCACTAAATCATGCACTTACTATGTACATCTAGCCTCTAAATAATTTATTTATATGCATGATTCCTAAGGAGCGGGACTAATCATTAATTCCTCTTTACTTTGTTTTGACATTGCTTTTATCATTTTCATCTCTAGTTCTTGTTGTTTTTGATTAAAAACTTACGTTTTGCACACTAGCTAACATCTTAATTAGTCTTATTTCACTATTTTATCTTTATGATACCTTGTATAGGATCATCCATTAAGGAAAAGAGTGTCTAGGTGCTATTTTCCCCTCGGGTGCATGTGTCCTCTTTACCTTTATTTTTAGTCTTTCAAATCTTACTTCTTCCATGATTTATTTTATCATTCTTATTCAACCTTTTTCTTACTAATGACTAAACTTAAGCAAGGGAATAACATATATAAAAATGTATAATTTAACTTCATTAGGGGAAATAATTCTAATGGAACATACATGTACATAGAGCTAATAGTTTCTATCTATTACATAAAGGATTGCATTTTGGAACTACATACTTCACTGCATAGGAGTTTTTATTCTTTATGTGATTGACACTAGGAATCTCTACTCAAGGGAAACTATTCTAATCACACACACATAAGAACTTCATAGAGTTTAAAATGTAGTGCATTGCTCGATGACAATCATATTAGGGTGATCGTCGAGGTCACTCTAACTCAAGAATTTGCACTATTTTATTCATCTAATGTTTTTGAAACATGTCTCATTGAAGTTGTCATTGATTTCATATGGAATTTATGGAAAAGTGTGTTGATGAAGTGTAAACCATTCAAGGGCATAAAGGTTGATTGGTAGTTCTTTCCTCTAACCTCCAATAGTATGTTTGAAGTGACTTGGTATGATGTCTTGAGGTGTCAAAGTGTTTACACAAGGTCTTGGTTCATGCTTATTGCATTGGCAAACAACTAGGTGTTTGGTGTGAACTCTAAATGTGTCCTATAGGTCCTAATAAGTGTCTCAAAGGTGTGTAAGTGATTTGATGATGCATAATAGGATATATTACATGAATCATAGGTTGAAACAAACATAACTAGGCCTAATTCTAAGGCCTAGTACAAGCATGACTTGGGGTATGGAGAAAATTAAACTAATAAATATCAAGTTCAAGCGTGAATTATGTGTTTGATATTATATAGAGGATTTTGAATGTGTTTAGGTAACAATTCAACTGTTAGAGGCATGTGTAAGGCCTTTTAAAGGCATGTTCTTGAGGATAAACCAAATATGTATGCACAAGTCATGTGGATGATGAGTTTTGGTTAGGTGTAGAGTTAAATGAACCTTGAGACATGTGAATGAGTTCAATATCATGATGTGGACAAAGTTTCAAGTCAAAACTCAAAGGGAGAAGCAAGAAAATTCATTTTTGTCTCTACCAAGTTTGTAAAATGGCCATTTCTAGTTTGGGATTCAATTTTGAAGTGCCCATTCATATGTTAACTCTCTACATGGTGACAATATTTTCATCAAAGTGGGGGCATGGATCAAATATCGTTTCACAATTGGAATGAGGAATAATTATGTTATGAGCTTTATGAAAGATGTTAAGAAGTCAAGGTGGTCTAAACCCTCCCAAAACCCTAGTCTTGTAGTGATGGAGAAGAAATGATTGTTTTGGTCATGAAATGACTTGGGAAAGATGATTTGGTGAGTTGGGATTGTAAAGGAATCCTCCTAGTTAATTTTTACATTGGTGGCATGTTCCAAGTCAACTTCTAAGATACAATTTTATCCATGTTTTGAAGAAGTTTGATGGTACAATCATGCATGGCATTTTTCATGGTGAAAGGCCAACTATGGGAGAAATCTTGGGAGGTTCCCAAGCATCTATTAGAAGTTTTAGGTGGAATATTTTCATAATTTTGGTGAAAAAGTCACCCAATATGACCTACCGCTTAAGGCCTATATAGGCAAAAACCAATCATGTTGCTTTGGAAGGGTTTTGATGTGAAATATTGGTGTAGAAGTGAAATGTGAATATAAATAGCTGCTAGAGGTTCAATATGGAATGTTTTATCCCATGAATTGATCTAGTGAAATGATTTTGGGTCTTATCCTTAATGGTCTAAACTACCTCATGAGGCTTATTAAGTAGGTCTAAGAAACAACAATACAAGTGCGATTTTTTCACACAACTCATGCAAGTGAGTGCTTGAAGTTTGATTTGATGACCCTGCTGATGTGTCTCAATAATATTTTGTCCATGAAAGTTATGTTTGGAGTGTTAGAAGCTAACTATACCAAGACTAGTGTTTTTATCCTAAGACCTAGTATGAGCAGTCTCAAAATGCAAGAATTTACTAGCTAAATGCTCTGAAATGATGCATGTTATGGAATTTTTAAGTTTCCTAAGGATGATTTATTTCCATAAATGTTCCATAAGATCCATAAACATATGTTTGAATGGATTAACTTTCTCATTCGAGTGAAGACTGGTTTTCTGTGTATGCAAACCATTTGAGACCTTATCCTAAATTAGTGGTTCATGGTGAGATTAAAGGTGGTAGTACTAATTCATGACTTTTAAGGTGAACCAGAGGTCACATGAAACATCCTCAAAGCATAAATAATATTTGAAAAGTCACACATCATTGTTTGTGAATCAATCTTGTGATGGTTTCTCAATCCACCATGATTGTGAGCTTCGAGTTAAGAAGAAGAGTTGAAACGGAAGTCCTATTCCATAACCTACAAGATTCCAAGCATGTAGTGATGTCATAAGAATATTTAAGTGTCTTTCCTCTTGATTTCATTGCATGACATGAGCTAAAAGTGTGTCTCTTGCATTCAAGTTGAAGACTGTGTGTTCAAGTTCATACACGTAACATAGATGATCACCCTAATGGAGTCTTTGTGAGAAAATGGTGAGTTGTAAATATTTTCAAGGATTTAGATGGAAATTAGGTAACTTTTTTAACATGCACACAACTTCATAACACTTGTTACATTGCTCATGTTGGCTAGAAGATAAAGAAGGCTTTGTAGACAAGAAGGTAAAAGGAATAAACTGTTACACTTGTAGATGTTAGACCTGAAAATGGAATATTTTCAGTTACTTCCGATGTGCAACAATCTTAGAATTTTTTTCAAGTTCCTCATAGGTATGAGAAGGGCATGATGGGTTAAATAAGGTTAGTACATGCAACCGACACTCCTATAATTGTAATGATGACACCGACAATTTTTGTTGATGTCATCTAAGCCTCTTGTTCAAGTTGAAAAGGTTAGAAGTTGTAGGGGTCATAAGAGGAAGTGTAAGAGGTGTGATATTGTGTCATCCTCATGTATATGTGTGTCTCAATGTGCATGAAAATAACATTTGAAGACAAAGTTTCAAAAGTATGAACCGTTGAGAAAAAGGTGAATTTAGGTGTGTGGAGAAGGAGGATGAGTATGTAGGAGCTGAATAAGAGATCACAATTTTTTTTTGTAAGAAAACCAAATGAATGTGATAAAAAAATTGTAAAGACTAAGTGGGTGCTTAACAATATAGGAATTTGGTGTTTCCATGCAAGTTGTAGCTTGCAAAATATGTCAAGTAGTGTCTTGAATAGTTTGTTTGAGTTGGTTATTCAAGTTGAGTGGATGCTCAACAAATTAAAATACTTGTAATTTGTTATGCGACAATTGTCCACCGAGTGAGCATTGAATTCAGTGGGTTTTTCTCCCATCAATGGTTTCCCACATCAATATTATCTTCATGTGTTTTTACTTATCAACTTCTTATATTTGAATGTCATTGTTTCTTCAATGTAAAATTTGATCAAAATTGAATGGTTTGCTAAGGCTTAGAATTTTTTCAAAGTTTGAAGAAGCAATGATTCACCCCTCCCCTCTTAGTTCTTTTGTTTTCCAAAAATTGGTATCATATAGACGTCCTTTTGGAGTAAGCTTAACAACTTGAAGGATATCCAAGTAGCACAAGAATAACTAGCAATCAAGCTCAAAGTGGTTTCTCTACTTCCAAGGCACCTCTCTTCAATGGAACCAACTATGCATTTTGGAGAATTAGAATGAAGACTTATCTCATGTCTCTAGGATTTGATATATGAAATTCAAGTAGTTGATGGCTACACCATTCCAAGCACACCTCTAACTAATGCAACAAGAAATAAGGCTAGTGAGAATAACTCAAAGGTAATGAATGCAATCTTATGTGGAATGGAAGAAGTAGAGTTTTTGAAATTTATGCATTGTAATACAACCCAAGATATTTGGGATAAACTAAAGACTATCTATGAAGGAGACAACCAGGTCAATCTAGCTAAATTCTGACTCCACCGAGGGAAATTTGTGAGCCTAAAATAAAGGAAGGTGAAAGATTTGCATCCTACTTGCAGAGATTTGACGAGGTGATAAAAATAGTCATAGGATTAGGAGAAAAATGAAGGAACCCGTGGTTGTTCAAAAGGTGTTAAGATCCCTAACACCTAAGTATGACTCTAAGGTTTCAGTTGTGGAAGAAGCAAAAGAATTGACCACTACAAAAATGGATGAAATTTATAGCATCCTAGCTGCCTATGAGATGAGAAAAATGAAGTTGCATTCAAAGTTGATAAGGAATCACAAGAAAATAAAATTAAAGTTGAATCTTACATGGAGGAGGATGATGAGAGAATTGAAGAATGTTTGTTAGGAGACTAAAAAGAGGGTCAGGTAAATACAAAGGAAATTTACCCTTAAAATGTTTTAGTTGTGGCCAAGTAGGTCACTTTGCCTCCAAATTTCCTAACAAAAACAAGGAAGAACAAGGTGAGCATGATGAAGAGAAAAAAATCCTCATAAGCACAAGAAGAGCTTCAAGAAAAGGGAAGGCAAGAAAAGGTTCTTCAAGAAAAAAAAGAATCTCTACACCAAAGAGGAAACAAGTTCATCATACTCAAGTGACACCAACAAATCTGAAAGTGAAGATGAATATATTTAGGTTGATACTATATTCATGGCCATGGAGACAACCTCTGGAAGCAACTCAAAAGGTAAGAACCTTAGTGAAGATGAAATTTCAGAGGAAGAGGATGATGAAGTGAACCTTGAAGCTGAATTGATTAGTTCCCTTGAGGAATTGAAGCACCAAAGGAAGAAGAACCAAAAATTGAAGTCAATGTTGAAATATTATGAAGATAAAATCAGTCTTCTTGAGAAAAGGTAGAACAAGAAGGATAAAGAGCATGAATATGGAATCAAAGAGCTTGAAGCACAATTAGAGTTTATCGCAACATCTTTCAAATCCAATTATTAAAAATTCATAAAACTAAAGGCAGAGATGGAGCCTCTAAAAATTGAACTAGATCAGATATCAAGATTGGTGAGAGCATTTCATATATTTGATAAGAGTTTAGGTGACCTAGATGATTCTAAGCAGTCAAAGGTCCTCAAATGATAAAATTGGTATAAGGTTTAAGGAAGATCACAAGGATGACAAGACATCTATTACGAAGGATGAAGAGATCACTCAATAAACACCTTAAGTAAGGGAGGATACTAACAAGAAATACAAGAGAAGGACAAATCAAATAAAAAAATCTCATGCAATAAGGTACACTCACTCTTTCTATGGCTATTTTTTTCTTGTAACATGTTTGGACATAAAGCTATAAAGTGTAGAAGATATGCAAGGGGTCATGGAAGGCATCTTCATTCACAGCAGATGAGAAGAAACAAGGAAATTGTATGTTATAATTATCAAAATCCTAGTCACATGATTTTTTTTGCAATTAGAGACTCTCAAAGCAAAACAATAAGGTGTATGTAGTAAGGACAAATCCTACAAGTAAAAAAAAAAGGCTTAATAGCTCAAACATCCTTTCATACTCAAAATGAAGACATGGAATGGTACATTGATAGTGGATGTTCAAGTCATATGACAGGGAATAAGGGAAAATTCATCTCATTGAAAGAGGATGCCTCAGGAACAATAAGGTTTAGAGATAACACATTTGCAAGCATTGTAGGTAAGGGCACATTGAGTCTAGATAATGGAAAGACTGTGACTGAGAATGTCTTGTATGTATAAGGATTAAAACACAACATATTGAGTGTGAGTAAAATGTGCAAGAAAGGATACACCTTGGTATTTCATGACAAAGGTTGTGATATAAGGAAGAACAAATTAGGCAAGCTAGTTTACAAGGCCAAAAGGACTAAGAACAACATATATGTCTTGAAAGATATCAACAAGGAGAAATTCCTCACAAGAAAGGTTGATGATAGTTGGCTTTGGCATTGAAGGTTAGGGAACCTAAATTTTGACAATCTTGTTAAAATTATCTCTAATGGATGTGTCGAGAGATATTCCCAAGATCACTAAACTAGTTGACACTCTTTGAAAAGCATGTTGACATAGCAAAAAAACCAAGAGAAGATTCAATCCAAGGATTAATCCACAACAAGATCCATATTGATATTGTTAGACCTATAAGGATTGAAAGTATTCAAGGTGAGAGTTACTTCATGTTGTTAATTGATGATTATATAAGAATGACTTAGGTTACATTCCTAAAGGAAAAATTAGAAGCACTAGACAAGTTCAAGACATTCAAATCTCTAGTTGAAAATGAGAAAAATGCAAAGATCAAAAGCTTAAGATCTGATAGAGGAGGTGAATTTTGGTTAAATGAGTTTCATGATTTTTTTGAAATCCATAGACACAACATCACACACTTTGGGTAATTATATTGTCATGATTGCACACTACTATTCATATGATTCCTGAGTTAAACAATTAATAATTAACCCATGTCTTTTGCCACCTTTCTTTGCTTTCTATTACCAATTTTGGTCTTGCACTCTTACTTGCTTAGTCTTCCTTTTTATACCTTAGTAATTATCATCCCTGAAACCAATGCCCAACCAAGACATTAGTGTTAAGCGCCCTTGTCCCCTCTGGTTCCCTCGACCTCAATACACTTTGTTTACACTTTTAGGTCCTTTCTATCCATTTTAACATCTTATCATTTCGGTAGTCATCTTTTTCGGGGTAAGTTATGAAATTCAAGCAAGGGAATCATATAAATATAAAGTTATGTGATCATAATAAAGGACCAAGCACTAAGCATTAGCTATCACCACCTAAGGTTGCATCCATCAAGCATCTAAGATCTCCATTGCATCCATCTAGCACCAAACAAGGGACACAAGGGATGGTTATTTTACATACACTTCATATGAGGGAAGTTAATTCTATTCCATGCACACATCTATTACATTTATTTACATCTAGCTCATTTTCTTGCTATCAAGTATGAAATGCACAAGATCCACCTAGGGAACAATTCCAAAAACACACAAAGAACTACATCGGTTTTGAGATGTAGTGCAATGCTCGATCGTAAGCTCACAATTGTCACAGATGAGGACAGTCGACCTCTCATTCTACATCTTTATTTTTAAGGATTTGATGTCTATTTGAGGGTTTTGCATGTCAATACTTCATTATAGGTTTCCAGTGACTTCAACGATCATTGTGCAACTTCATAGTGACCAAAGGTGAACAATAATGAATACCTCATGATCACTCAGAGGAGGTTTCCGAGAATTTTCTAGAGACCTAGGCACTCAAAAACAGGTCTAGGGCACCCATAGGTGCCCCTGTCCCTCTCTAGGTGCCCCAGTCTAGTTTGCTCCTCTAGATCTACATTTTATGAGCTTCGGTGTGAAAGTATGTGCTTCTGATTTTCTATTTTTCTAGTTATGTACACCTTTGGGATCTCTTCAAAATTAACTAAGTCATCTTACTCCTTCTTTTCACTAAGGGTTTTATACTTTCTTGCTTAGTTTGTTTGGCTTCATTTTTGTATTTGATTGTATATGTATTTACTGTTGTAATAGAAATCGATTAGGCATATATTTCCGCATTTAGGTTAATCATTTGGCGAACTCATCTTTGTAAATATGCTTGGATCCTCATATTTATTCTATCATGGGTCGTAAAGTTCCTCAAATTTATTTGTTTGATTTACTTAAAATGCATCCCAACTACCAGGCTATTCTACAAAAATCCTTAGACTCCATGTGTCTTCCTAAAGATACGCCACCACATGAAATAAGTCTTATTTTCCATCATCTATCTAATGAACCTAGCATTCATGATCCTCCATCCAATCAACCCATATTGGAGTCAATTCAAGCTTTGCATTCTTTATTTTATGACAAATTTTAGGATATGGAATCCATGATTACATCTATAAAATCTAAAATCCAAGCAGACTTAAAGATGCTTCTCAAAGTTCACGTTAGTTCTTCTTCTCATCCTCATTCTATGTATTTTACATGTTCTTATATTAGTGAGCCTCAAGTCTTTCCATTACTGGAGCCTCTCACATTTGATCACAATGCTAAGCAACATGACATTCTTACTAAGCTCCTTAGTCATCAATTGATTAGTTTGCCAACTACTCATTGTTACCCTCCTTATCACTGGTCAAATATCATGGTCTCCCATTTTTTACTTATCATCAAATTAATGGACATAATGAAAATGATTGTTATGTTTTACAATGAAGAATCAAGCATCTTGAGCATCAAGGTTTTATCTCATTCACTGCACAATGTCATGTTACATCATCCTCTCCAATTGTTACATCTCAATGGGTTCCTAAATCTAATTCGTTTATATCTAATGAGCATCATGTCATCGTTTCTAGGGTTCCTTCTATAGAGAGTCAAGAACCACCTAAACAACCTCCTCTCAAAATCAATATAGCACCCCCTCCTCTCAAGTCATTTTCAGCATTTCCTAGTCAAAATATGCAACTACCTCTCAAAATCAATCCACCTTCTTCTCATATCAAGTCTTCTACAATGTCATCAATCCCACCTAAGTTACCACCATTCAAGATTCCTTCCCATCCTACTCCACTTTCATTTCCAATTCATTTTGTCAAAGCAACTACTTATTTTACTGATGGCCAAGACACATTTCAAATTCTCGCCACCATCACATGGTCCTAATGTTACTTTGGCCTACCATTATGTTGGCCCTCACTACTATCATGACATAGAAAAACACTCTCCCACAATGGCAAGGTATCTCTTGCATCGCTACATAAATCTTCATCAGCACTAACTTGGGGGAATTTCACTTATCTTCCCCCCCACTTCCTAGCATCATCAACTATCTTCCAACTTACACACATCGCATCTAGTCTTTTACATTCATCATACACATATCAATATATTTACATCGTCATTACCTGATGACACACTCTGGTGCTATTGATCACATGCGACTATTGAGGGCATACTATATAGATGAACCTTACACACTACACACACTACACACTAAGCATTCTTACGCACTTGATCATATCACACATTTTACACTTGGAACATTTACAACACATATATCTAGTGTTGCTTAGTCATACTACACATTACAAATCTCACACAACACATATTATACACACACAACATCTTCTTCTCACAGATTTTATCACACACTAGGTGCATTACTCACTATACACATTCACACTACATCTCTCTTACATCTAATTCTACACACTATGGTCATTACCCCACTATGCACTCTAGTTCCGCGGTCCATACTAAACTGCTAAGGGTATACATCTCAAATGTACCTCATCACACTGACGTGTTTAATAAACTCTCTAATTCACTCATGCATTTACACTCTACACTTTGCACTTAGATTATCACATCTTTTTAGTACACACATCCATACCATTTCCCGATGATGCACTTTCATTTACGGTTCATTATTGATTGATGAGGGGGCGTATACAAATGAACCTCATCACATGCGTACACATTCACTCGGGGCACACTGATCCTATCATTCACACTGCATTCCATTCCACCTCATCCATAATGACTACATATCTTGGTTGCACTTAGTCTTGCTTACATTTACTTGTTACATGTTCACCTTATTACACATGCTATATAGATATCTTATATGCCATTATCTTTATCATACACACATGCGCATTCACTCACCTTTCTATTTGTGATTACAAATTATACGGTTCTCTTACATGCAACATGGATCATTGGCATAGTACCTATTACTAGTCCCGCAATGGCCACTAGGGGAATCCACTTTCATACACTACAGATGTTATTGTTTCATTTTGTCTCATAGCACACTAGTATATCATATTATACATATTTTGACATACTTTTATATTTCTAACATGATAATGGATGTTTCATGTGCAACATTTGTTATGTAGGAATATTTTCTTCCATGCTTTTCTCTGTTACATTGCTTGTCATTGCTTTCTCTTTGTATGCCACTATTTGTGGGATTTTCCCTTTGTCTTGTGTGCACAATGTATGATTTTGGATTCATCAAAATTGATTATCTCATGACATCGTGAGTGGTGTCACATATTTACAACCCACTTTTCATGGTCTACATTGTCTTCTTGCATGTTCACATTGTCTATTTTCATCTTAGCTTACACATTGTCTTCTTACCTTACATTTTGTCTTCTACATGCGTGCTTGTATTTGTTTGTACTAAAACTTGTCTCACAACCACTTTGTTTGCATGTTCCTTGGTTACTACCAAGCACATTCCCTTGTCCCTATAGGGAATAGTTTCACCACAACATTCGGTTTTCTTTGGGGCAACATACTCCTTCAGGGGCATCACATGCACCCAAAATGAGGGAGGCGTCATTTGGGAGAATTAGTCACCCCATACAATAGTCTACAATCATTACACAACACAACACAAGTACTAGTACAACACAATTTTTAATTTCAGGGCTTAGAATAAGACTTGGGTCCTTAGCACAACACAACCCTTCCTAGACGCCTATAACCAAGGGGAAGTTACACATAATTTTGGTAGTTTAGAATAGCGGTTTACAAAAATCCACACAATGGATTTTACAAGGCATACTGATCCTTAAAAATTTCATGTTGGATCGAATTGTTCAAATTTAACACTCCATCTACAGTGGTGTCCTACATTACGGGAAGCAGTTAAATGTTTAAGGATAACACCAAAATTTTCTCCCTACAATTATTTTATATCATTGGCATGAGATCTCCCCAAAAATCATGACTCAAGCGCAATTGGTGTGAGATCTCTTGAAAAACTCATTCATCTACATGATCCTTTCTACACTCTTTCCTCATCATGGATTAGGTGCACATGTTCCTTTTTCACATTTTCATATTTTACATACTTTTACACATTTTGATCATATACATGTGTATTTGACTACTTGTTCATTATTCTCTTTTGCAGGTCTGTCCGTATGGGAAGCAATATTCAACATCATTCAAACATCACATACAACAACATCGACATCAACAACGGGAACATCATGATATTTACACATGTTTCTGCCATAGGTTTATTTTCATCATCACTTTTGTACTTTATCCTCCTTAGCATCCACACTTCACACTTTTATCACTCCACACTTTGTCTTGTCCCTCGGTAAGATTTCATCATTAATCTACATGGTTATCAGGTACACATCTCTATCTACTTTATGTTACCAAGCTTTCTACTCACCATCATAAAGTGGGGGAAAATGTAGACAAAAATCATGCACTTTGGGTAATTATCTAGTCTTGATTGCATACTACTATTCATATGATTCCTAAGTAAGAAAAGTAATAATTAACCCATGTTTTTTACCACATTTGTTTACTTTTTGTTAGCACTTTTGGTCTTGCACTCTTACTTTCTCAGTATTCATTTTTATACCTTGACATTTATCATCCTAGACACCAATTCCTAGCCAAGATGCCAGCCTTGGCACCCTCATCTCCTCGGTAACCGCTGACCTCTATATACTTTTTCACATTTTTGGGTCCTTTGTAGCCATTTGAGCATCTTATATTTTTGGTAGTCAACATTTTCAGGGTTAGTTATGAAATTCAAGCAAGGGAATCATATAAATATAAATTTATGTGATCATAATAAAGGACCAAGCACTAAGCATTAGCTATCACCACCTAAGGTTGCATCCATCAAGCATATAAGAGCTCCATTACATCCATCTAGCACCATCCAATGAGAACAAGGGATGGTTATTCTACATACAATTCATAGGAGGGAAGTTCATTCTATTCCATGCAAACATCTATTACATTTATTTACATCTAGCTTATTTACTCACTATCAAGTGCAACACGCATAAGAGCCACCTAGGGAAAAATTATGCACACACACACACAAAAATGCATTAGGTATGAGATGTAGTGCAACACTTAGTCATAAGTTCACCATTGTGATTGAGGACAGTCTGAACCCTCATTTTTCATCTTTATTTTTAGGATTTGATGTCTATTTGAGGGTTTTACATGTCATTACTTCATTACAGGTGTTTCAATGACTTGAGAGATCAATGTGCAACTTCATAATGACCAAAATTGAATACCTTGTGACCACTCAGAGGAGGTTTCTTGAGAATTTATGTAGACCTAGGCACCCAGAAACAGGTCTAGGGCACCCATAGGTGCCCATGTCCCTTTCCAAGCACCCTAGTCTAGCTTTCTCCTCTAGATTTGTATTTTTCTCGAGCTTCAAAGTGAGACATTTTGTGCTTGATTTTCTATTTTTCCAATTTTGCACACCTGCGAATCTTTGCAAAATCAGCTAAGTCATCTTACTCCTTTGCACTTAAAGGTTTACACTTTCTTTCTTAGTTTTCTTGGATTAATTTATGTACTTGATTGTATATTTATTTATTGCTGCAATAACAATCGATTAGGCATATATTTCCACATTTATCTTAATCAAAATCCATGGAATAATAATGAAATTATTAGAAGCAATAATACCTCAAAAAAATAGAGGTTTGGAAAGGAAAAACAAGATTATTCAAGAGATGACAAGAACTATGTTGAATGAGTCCAAATTATCAGATGGCTATTGGAGGGAGGAAATCAATACAATAGTCTACATCCTAAATAGATCCCAAATAAGGATAAATAACAATAATACCCCCTATGAGATTTGGAAAGGAAGGCCTGCTAGTGTGAAACATCTAAGAGTGTTTGGAAGTAGGTGTTTCATCAAGAGGGATGAAGACAACCTTGGAAATTTTGAATCAAGAACCGATGAAGGTAATTTCTTGGGATAATCCTTAGTGAGCTCAACATATAGGTGCTACAACAAAAGATTACAAAATATAGTATAAATCACAAATGTTATAATTGATGAGACTTATCCAATAAAGACCAAATCTCAGCCAAAGGACACTCCTCAATGCATAGACATCTAATATGATGATGAAGCTGTAGAAGGCAATCAAGAAGAGGAAGATGAGGATGAAGAAAGACCAAACATAAAAACCCCTCCGAGAAAAGTAAAGAGAGATCATCCTATAGATCGGATACTAGGGAACAAGGAGGAAGACATACAAAAAAGGAGAATATTGAAGAGTTTCCAAAACCAAGAGAACATTGCTCTTTTATCCAAGATTGAACCAAATAGTGTTGTGGAAGCTAGAAAAGATCAAAATTGGGTTGATGTTATGAATGAAGAATTGGATTAGATAGAGAAAAATGAGACTTGGGAACTAGTGCCTAGGCCCAAGAACAAAAATGTCATTGGAACTAAGTGGGTATTTAGAAATAAACTCAATGAAAAAGGTGAGGTCACAATAAATAAGGAAAGACTTGTTTATAAAGGGTATGCACAAGTGGAAGGAGTTGATTTTGAAGAAACATTTGCACCAGTGGTTAGAATGGAGGCCATTAGACTCTTCTTAGCATATGCAACATACAAAAGATTCAAGGTATACCAAATGGATGTCAAGTCAACATTCTTGAATGGGAACCTAAATAAAGAAGTATACATTGAACAACTTGATGGATTCTCACTTATATAGGACAATGACTATGTGTGTAGGTTGAAGAAGGCTTCAAGAAAAAGTGGAAGACAACGATCTCTACATAAAGGAAGAATAAGTTCATCAATTGATTGTGGTTGTATATGTTGATGACATAATATTTGGAGGAGATAGTGAGAACATGACACATGAATTTGCAGAGGTCATGAAGAAGGAGTTTGAAATTTCCATTCTTGGAGATTTATCATTCTTTCGTAATTGCAAATCAACCAATCTTAGAAAGGCATCCTTATATCACAAACTAAGTACATAAATAAGATGCTCAAGAGGTTTCAAATGGATTATTTTAAGACAATAGGAAAACCAATGATTATAGGGTGCAAGATGAGAAAGGAAGATAAATCACCAAGATTCAATAAAACCACATACAGATCCATGATAGGTAGCCTAATATATTCAAGTACATCAAAACCTGATGTTATGGAAGCATTTGGTTTAGTATGAAGATGTCAAGAAGATCCTAGAGAGAATCACCTACAAGCAGCCAAAAGAATATTCAAATATCTTATGGGGACTATGGAATATTGACTTTGGTATCCAATAAGCAATGAGTTTAAGATAAAAGCCTTCACATATGTAGATTGCGAAGGTAATATTGATGAAAGGAATATCACAAGTGAGAGGATCATATTTTATTAGTAATTTTCTTGTCTCTTGGATAAGAAAAAGAAATCTCTTGTAGCTCTATCCACGTGTGAATCTGAGTATATACTTGGTTGTGTTGTGTTGTACATAAGTGCTATGGATGAGGAAAATTCTAGATCACTACAAATTTAAATGTAATGTACCTACTCCCTTGTATTGTGATAGCACAAGTGTCATAAGTGTGTCCAAGAACCCTGTGTTGCACTCCCAGACCAATCATATCCCAATAAAGTATCATTTATTAAGGGAACAAGTGAGTGAGAAGAGAATCAAATTAGAACATGTATCCACCAAGGAGGAGGTAGATGATATCTTGACAAAACCACTACCAAAAGAAAATTTTGAACATATAAGGTAAAAATGGGGTAATCCCTACTCTGGCCATCCACTTAAAGACTCAAGCCATCATGAGGGAGCAATACAAATGATAAATCTTCTCCAAGAAGTTGTAAAGTGTATCAAAACAAGAGGAAATAGTTCACTAGCTTTATGTACAGGTCGAGAAGACCAAAAGGAGATGTATGCAAAGAGTAAGAGGTCTCAATACAAACTGATATGTTTAGAGGGAAAATGGAGGTAGATTAGTGAACAAGACCTACATTATTTGAAGTCATTTGTGACAAGAAAGTGAGCCTACTCAATGGGGGCTTGTAAAGATAAACTTATGCAATGTTAGTGATTGTATGCATGCCAAATTTTTGAAGGAAAATTTTTCATAGATGTCAAAGGAAGAGAATGCAATCAGAAATAAGAAAAGAGAGCATTGAAGGTGGTGGTACGACTGTTTTCCATTAAAGTTTCTAGAGTTTTTTTCCAACAATGACAAAGGGGGAGATTGTTGAGCCCTATCTCATTGATGTTGTCCTTGATTTCATATGGAATTGATGACAAAGTGTGTTGGTGAGATGTAAACCATTCATGGCCATGAAGGTTGATTGGTAGTGCCCTCCTCTGACCTTTAATGGTGTGTTTGAAGTGACTTGGTATGATGTATTAAGGTGTCAAAGTGTTTACACAAGGTCTTAGTGCATGCTTGGTGCATTGGAAAACAACTAGGTGTTTGGTGTGAACTCCAAAGGTGTCCTCCATGTCCTAATAATTGTCTCAAAGGTGTGCAAGTTCTTCCATAATGCATAATAGGATATATTACATGAATCATAGGTTGAAATAAGGACAAATAGGCCTAATTCTAAGACCTAGTACAAGCATGGCTTAGGGTATAGATAAAAGCAAGTTGAGAAAGGTCAAGTTCAAGCATGAACTATGTGTTTTGATATTGTAGAGAGGATGTGGAAGGTGTTTTGGTAACAATTCAGCTAGTAGAGGAATGTTCAAGGCCTTTTAAAGGTATGTTCTTGAGGAAAAGCTAGGTATGCATACACAAGTCATGGTGGATGATGAGTTTTAGATAGGTGTAGAGTAAAATGATCCTTGGGACATGTGAATAAGGTCAATGTAGTGTTGTGGACAAAGTTTCAAGTCAAAAATCAAAGGGAGAAGCAAGAAAATTGGTTTTTGGCTCTACCGAGCTTTCAAAATGGTCATTTCCAGTTTGAGGGTCAAGTTTGAAGTGCTCATTTATACGTTAAATATTTGCATGGTGACCTGATCTTTTCATCAAATTTAGGGCATGGAGTCAAAATCATTTTTCAATTAGAATGAGGAAGAATGATGCACTGAGCTTTATGAGCGATGCTTAAGAAGTTAAGGTGGTCTAAACCCTCCCAAAACCCTAGTCTTATAGCGATGGAGAAGAAATGATTGTTTTGGTCATGAAATGACTTTGGCAAGCTGATTTGGTAACTTGTGCTTGTAAAGGACTCCTCCTAGTTCATTTTTGAATTGGTGGCATGTTCTAGGTCATCTTGTAAGGTACGATTTTATCCATGTTTTGAATAAGTTTGATGGTACAGTCATGCATAGCAGGTTTCATGGTTAAAGGTCAATTGTGAGAAAAAATATTGGGAGGTTCCCAAATCATTTATGAGAATTTTCAGATGGGTTCTTTTCATAATTTTGGTGAAACAAGTCATTCAATATGACCTACCGCTTAAGGCCTATATTGGTAAATACCAATCATGTTGTTTTTGAATGGTTTTGATGTGAAATCTTAGTGTAGAAGTGAAATGTGAGTATGGATATCTATTATAGGTTCAACATGACATGTTTGAGCTCATGACTTGATCTGGTGAAGTGATTTTGGGTCTTAGCCTTAATGGCCTAAACTACCTCACGAGGCCTATCAAGTAGGTATGAGAAACAACAATGCAAGTGTGAATTTGTCCACACAACTCATGCGGTTGAGTACTTCAAGTGTGATTTAAGGACCATGTTGATGTGTATCAAGAAGTTTTTGACCATGAAAGTGATGTTTGGAGTAGTAGAAGCTAACTATACCAAGACCTGGTTTTGTATCCTAAGACCTAGTATGAGAAGTCTCGAAATGCAAATAGTTACTAGTTAAATGCCCTAAATGATGCATGCTATGGACTTGATAAGTTTCCTAAGGATGTGTTATTTCTATAAATGTGCCATAAGATCCATGAAAATGTGTTTAAATGGATGAACTTTCTCATTCATCGAAGACTCGTTTTCATGTATGCAAACCCTTTGAGACCTTATCCTAATTAGTGGTTCATGGTGAGAGTGAAGGTAGTGGTACTACTTCGTGAATTTTAAGGTGAAAAAAATGTCACATGCAACATCCTCCAAGCATCAAAAAGATTTGAAAAGTCATGCATCGGTGTTTTGGAATCAATCTTGTGGTTGTGTTCTCAATCCACCATGACTATGAGCTTTAAGCTAGGAAGAAGAGTTGAAATGAAATTCTTGTGCCCTATCCTATAGGATTCCAAGAATGTGGTGATGTCCTAATAATATATAAGTTTCTCTCCTCTTGATTGCATTGCATGACATGAGATGAAAGTGTGTCTCTTGCATTTAAGTTGAAGATTGTGTTTTGAAGTTCATACACCTAGTAGAGTTGATCAGTCCTAATGGATTCTTGGTGAGAAAATGGAAAGTTATAAAGATTTTAAAGGATTTATATGACAAGGAGGGAAATTTTGTAACATGCACACAACTTCATAACACTTTTTCATTTTTCATGTTGGCTAAAAGACAAAGAAGGCTTCGTTGATAAGAAGACAAAAGGAATAAATTGTTACACTTGAAAATGTTAGACTAAAAATTGAATATTTTCAGTGTTTTATATGTGCAACAAGCTTAGTAATGTTTTCAATTTATAAATAGGTAAGATAAGGCTCATGACGAGGTTAATGAAGGTCGGTACCTACAATTGACACTATTGCAATTGTAATGATGACATTGTGGCATTTTTTAGGTGATGTCATCTAAGCCTCTTATCCAAGTTGAAAAGGTTAGAAGTTGTAGGGGTCAGAAGAGTAAGTGTAAGAGGTGTGAGAGTAAGTGTCTCAATGTGCATGAAAAATAGATTTTGAAGACAAAGTTTCAGAAGTATGAACAATTGAGAAAAAAGGTGAATTTAGGTGTGTGGAGAAGGAAGATGAGTATGTAGGAGCTAAATAAGAGATAAAAATTTTTTTTTGTAAGAAATTATGTCAGATGAATATGAAAAAAACTTGTAAAGACTAAGTGGGTACTTAGAAAAATAGGAAGTTGGTGCTTCCATGCAAGTTCTAGCTTGCAAAAGTTGTCAAGTATGTGTTTGACTAGTTTGTTAGAGTTGGTGCTTTAAGTTCAATGGGTTCTTAAAAAATTGAAATCCTTGTAATATGTTATGGGACAATTTTCCACCACATTGCATTGATTTCAGTGGGTTTTTCTCCCTTCAAGGGTTTCCCACATTAAATATTGTCTTCATATGTGTTTACTCATTGACTGCTTATATTTGAATGTCATTGTTTACTCATGGTAAAAGTTAATCAAAATTGAATGGTTTACTAAGGCTTATAATTATTTTCAAATTTTGAAGAAGCACCAATTCACCCCTCCCCTCTCAGTGTTCATGTTTTCTAACAGATGTGTGCTTGATTATTGTGCAGGTATATAGGGTTATTTTTAGGTTACAAGTACAATGCAAAAAAATTTGTTGTGACACTCATCGAATAAGGAGCGAAAATAAGTGACACAAAAAGAACTATATTCGAGCACTTCGCATTAACTAACACCCAAAATAGACACAAGATCCCATGCGACCTGTCCCATTTTAGGAACTCATGTCCCTAACATTTTTGCAGTCTAGTTCTAGATTTAAAGCTTAAACAGTCCATAATATGTCTTTCCATCTTATTCCCTAGTCTAGAATCAGTCAGGACCCGTGGTGGAAAGATAAGACACTCTACAAACCCTATTTATCACTCTTTCTTGCATTTCATTTGCACGATCTTATTTGAATATTTTTATATCAATTTAATCAGCGGTGTCCTTATCTTAGATTTATATTTTTATTTAATCGGAGTTTCCCTCAAGGGGATTTATAGATATTGACACCTCAAGGGCTAAACCGAGGCCCATCTTACCTCACTCTGTTAGCTCAATGGACGATCTTGACCTCTCTACTTGGTCCCTGCGGTCGAGTAACTTCACTTAGCCATTGGCCTATGAACTCGACCCCTTAGTCCACAAAATTTATATCCCCTTCAATATTGATTGAAACATGATTTAGTAGAAACTATCTTGATCCACCTTGAATTTAATTCTAGAGAATATTGTCTATTTACCTAGGGATTTTGGGTTGATTTCTTAAAATTTTCCCAATGGCATTATTAATGATCTTATAGAAATTCAAATTCCATAATTGTATTTTTAGGGAGTAAAGTCTTACCTAGATTTAAGTCTTCAAGATCACTAGAGGAACCTTTAGGAATCTTTCCTTCTAGGGTTGAATCACCATTTTAGCCTTTTAAAAAATTTGGGTATGATTTTTGGTTCTTTTTTTAATAATATTTCCTTCATATTTTACATACATGGTGTGTCTCTTCTATGATTAGTGTATCATGCATGCACATCATTTATTACCTACATTGGATCACTAAATTGGTATCCTCTATTGGAGTCCACACTCATACAATGAATATACCTTTCCCACTTTAGGTTGTTATCTCATTATATTCTATTTAATCCCACACTAATTAAATATTTCCTACCTTCGGGCATTATCATACCTTAAACTTATAATCTTTATATGTTGTTTATTTTAGGGTATTACATGAATGATATCTTCACACTTAAGGCATGCCTTTATTATTGTTCTTATATTGTTTATATGTTGGCCTACATCAAGGAAATTTCTATAGTATTTACATGCATTCATGATGATATTTTAATATGTTTATTCCTAATATTTATTTTCCTATCATAGACATGTTGTGTGTAATCCCTTTCTTGTGTGATATGTGATTCATATGTTCATCCCACAACTCAAAAGGGTCGTATATGGACATGTTCTTTACTTCCTCATCAAGATCACACACAAGGTATCTGGATTATATTGAGATATCTTGGTCTCATTGTGAGACCCACATAATTAGATTCATATTCAACAAAAACTCAAAGGCATTCCTATTAATTTTGACACAACTAGAGGTTTTCATTCCTATCTTGTCTCTTCTAGCTTTCAACAATTTTTTAATCATGGATATATATGGAAAAACTTTACTTCAACTATATGTTTTTACATGTTTGCATGAGCATATTTTTTTTTATCAACATAAGATCACAAATGTTTTTTCTAGGGTCTTCATAATTTTTCATGATAGAAGTAATAATTGTTTGCACAAAATACTAAGGAGCATATGGTTTCATTTGTTTTGTAGATCACATGAGTTGGACTTTGTGATTAGGTTTAACCTCTTTCCATCCTTTATATTTTCATATCATTATTATATAGAGACGATGAATTCAGAAAAAGCAATAGATGGTGAGGTGACCCCCAAAAAAAAAAATTGGGTACAAGTGCTTGTTTATAATTACTTTTATATGTCTAGACACACACATCAAAGTGAGGTGTTATGTAGGCATCTATTTTTCATACTCAAATGAGATAATTGCTTCAGTACTAGTGTATTTATGTGTTTATAAATATTTGGTTCAATTTAATCTCTTATTGGTGTGTATTCTTGTACCAGAAAATATAAAAGAATTACCCACTTTTTGGTATTAAGTGGACATAAAGACCTCCATTATCCCCTACAAAAAAATGTGAATTATAAATTAAATTTTATAGCTTATATATACAAAGACATAGGGCATCCACATTTTATCAAAATATTTAAAAAAAAAAATTAAACTATTTTTTTATGATTTATTCATTAATTATTTCCAAAAAAATGTTTTCCCTACTACAACACAATATTAAGATTTGTAAATTTTATGACTTTCAACATTTTCTCTAGGTTTCAACATTTTCTCTAGGTTTCAACATTTTCTCTAGGTTTTTTATATGAATTTATATACTTTTTAATTTATATTGTACCTTGCCAATGCATATTCTACTTTTCAATTCTTGGTACTTTTGTATTTCTTCCTATCTATTTCCATTTCATTGTGTGTTCTCTCTTCCCTCGGTAATTTCTAAAACATAATTTTTTTTTCCCTTGGGCCCTTGAAAATGTAACTAATCAACTCAAAACACCTAACCAACAAAATAACTATTTATTTTCCCTTTTACGAACCCTAATTCTCCCAAAAAGCCAAAAGCATTGCTTTCATTATTATAGTTATTTTGAACAATTTCAAGGGATTGTGATCAATTTTATACTTACAAATCTAGTCACATCTCTACAAAAATTCTTATTTGGTTTTTAGGCCCTTTTGACCCTAAACCTAGGTTACTTGAGTTTTATGCCCTTTTAAATTGGATTTATTGCTTGTTATGTGTCAACTTGAGCATTAACATGGTCATAATTTGAATTCAAGAAGTTTATGAATTAAAAATTCAGTAAACATATGTAGGAAAATGGATCAATTTTAGAGAATTAGATTCTAAAGTGATATTTAAGTTGTTATAAGAGAATCTATTCTACTTATGAAGCATTCCCATACCAAAAATTGAATACAAGCATTTAGAGATTCATTCTAACCTATAAAGTTGTTGCATGCATTGAAAAGATAAGGGTTGGGATACTTGCATACAAGGAATTGACTATTGAATTACATCAAGTGTTGATTGTGATTTTATCAACGCATAATGGCCCCGATATTAGTATAGAGATAAGACAAGATGCCACTAACATCCCTCATTTTTATGGGGGTTGAAAGGATCATAATACAAAAAAGGGGATAGACTAATAAAGGAGATCATAGTCACGGTGATTTGAGACAAAACTAAAAAATAAGAGATATTTTTAGAGATTAGGGCTCAAAGGACACTTTCACACAATCGTGTTCTTCTCTATTCTCACAAGCCATTTTTAAGAATTTGTACCTCTTCTAAATTGGTTAAACTTGTACTATATTGGTCGTTACCTTGGTTTGATTTAAAAAATATCATGCCTTTTAATTTTTTTTTGGGTAGAATTCCATTAATGATTACTTACACAATCACTTGAAATCGAGTCTTATTCTAAAAATCCCGATCCTCGTGAATTATTTACTATTTAACATTTTTTCTATGGTCTATGTAGACTCTTTTATGAAATTATGTATGATATTATTTTTTTAGTTTTAATTAATCCTAATCTCAATGTGTTTTGGTTATTTTAATAAATTTATCAATGTAAAACCACTTTCTAGGAGAAAATACTTATGTCACTATATGAAGAATTAGAACACGATGATAAAATCCATTCTTGTTCAACCTTTCTTTATGGAAATGTAATCAAAACATGGATTGGTTCATTGGAATAGCTCCCATGGCTAAATATGTGAGATGCCTTTTTAACAAAAATATCATACTAATCTCAATCAAGTGGAAACTACTTTAAATATTAAATCTGTTTAAATGTTATGAAGTGGAACTCCTTATCATACATTGGAACTAGTTGCAAGGCATTTTGATATTTCCAAGTACCTTGCTAGAGTTAAATTTATGATGTGTGTCTATGTTAAACAAATATATATTTAAAAAAATGAAACCACCTCTCAAAGAGTGTGAATGGATTTTATAGTTTGAAGAAAATACAATATCCATTGATGAGGCATATTCTATTTGATAGTAAGGTTGTACCCAATAGAACATTATGTTAGTAGGAGGGATATTTCTATAATGGCATCATCCCCATTAACATCAAGATCATGAATTATTAGTTTTATATGTTGGTGTAGAAAAAGTCTACCAATTGATGTGAGGTTATTATTTTGTTTAAATGAGCAATAAATCCTCAATTGAAATAGTGTTAGTATAGGTTATTTCGTAACAACCAAGAACCATGTGTGGTTTACAAGATATGTTATCTAGAGAATCCCTTAGCAATAAAATATAATGAAACTAAAAGCATTGGTATATTTTAGGGCATTATGATAAATGATGATACTTGGTTTACTAGATTTAGTAAATGGAATGTTGGTTCATATAGACTCATTTTAACTATGGATTTTTGTTAATGAATTAATGAAATATTTTAATAATTCCATGAGACTAAGGAGTATGTGAAACCAAAAGTAGTAGCAAGGATCTTTCAACAAAAAAACACTTCTCAAAACAAGGATTGTCCCACTAAATTTGTAAAATATCTAGGCTCTTCAATTTTTTGATTTCTATCTAATTTTTGTAGAGAGAATATGATAATGAGACACTTGTCTCCATATTTTCACTTCATTAATAAGATGAGATGTGTGTGATATCATGAAATATATTTTCCCATTGGAGTAATTACGTATACATTATGAGTTTTCATGTCTATATATACTCACTGGGGGCCTAATACCTTTTATAACACATTTTCACAAACCAATTTATGGAATTGTACATTTACTATGAGCTTAACATCGACACATCTACCTACTTGGTGTAAAATTATCTTATTCCTAGATATATTGCACAAATGAGGACACATTGTGGCATATCACTTTAATCGTATTTTGGAAAAGATGATTACTATCAAAAACAACACCCATTCATAATGATCTCTCACATTAGTCATATACTCTTATGATGATTGATTATGCCAAAGCACATCAATTTTCAAATTTCCTACCTCTATGATAACATTTATTAGTTTACACCAGAATTTGTACAAGATGTCATTCCTTAAATTAGGACTCTACATTGGATTACACATATTGTATTTTGAGATAATATATTTGGGTTGCTTACACATTTCTTTACACGATGAAAATTTTTATTGATTGACATATCCCATGACATTTACATGTGTTTATATATGAGCTTCTAATGATGATTTATATTTAATTATTTATACTTGTGTTATATGTGATGCATGTAATCCTTTTATTTTAGGATGAATGATATGTAGGACCACATCCATAATTCAAAAGGGGGCATACAATGGATTGATTTCAAAAAATATGGGTTCAAAAAAGGTTTCAACTATATTCAGTTCAAATACACCTTATATACTTATGAGAGACATTTACACATGATTTTGAGGGATAATTGATAAGATGGGGCATGGATTTCATCCATATTGAGAGAATATATTGAGGAAATATATTCACATTTTTGAGAGCTCACACTCAAATTGAGGTACAAATAATCGCATAAGACATGGATTTTATCCGTATTCACATAATATTACAAGTTGGGAACGATGGAAAAGAATGATACTATGTAACCACACTTTGGTTCATTTTATTTATGTAGGGAAGATCCATCTTCTACATGTGTCTATCTTGGGACCTTGTAAGTAGATTTTATTATCGTTACAAACTCATGTTTGATTCTTTGGAAAAAAAGAGAGAATAAGGTTGGATTACATTCACCATATGAGTTGGTTCATTTAGGACCCATGGTATTTTTACTACAATCAACATGTACAAATTTTAAAAGAAACAAAATTTTACATACCATTAGGTGTATTTATTTCTTTTTATTATTATGCTAAGAGGATTTCCTACAATGGCATCTTAGGGCCCATGTTGTAGAAGGTTGTAATAGTTTGAGTGTGTTCATTTTTAATGGCTGAAATAACCCTAAATCTTTTCAATTAAAAATATTTTAAATTGAATTTAATACAAAATAAAATAACTCTTTTAAACTAGATGAATTGGTTATATATATTGAATTTCACTATTTAAATGAATTTCAAATATTATGTGAAGAGATGTATTTCTTTATTATATTGAATAACATAGAGATAGTAAGAGCTAAGAACAAAAACCTTAATTTTATTAATTTCCCATCACCATAAAATAAAAAACCTTGCATATTTTAAAATAGACGAATAGGTTAGATATAATGGATCTCACTATTTCAATGAATATGTTAATATTAAATTAATCCAATAGATATTCAAAAACATTATATATTTATGGTAATGTGTTCTTTCTAGAGGCCCGAGCCTCTATCATTTTACCTCCCTCAAATGCAAGAGTTTTAGAGCTTGTTCGTGCCTCTCAAGCTCAAAGGATTGTTTTTGGATCATTGTTGGGAAGATGCGAATCGATCGATGATGGCGCCATGAAGAAGAGGTAAGCACAATTCTTTTCTCAAAATTGCATTGAAATATGATAATTATAGATTAAAATTTGAATTGAATACATATTTTTTATTGTTATAGTTAGAGGTCGAGGGAATCAACCACAACCAAACCCTGTTATTCCTGACATCCCTCCCGACACTCCCACAATTGCTCAACATCCCTCGGGTAGTCAAGAAGATTTAGCAGCCCAAATAGTTGAAAACAAAATTGAAATTGAGGATTTAATCAAAACAATGAGGGATGCACAATCTACAAACCCCCACCATGCGCCTCTCTTGCAAACACATTGGAGGCATTACTTGTTCAAATTGATGTGACAATGGGGAAAATTGATCATTGGACAACTTACAGAGAGGGTTGTAGGGTTTATTATTCCAACAAATTGTCATATGTGGATGTAAAGAAAAAGAAATTTCAAAAGAACTCATATGCGCCTTATTCACGGACCCCACACTAATTTTCTGTTCCGTTGACATGTAAATGATTTCCCATCCATTGGTGCAATAATAATTTGATTAAAAATAATTTTTGGGACCGATGGTGGATGGTGTTTGATTTTCCACCTTGTAATAACAACGAGGTGCCACTATACTTTCTGAGGAAACTCTATTGTGAGTTTATCCTCAACGAGATCCCAAATTATTTTGATTTCGAGATTTCAGGGCCGAGGAAAAGGATCTGCATAGGATCGACCAGGTGCACAATGTGCACCTATTCAGTAGGGTAGATTCCCCACACAGAAGCCCCCTCACCCTGAGATTGTCCCTCAAGTAGTGAAGGAGACAGTAGAGATTGATACACTCACATGCTTTAGGGGCTATCTGTGACCCTTGTTTGACATACGAGGGAGATTTCTGAGCCAGATGCTCGTGGAGAGGTACATAGATATATCCCCGGGGGGAGTACTAGCATGAGGCCACATTTTTCTCGTCATGTGGTAGCATATGTTTGGGGCCCGAGGAGGATGATACTTTCATGCGTATTGATTTTGGTGCACCTGGTGCTAGGGGTGAACATGATAATGTCACTATGTCAGATGTCCTTTTGAGTGAGACATTTGGATTACATTCATCGGTGTCACCTTCGTAGGTAAATTTGTTATGTTTTGTTATGTGTGTTACAAAAAGTTTGGAGTACTGATTTACTTATATATGTTAAATTTTTGAAATAATTGTATTTGTACATGTACATGCATTGATATTATAGCGCGTGTGGGAGGCGCATCTTCATCCCGACCACAGGCGGTGAGCACCATGCATACACATACATTCACAGAGGTAATTTAGAATGTTAATTATGTAAAATTTTCACATACATGTGTGTGTGTGTGTGTGTGTGTGTGTGTATATGTGTGTGTGTGTATATATATATATATATATATATATATATTTGAAGTCAAATATATGTATGTTCTTGTATGTCCATCTAACTCACGTGATATACATGTTTGATAAAGATGTTGACTTCACTAGACACCCCACCATCTCTGCGACAAGTAGATAAAGGTGTTGCCGCTGCGATTTCATCTACTGCAACAACTCACTGAGGTATTCAAACAACACGTAAATTTTGTTAAATTTCTCGTGTAATTCATATTATGTTAAATTACATGTTAGTAATGTCTTTCATTGTAGAATTATTAAATTATGTTAATAATGTCCTTCATTGTGTGTATGTAGGAGTTACCTGCGATAGGTAGCAGCCCTGTTCATTTGATTCACAGGCGTGGTGGGGTAAAAACAATAGTTCTATATTGATAAAATTAGTTAAAATATTGTCATTATGTAGATACATGTACTTAGCTCTATTTTCGCTAATTTTGATGTTAGATTTTCTGATCTTATGTGTATGTAGGGAACTTCAACCCCCTCCATTTTGACTTTGAGGGCATGGACTCCTCCATCTCATCATCTTCGTACCCCCGTTCATACTGCAGGAGCTCCCGATGACTCATCTGAGCGTGAGATGCAAATTCGGCGTGATCGACAACTTGTGGTAAGTTTGTGTATTTATGTAAATACTTTCATTCTAGCATGGTCTTAAATACATGTTGAAAACATATATAAATTAAGTTTTGACAAAAAAACATTGTTTGCATTTACAGGCTCATCTACAGGTGAGTATTCAGTGGAAGAGGACTCGAAGCATGGGCTCGGATGATCCAAAGTCATCTCATGGATCTCCATCTTCGTCTAAGGGAGGGCCTTCTTGAGCAAGGCCAAGAGAGGGATAGATTTTGATGAGTAGGAAATATATATGTCTTACATGACATTGTTTTTGTATGCCTATGTGCATGGCATTGTATGTACGCCTATATGGCATTTGAACTTGATGGTATATGACCTATTTGGGCATTTTTGTATTTATTATGCACATTAAAATACTATTTGGAACTTGATAATTTTGTATGAGACCTTACATTTCTGAGATTATTTTTGCATGAATCTAATATGATGTGCACTTGACAATATTTAAGACATTATGGATTATTTTTTCATTTATTGGTGATGTACATGTACTAGCATTTTCAATGTATAATATGCATCAAACTTTGGAAATCAATATTTATATAATGTATGTATATAAAGAGTTACCTAATCTGAGTAATTATTCATTCAATTTATCAATGTGTATATGTGTATTTACCTTACTTTGCTTGCTTCTTCTTGCTCATGGTCTCTTTGTACTTGTTTCTATCTTATCATGCACTTACTACATTCTTCTATGCTTCGTAGTCTTCTCCCTGTTAAAACACCCGAGAGTCATCACAATTTGATGCCTTTCATCTGTTGATATTTTGAGAATGTCTCTCCATATACATTACTCCAATGCTTGAGAATGTCTCCAGATGCAATGACATTCTGATTCGGACACTCAATGATTCTTGATTGTCTAATCTTGTCCAATTTGTGTTATTACCTTTAAATCTGTAGGCATTTCAAGTTATTTGGAAATCACATCACACCCTTCACTAGGCTTGATGACTACCCCTATCCTTTTAAGGTGCTTTTGAAAGCATCCATGGGTTTATCATAACATAAATTATCAATGAATGGAAGGTCACTAAGCCGTAGGCCAGTTGACTCCCATCCAGAACTAAACAAGAAAGATTTACTAGGTGATTGATAACTCCCATGTGTTCTTAGACATACCCCTATCAAATTCATTCTTAAGCCAATCTAGTCATTCAGGGCTCTTAAGACTTGACTACGCCCTGGGGGATGGGTATGCTCCACTAGCCACCCGACATGTTGGCATGTAGTTGACTGGTCCCATGAGCTGCACTACTTTGCACTATTTTTTTGCAGTTTACAAACAATAGCACAATGAGAGAACTGGATGGAGATGAAGAAAACCATGAGAGGATTTCATAGAGGGCCCCTGACATGGAGGTCTGGATCTGACGAGACATCTCTAGGTGCCACGGAGTCTGAGAAATCACCCGTCGAAGATATGGCGTGTTTGGGCCTCAGGGCTCTTAAGTGACTACGCCCGAGACGAGGTAGCCGAAAGCATGGGGAGCATAGGGAACCAAAATGAAGCCTCCACTAGCATTCACCTAGCCACCCCGATGTGTTGGCATAGTTGGTTTGGTCCCACGAGCTTCCGTTTGCAAACTACAACCTCTGCAACCCCCTACTGACTCGATTAGTGCACTACACTTTCGTTTTTGCAAACAATAGGACAACGAGAGAACCGGATGGAGATGGAGAAAACCATGAGAGGATTTTGTAGAGGCCTTGACATGGAGGTCTTGGATCTAACGAGACATCTCTAGGTGCCACGGAGTCGAGAAATCACCCGTCGAAGAAGATATGGCGTGTTTGGGCCTCAGGGCTCTTAAGTGACTACGCCCGGGGGGGTAGCCGAAAGCACGGGGAGCATAGGGAACCAAAAAAAAGCCCTATATGCCTCCACTAGTGTTCACCTAGCCATTTATGATGTGTTGGTGTAGTTGGTTTGGTCCCATGAGCTTCTGTTTGCAAACTACAATCTCTGACAACCCTACTGTTTGACTTAGACTACACTATTTTCACATTTTGCAAACAATAGCACATGAGAGAACCGAGATGGAGATGGAGAAAACTGAGAGAGGATTTTGTAGAGGGCCCCGACATGGAGGTCTTGGATCTGATGAGACATCTCTAGGTGCCATGGAGTCGAGAAATCACCCGTCGAAGATATGGCGTGTTTGGGCCTCAGGGCTCTTAAGCGACTACGCCGGACGGAGGTAGCCCGAAAGCATGGGGAGCGTAGGGAACCAAAAAAAAGCCTCCACTAGTGTTCACAGGCCACCCAATGTGTTGGCATAGTTGGTTTGGTCCCATGAGCTTCCGTTTGCAAACTACTGACCTCTCAGCTGACCCTACTACTTGACTTAGACTACACTATTCATGCGTGTTTGCAAACAATAGGACAATGAGAGAACCGAGATGGAGATGGAGAGAAAAACCATGAGAGAGGATTTTGTAGAGTTCCCGACATGGAGGTTTGGATCTGATGAGAGACATCTCTAGGTGCCACATGGAGTCGAGAAATCACTTGTCGAAGATATGGCGTGTTTGGGCCTCAGGGCTCTTAAGCGACTACGCCGGACGAGGTAGCCCGAAAGCATGGGGAGCGTAGGGAACCAAAAAAAATCCTCCACTAGCATTCACCTAGGCCATTTGGATGTGTTGGCGTAGTTGGTTTGGTCCCATGAGCTTTCGTTTGCAAACTACAACATCTAGTAGCCTACACCTACTGGCTGACTAGACTACACTATTATTTCATGCGTTTGCAAACAATAGGACAACGAGAGAACCAGATGGAGAGACGAAGAAAAACCATGAGAGAGGATTTCATAGAGGGCCCCAACATGGAGGTTTTGGATCTAATGAGACATCTCTAGGTGCCATGGAGTCTGAGAAATCACCTGTCGAAGATATATGGCGTGTTTGGGCCTCAGGGCTCTTAAGGGACTACGCCCGGACGGGGTAGCCCGAAAGCAAGGGGAGTGTAGGGAACCAAAAAAAATCCTCCACTAGCATTCACCTAGGCCCCCCGACATGTTGGTGTAGTTGGTTTGGTCCCAAGCTCCGTTTGCAAACTACAACATCTAGCAGCCCTACACTGACTTAGACTACACTATTTCGCGTGTTTGCAAACAATAGGACAACGAGAGAACCGGATGGAGATGGAAAAAACCATGAGAGGATTTTTTGTAGAGGGCCCCGACATGGAGTTTTGGATCTAATGAGACATCTCTAGGTGCCATGGAGTCGAGAAATCACCGTCGAAGATATATGGTGTTTTGGGCCTCGGGGCTCTTAAGGGACTACGCCGAGACGAGGTAGCGAAAAAGCATGGGGGAGCGTAGGGAACAAAAAAAAATCCTCCACTAGTGTTCACCAAGCCCCCGAATGTGGCTTAGAGTTGGTTTGGTCCCACAAGCTACCGTTTGCAAACTACACATCGTGACCCTTACTTGACTTAGACTACTACACTATTTCATGCGTTTACAAACAATAGGACAACGAGAGAACCGGATGGAGATGGAGAAAATGTGAGAGGATTTTTTAGTAGAGGGCTTCAACATGGAGGTTTGGATTGATGAGACATCTCTAGGTGCCATGGAGTCAAGAAATCACATGTCAAAGATATGGCGTGTTTGGGCCTCGGGGCTCTTAAAGACTACGCCGAGAGACGAGGTAGCCCAAAAGCACGGGGAGCGTAGGAAACAAAAAAAATCCTCCACTAGCAGTGTTCACTAGGCCATTTGGACATGTTTGGCAGTAGTTGGTTTGGTCCCATGCTACCTTCCCGTTTGCAAAAAATACACAACATCTAGTAGCCCTTACATTGACTAGACTTAGACTACACTATTTCACGCGTTTGCAAAACAATAGGACAAGAGAGAACCGATGGATGGAGATGGAAAACCATGAGAGGATTTTAGTAGAGGGCCCCTGACATGGAGGTTTTGGATCTGATGAGACATCTCTAGGTGCCATGGAGTCCGAGAAATCACCCATCGAAGATATGGCGTGTTTGGGCCTCAGGGCTCTTAAGGGACTACGCCCGGATGAGGTAGCCCGAAAGCACGGGTGGAGGAAACCACCAATGTTCAATGATTTTTCCATATGATGCAACTATGTAGACTATGAACTTAGTTTTTTTTGGGAGACCACCAATGTTTCAATTGTTCATTTTGAAAGAATGAATATCTTCAATCAAACAAAGAATGAAGAGCCTGAATTTTTTTGGACATTACAAAAGGTTGTTTGTGCCCAAAAAGAAGCCGAAGGCCATATAAATTTTCAGTCTTCAACTTTAGATGATAATGAACATCATGAAGAAGAAAAACAATTAGGTGAAGATGTCACTATGATTCAAGAAGAAATGCCTCTAAAAGTCTCAATTTATCAATTTGATTACCCAAAAACAACGGAAGAACTTAAAGAGAAGATACGAAGAAGAAAAAAGGAAAAATGGGAAGTGTGGAAGGATCACAACTTAACTGGAATGGAAGATCTATGTGATGTTGTCGATAGAATCATGGATAATCTTAAGGACAACATGCCAAGTTGATTATTTTTATTAATCCCAGCTACTTCAACTTCACAAATCAAACCAGTAGTTCAAAAGTAAGCATACGGTACTGCAAAAAAACTAATGAAGTTGATAATTGAGCCTAAAACTCATTTAGAATTGTAATTTATTTTTTGATTGAGCATTCACCCATAGTTTCTTTTTTGAAGGAAGAAATTCATTTTATATGTGAGAAATAGAATGCTGATTTAGTCTATTACTCTGACTATTTAGGTTAGATTGATCTATAGTCATTGAATGAAAGTTTTGAAATCTCTTGATACTAACATGGATTTTTTTAGGGCCCTATGAAATCCTCTCATGGTTTTATCCATATCCATCGGTTTCTTTGTTGTCCTATTGTTTGCAAATGAAGCATGAAATAGTGCGAGCTCGAGTCGAGTAGTGTAAAGTTGCAATATTTTATATTTTGCAAATGGTAGCTCATGGGACCAAACCATCTTGACTAACACATCCATCAGCTTGGTGACACTAGTGAACACTAGTGGAGGCTTTTTTTGGTTCCCCTATGCTACCCCTGCTTTTGGGCTACCTCATCATAAGGGCGTAGTTCCTTAAGAGCCCCGAGGCCAAACACGCCATATCTTTGATGGGTGATTTCTCGAGACTCCATGGCACCTAGAGATGTCTCTCGATCGAGATAGAGACCTCCATGTTGGGGCCCTCTAAAAATCCTCTCTCATGGTTTTCTCCATCTCTCCATCTAGTTTCTCTTGTTGTGCTATTATTTTTGCAATGAAACGTGAAATAGTGCGAGTTTGAGTAGTGTAGCAGTAGGGCTGATGAGAGGTTGTAGTTTGCAAAAAAGCTTGTGGGACCAAACCAACTACATGCCAAACATCGGGGTGGCTAGGTGAATGCTAGTGGAGGCATTTTTTTGGTTCCTACTACACCCTGTGCTTTGGGCTACCCTTCCGGGCGTAGTCGCTTAAGAGCCCCGAGGCCCAATCACGCCATATCTTGACGGGTGATTTCTCAAAACTCTGTGGCACCTAGAGATGTCTCATTAGATCCAAGACCTCCATGTTGGGGCCTCTATGAAATCCTCTCATGGTTTTCTCCATCTCCATCCATTGGTTCTCTCGTTATCTTATTGTTTGCAATGCGCGAAAATGAAATAGTGCGAGTCGAGTCGAGTGTAGAGTTTTAGAGAGTTGTAGTTTGTAAATGGAAAGCTCGTGGGACCAAACCAACTACTGCCAACACATGGGGGGTGGCTGGTGAATGCTAGTGGCTTTTTTTGGTTCCCTATGCTCCCCGTGCTTTTCGGGCTACCCCTCATCGGGCGTAGTCAGCTTAAGAGCCTGAGCGAGGCCCAAACACGCCATATCTTGATGGGTGATTTCTAGACTCCGTGGCACCTAGAGATGTCTCGTTAGATCGAGACCTCCCATGTTGGGGCCCTCTATGAAATCCTCTCGTGGTTTTCTCATCTCCATCTGGTTCTCTTGTTGTGTTATTGTTTGCAAAAACACGTGAAAATAGTGTAGTCTAAGTCGAGTGTAGGCTCCCGGAGGTTTGTAGTTTGCAAACGGAAGCTCGTGGGACCAAACCAACTATGCCAAACATGTGAGGTGGCCTGGTGAACACTAGTGGAGGATTTTTTTGGTTCCCTATGCTCCCCGTGCTTTGGGCTACCTCGTCGGGCGTAGTCGCTTAAGAGCCCTGAGGCCCAAACACGCCATATCTTTGACGGGTGATTTCTCGGACTCCATGGCACCTAGAGATGTCTCATTAGATCCAGACCTCCATGTTGGGGCCCTCTATGAAATCTCTCATGGTTTTCTCCATCTCCATCGGTTCTCTCGTTGTCGTTATTGTTTGCAAACGCGAGAAATAGTGTAGTTTGAGTCAGTGTAGGGCTGCTAGAGGTTGTAGTTTGCAAACGGAAGCTCGTGGGACCAAACCAACTATGCCAACACATGTTGGGGTGGCCAAGTGAACACTAGTGGAGGCTTTTTTTTGGTTCCCTATGCTCCCGTGCTTTGGGCTACCTCGTCCCGGGCGTAGTCGCTTAAGAGCCCTGAGGCCCCGAGGCCCATCATGCCATATCTTGACGGGTGATTTCTCAGACTCCGTGGCACCTAGAGATGTCTCGTTAGATTAGATCAAGAGACCTCCATGTTGGGGCCCTCTAAAAATCCTCTCATGGTTTTTTCCATCTCCATCTCGGTTTCTCTTGTTGTCTATTGTTTGTTGCGTGTGAAATAGTGCAGTCTAAGTCAGTGTAGGGCTGTCAAATGTTGTAGTTTGCAAAAAGAAGCTCGTGGGACCAAACCAACTATGCCAACATGTTGGGGTGGCTGGTGAATGCTAGTGGAGGATTTTTTTTGGTTCCCTATGCTCCTGTGCTTTGGGCTACCTCGTTCGGGCGTAGTCACTTAAGAGCCCTGAGGCCAAAACACGCCATATCTTCGATGGGTGATTTCTCGGACTCCGTGGCACCTAGAGATGTCTCGTTAGATCTGAGACCTCCATGTGGGGCCCTCTACAAAATCTCTCTTGTGGTTTTCTCTGTCTCCATCCGGTTCTCTCGTTGTGTCCTATTGTTTTTTGCAAAAATGCGTGAAATAGTGTAGTCTGAGTTAGTGTAGGGCTGCTAGAGGTTGTAGTTTGCAAACGGAAGCTTGTGGGACCGAACCAACTATGCCAACACATCGGGGTGGCTAGGTGAACTAGTGGAGGCTTTTTTTGGTTCCCTATGCTCCCCGTGCTTTTGGGCCCCTCATCTCGGGCGTAGTCGCTTAAGAGCCCTGAGGCCCAAACACGCCATATCTTGACGGGTGATTTCTCGGACTCGTGGCACCTAGAGACATCTCATTAGATCTGAGACCTCCATGTTGGGGCCCTCTATGAAAATTCTCTCATGGTTTTCTCCATCTCCATCTGGTTCTCTGTTGTGCTATTGTTTGCAAACGCGTGAAATAGTGTAGTTTGAGTCATTAGGTGTAAGGTTCTTTAGATGTTGTAGTTTGCAAACGGAAGCTCGTGGGACCAAACCAACTATGCCAACACATCGGGGTGGCTAGGTGAACACTATTGGAGGATTTTTTTGGTTCCCTATGCTCCTTGTGCTTTGGGCTACCTCATCGGGCGTAGTCGCTTAAGAGCCCTGAGGCCCAAACACGCCATATCTTCGACGGGTGATTTCTCGGACTCCGTGGCACCTAGAGATGTCTCATCAGATCTGAGACCTCCATTGGGGCCCTCTACAAAAAATCCTCTTGTGGTTTTCTCCATCTCCATCTGGTTCTCTCTGTTGTCTATTGTTTTTGCAAACGAAAAATAGTGTGAGTCTAAGTCGGTGTAGGGGGCTGCTAGAGATGTTGTAGTTTGCAAATGGAAGCTGTGGGGACAAACCAACTATGCCAACACATTGGGGTGGCTAGTGAATGCTAGTGGAGGCTTTTTTTGGTTCCCTATGCTCCCGTGCTTTTGGGCTACCTCGTCCGGGCGTAGTCCCTTAAGAGCCCTGAGGCCCAAACACGCCATATCTTCGATGGGTGATTTCTCGGACTCGTGGCACCTAGAGATGTCTCGTTAGATCCAAGACCTCCATGTTGGGGCCCTCTACAAAATCCTCTCATGGTTTTTCTCCATCTCCATCTGGTTCTCTCATTGTGCTATTGTTTGCAAAATGTGTGAAATAGTGTAGTCTGAGTCGAGTGTGTAGGGCTAGAGGTTGTAGTTTGCAAATGGAAGCTCGTGGGACCAAACCAACTATGCCAACATGTCGGGGTGGCCTGGTGAACTAGTGGAGGATTTTTTTGGTTCCCTATGCTCCCGTGCTTTTGGGCTACCTCATCCGGGCGTAGTCCTTAAGAGCCCTGAGGCCCAAACACGCCATATCTTTGATGGGTGATTTCTCGGACTCGTGGCACCTAGAGATGTCTCATTAGATCGAGACCTCCATATCGGGCCCTCTATAAAATCCTCTCGTGGTTTTCTCCATCTCCATCTGGTTCTCTCGTTGTGCTATTGTTTGCAAACGTGAAATAGTGTAGTCTAAGTCAGTGTAGGGTTCAGAGGTTGTAGTTTGCAAATGGAAGCTCGTGGGACCAAACCAACTATGCCAACACATCATTGGGGTGGCTAGTGAATGCTAGTGGAGATTTTTTTTGGTTCCCTATGCTCCCCGTGCTTTTGGGCTACCCTCGTCCGGGCGTAGTCGCTTAAGAGCCCTGAGGCCCAAACACGCCATTCTTTTGACGGGTGATTTCTCGGACTCCTGTGGCACCTAGAGACATCTCTCGTTAGATCGAGACCTCCATGTCGGGGCCCTCTAAAAATCTCTCTCTGGTTTTCTCCATCTCCATCGGTTCTCTCGTTGTGCTATTGTTTTTGCAAACACGTGAAATAGTGCGGTCTCGAGTTAGTGTAGGGTATGCATCAGAGGTTGTAGTTTGCAAACGGAAGCTCGTGGGACCAAACCAACTATGCCAACACGTTGGGGTGGCTTGGTGAATGCTAGTGGGAGCATTTTTTTGGTTCCCTACGCTCCCCGTGCTTTCGGGCTACCCCATCAGGCGTAGTCGCTTAAGAGCCCTGAGGCCCAAACACGCCATATCTTGATGGGTGATTTCTCGGACTCGTGGCACCTAGAGATGTCTCGTCAGATCCGAGACCTCCACGTTGGGGCCCTCTACAAAATCCTCTCATGGTTTTCTCCATCTCCATTTAGATTGAGTCAGTGTAAGGTTGTCCATTGCCAATCACTGAATAATATAGGTGGTTCATACAATATAGGTGGTGAAATGAGAATTTTAATAAGATATTTTTACAATATAGGTGGTGAAATGAGAATTTTTGTTTGTTGTTCCTTTCTAATATTTAATTTTTCTTAGCTTCACTTGGCTTTGAGAATAATAAATTCTCTACTAAAGTGCCAACCACGTGAAGGTGGAAGCTTTTTTGGCACCACTAACCTACATAAACATGTTAGTAAGCAATTAAATAGAATTTTAAATCATACAAAATTTAAACAAAATCATTTAAGTAAATATTCAAATTAAATTCATGAAGAACATACCTTTGCAAATTCAATCCAATGAACGTAAGGATCAACTCTATTCTTGACAGTAGCAAGAATTGCTTCATGATCTGATTCACGAACCTTCCACATGATTTTTTTTTGATGGCCGACCTCGATATTTGATCAATTTAATATTTGTTGCAAGGACCAAATGTGAATAGTGAAGTATCTTCCGATGTACTTCATAGTCTTCAAACAACCAAATGTTTGATTTTTTGATAGGATATCATCGAAGCCAAGTTCAGTGACTACCTGCTTGATCAGTGGGATACTCAAGGTCTTCACCATCAATGACTGTGGAAGTCAACTTTTTTTTCCCCTCTACACAACGAGATAAGAAGTAGTTTGTTCCCTCTTCATTAAATTCCATCGCAATAACTACAAAAATGTGCCCTATGTATCACAAAGTAAAATTGTTCAGTCAATTTATAAATACATTAAGAGTTGACCATTTAATAATTTATAAATCTAAAACATGGCATGTACATATATGTATGTACCTTGTTGCACTAAATCAAGAGACTTGGTCAAAGTTAGGTGATGTTGTCATTTGATCTGAAGACCCTGCAAGTTGTAATGCTCGTGGAACTTGATGTGTGTTGAGTGGAATTAGAGGTCTACAAGTCCATTCATCCACCCACTGTTGTGACTCACATTCATTCCACACAAAATCAATGCATGATATACAAAAACATGTCATGCACCTAGTATAAATAGTCCAAGCATTTGCATCTGAACTACGGAATGAGTGCATATCACTTGATCCTGCAACTGTCATACAATCTTCAAAGTTTTCAGATGTTGTTGCTCTATCAACCAAAAATATCTATGAACCATTGATCTCTCTTGAGATTCATGGCCCATATTCTTGACACACCAATCAACAATATTTTTTTGCATTTGTAAATTTAGCACCATCCTTGAACTTTAACTCTTCTCTTGCAAGTGCTCTTTTCACACATGCTCTGCACCATCATGCTCTCCTTTTTTCCATGCCCTGCCTAAGTAAAACTCCAAGATATGTTGTACATTTGTTTCTTTGTGCATCTGCTTAGCCAATAAAACATCTGTGCATTCTTGAATTGTGATGTGCAGTTGTCTGACCAAATGTAATGTTGATCGAAACTAATGTTCCTCTCATTCAAGTTTCATAAAACACCTGGAAACACCCTTGTACATATTCTGTAGAATGTGTCCGATCATCACTGATGTAGAAATGATACTCTCTTAATATTTTTTGATCTTCTCAAGTGCTTTAGGAGAGTGCATGAATGTTATATGCATGAAAATAGAAACTTGCATTGAGTTATAATATTGAGACTGAACCTCCATTTGTGGCTGCAATGTGTAATTTCTCTGAAGTCAACTATTGAAACAATAGTACCAAGTGGGAATGTGTCCTTGCTTAACTTGAATTGTTCATCCAACCATCGAGCTCTATGTGTGTGCCTTGCATACTCATAAAAAATTTCCTCTCTGAATTTGACCATATATTCTGATACAGGTAATTGTTTTCTAACAAGCTCACACCTCTTAGATTCTTTTCCATCTTTTAATTGATATGCCACCGATTTATATTTGGTGAAATCAACCAATTCTTTTCCTATTGAATATGTACTCTCCTCGTGGATACAACTTTTCAGATTTGGCAAGCCACCGCATACATTGCACGTTCCATCCAAACATGCTTTGTTATAAAAAAATTGTCTTGTTGATTTTTCACAAAATATTGTCAGAATAAATTCCCTTGAAGATTTTTGTGGGACATTTATTCCACACTCCTGCAACATGATGTCAGTATGCAAAACACTACGTATTTGACAAAAAAACATCATAATGCATTGAAAATTCAACATGATGCCTGCAACAACAAGTGGTACGTGAGTGATTGATTTTCACATAAAAGGGTTTGCTCATTTCAAAGAATCTTTGGCTAATGTTAATTTGTGGATTTTCATTTTTAAACTTAGAGAACAATTGTGTTTGAGTCATATCTAAGAAATGTTTTGCACACGATTCACGATTATGAGAACCTATTCTTCTTTTTATTGTATCTCTTCTATTCGGTGACACCCTTGTGTTCTCATTCCAAAATTTTACAATTAATTCTTTTAGAATATCAGATGTATTCTTGTCTTTTCATGGAAGTCTACTAGAGAAAGCCCAATAGTCAGTGTTATTGACTAACTCAAGACGTTTACGTCTCTCTATTGCTTTCATTAGTGTTTTTCTGTTTAGCTTCAAAGCACTTGCTTGTTTTTCTAATCAAGCGTTTATTAACTGTTTTATCACTTACTATACAATTAGTTAGTGCACGTCGTGTAGCATTACTATCTTTGGTGCGTCTTTTGCCACCTACAGTTTGGTATGCTTTATGTATGTTTTCAACAATTGACGCATTTTGATCAACAACATTAGATGTTCTTAACCCTGAGGGTCTTCATTATAGGTCTCATCTTAATTAATTTCATCAATGAAACAAATAATTGACATCTTTGTGTGTCATTTAAATTCTCAAAGTAATTATCCCAAATTCCACTAGCTTTTCTTCTCGCATTTCTTTCAGACATTTTGTTAGGCATTGGTTTTATAATGTTTTCATCAATTTCAATTAAGTGAATTGGTTTTCTTCATGAAATGGAAGGAGGTGTTCTTAGAGGTGAAGATTCATTTACAAGGTTACTTTCTTCATTCAGTGTTTTCATACAAATTTTGGGGTTAACATTTGGATTCTCAAGTAAGGGTTCAACAATTGGATTCATATCAATTTCTTCATCCATACCAACATTATCATTCAATTCAATATCATTATTCATTGCAAAATCATTATTCTCTACATTTTCATTATGTATTTCATCCCAATTTTCTAATACATTAGCTACATTTGATATAGCGGATGTACCTTGCCCTGCTCGAAGTTTTTGCATTCTCTTCAATTTCTTTATTCTCTTCTCTTCCAATTGCTCGGTGTCTTATTCTTGACTTTCCTCTTGTCCTTAGCTCGATGTTTATCACCCATGATTAGAAAAAATCAACTAGTGGGGTAGGGGACAAAATGAAATACTAAAAAATCGTGCAAGAATGTAGAGAATATTGCAGACAAAACAGAATGTTTGTAGAATTCCCGTGAAAGAGATGAAAGGGACGTTGGGGGGCCAAAATATATAAAACAAATAAAAAAACGTTATGTTACGTACGCATGCATACACATTTTACGCTTTTTTTCTCTTTTCCCAAGCCATGCCTCAAGGCTTGGGATCGGTTTGGATCCCCAAGCTTGAGGCATGGACCTGCACAAACACAACAAACAATGAGTTTTTACAAGAAAATGTAAAAATGACACTTCCTCTATGATAAATCAAAATAAAACAATCGATCCATTTTAAAAAAATTATACCATGACGTAGAGCAGAGTCTCTTCTTTCTAAAAATATAATTTTTCAAATTTTTGACTAATATAAGGTTTCCATATTATTTATTTTCTAACTATGCCTTTTTATAGCTATTTTTTGAAGTGTAAATATGTCTATCTTTCATGGTGTATCTTTTTTTTTGGGTGATCGAAATTAAAAAAATTATACTAGCCCAAACTAGGCATAATTCTATACATATTCAAAAAAAAAAAATCTAATTTTCGATATTTTTGAGGTAGTTAGGGGGCACGGTCGGAGCTCCATTATTTTTCAAAACATAAAATTTTTGTACTAGAAAAATCATAAATAAAAAAATATTCTCTAAAAAAATCTAAAAAAATGGAGCCCAAACTATGTAGTCAAGATAAACTGCAAGAAAGAGAAGTGGAAGAGACAGATGTGGCCACCACAAGAGAAGACAAAGGAGGAGAGGAAAGAGAAGTTGGTGAATGCTTACCCTTCTTCCTCTTTTTCGAATGCACTATCTCCCAATTCCCAAGTGAATGTTTCGGACCAAGAGGATTGAAGTCAAATGGGTTCGAGAGGGGTGTATATCTCAGTAGCTCCTTATCCAGAGGATGGGGACCATCCTTATCTCGAGTCAGAGTGATTAGATTCATGAGGTCGTTTGATCCTTGGAGAAGGTATCTCCAAAGAGGTAGGATGAATCATGATTTTTCCTACCTCATTACATTTAGTAGCAGCAGATTGAGTAGTAACCAAAGAATCTATAACTCTAGCAACAACTAAAGGAGATGTAACTCTAGCTTCTTGAACATATGAGGTAGAGTCGGGGTCATCCTCCGATCCGGGGGCTCATCATTTGGGTGTGAATCCTTTTTTAGCTTGGAATTTCTTACGAGGGTATGCATCTTGGAGGTGTCCAAGAGTTCTGCAATTTCTACATTTGAAAGCCTTTTTTCATAGTCAATAGTCTGGATGTGAGTAGCATCTCCCATCTTGAGAGTCATTTTATCTGGAAATCCTTTATTGAGATCCACTTCTACACAAATCCTGACAAAAGTGAAGAGGCCACTCTGCATTCTCTTGATGTCTTGTTTGATGAACCTCCCTAGAATATTACCTATTGCTTTCTACCATAAGGAAAAAGTGGAGAGGAAGATTAGGCAATCTCACCCAAATAGGAACACACATGATAGAGAAGGAATTTAGATCAAAATGTGGAAACCATGGGGTAGTGAAAAGACCCACCGATCCCCAAAACCAAGGACCCTCATCAATAACCCTTTGATAATTCTCCGGTCATAGAAGTATACTATGAAGAAGCCTCGGGCACATAAGAAGTATTCACAATTATTTTTCCATGTAGTATGAATACATTAAATCAACGCATTAGTCGATGTAAACCAAGCACCATTAAATCTCAGATGAGGGCCTTAGAATCCATATTTTTTAGGTCAAAGATTCATCACTGCTGATCTCCAAAGTAGGGGATTCAGATGCTTGTTCCACAATGTGTAAGCGGGGAAGGAGGAGTGTAGGCAAATTGAAGAGGAAGTGGAATTTTTAAATAGTTCCTCTTTGAAAGGTGTAGGGTTTCTCACTTTAGCTCCACCCAATAAAATACCAGACATGAAAATCATTGAGTCCCTTCCAATCTCGTAAGAGATGAGGACGTAGTTGTCATTCATAGATATGTCGAAAAAACGAGGTCTATGAGACCAACTCGTAGCTCAACTTATGGGAAAGAGCAATTTTAAGGTCCCTTCCAAGAGAAAGATGAGGGAGCTTGATGCAAAGGGTGATACCATTCAAAGTATGAATGAGAACCCTGGGTTGTGCACATAAAAGAGCTCGTGCCGAGATCCAGAGAGGGCATGTTAATCCCATCTTCCACGTCGTCCCGAACCCTATCTCGATTTTGTGTCATTGAATCTAGAGTTGGATATTAACTTGGAGGGTGTGTTTGGATTTACGAGATGGGAGCGGGAGCTCACGAACCCCAAAATCACACCTCACCCGTCCATCCCGAGCCCGAAATCACTTGTATCGGCCAAGAAAATCCTTCTACCATCACTTAGAAACTCGCTGTTGCCACCAAGAGCCACACCAACATGGCTAGGTTAGGGCACACGGGGTAGATGCGACTCACCATAGTATAATTCAATTAATAGTTAGGTGTAGATTCAAACACCTAGATAAGTATACATCTTTTATCCTTGAAATTTTACACAATGATTTTGGCATGGATTTGTACACATGAACTCTCATCCTAAATTTTAATGCCACGTTGGTCCTTTTATTTGAATATTTATTTTTCTTAACAAATTCATATACCCTTATGTTTTATTCTCCCTCCTAATGGTTAGACTGTCACATGAATCTCTCGGTTTTTCTTTTAGAAAACATATTTCTATCCCTAGATAGTACTAATAACCAAGGATAAGTATTATCCACCAATAGAGTCCAAGGAATATGGAAATTTCCTAGTGTCTCCTTATCCATTTTTGTTGGGTTGAGCATCCCTATACTTATCTTATTAGTCTTTTTGTGTAATTTTGATTCAATATTTGAACACTAATAGGCCTCAAATTCAAATGAGAGAACTGTGTGTGTGTGTGTGTGTGTGTGTGTGTGTGTGTGTGTGTGTGTGTGTGTGTGTGTGTGTGTGTGTGTGCATTCATGCACGTGTGCGTGTGTGTGTGCGTGCATTCGTGCATTCATGCATGTGTGCGTGTGTGTGACACGTAAAGGTATTTTAATATTAATCATATCATAGCATAAGAGGCACTAAGCTAATTCCAAATGTTAATGATTGCTCACAAAAATACTTATGAAATTTCCTAAGGGAATAAAGTGAATACACACACCACTTGCATGCTTATACCAAAGGAGGACTTACGTGAATTATATGTAGTTACATCTAACCTGTCATAGGATTTGGGAGAACTAAATGTGAATTTACCCTTGCTTGAAGTATTGGTATGTAATACAACATTCACATACATTGGGGCATGGTAAGGTCAACACAACCCAATCGTTCCTAGGTATATTTCATGGTGCTTTTTTATACGAGTGTGTTCTTTGGGGTTATAAGAGGATAATACATTACAATGATTTCACATATGATCATTACAAAAATCTGAAGTGAAATTCCACTAAGGTAGGTGAAGGTGGGAAACAATTATAGTTTGGTGAGGTTCGAAGTAACGAGGACACTACCATTTTCCTTGGTCATTCTCTTCCTTTGGTAGTTTTTGTTTCTTTCGTTAGTGTCAGGAAGCTCTAGGGGTTTTCCACTTTTAGGATTTGTTCGACATTACTTTCTTAATCATTTTTTTATCTCATGATAGTCCTTATGGCATACATGTAGTGTGTTAATAGATAAGTTATCTTATCACTTTGATTGTCTTGTTTGTTCTAATCAATTAATTATTCTCTTTTACCCTACTTAGTGTTCGTATTATTTTGTTTGATCTTAGTATTCCTATATTTAGATTTAGTACATAATTTATATATTTTATATTCCTCATGTGTAAAAAAGAAAACATCTTAACTAACAATGATGGAGCATATTAGAGAAAATCCACATCATATGATTGAGAATAAAGCATAATAAATAGAAATCTACGACAAATCCACTTTTACGGAAATCCTCTACAACCTTAAATAAGAACATAATTTTCAATATGATGGTCCAATACTAATCAGTATCTCCTATATATACCCTGCTTAGATTATGGATAATCTATATGCCAATATGAAGATACATAAATTATCGTATGAGATTATGTAAAGATTATATACAAGACACAATTTGGTCATGCATATCCCCATGCATGGTATAGGTTAAGGGCATTGAAGCCTCTTCATCCAACCCTATTTTAGAAAATTGGAGTGGATGACATTTTCATGGTGGTGGATGGCATTACTATGGAACTTTTTTATATGAATGGAGAAAATTATATCTTTAAGATCCTATCCAATATGTCATGGACCACAATCATTACCATGTTTGATAGTAAGAAAACTAGAAAGGAAATTTGAGTATACAAGTTCCTAAAGCTGATTTGTCTTGGAAAAGGTGTATAAATTACTTTCTTCGTGTTTTCTGCATGGTTATAGTGCATGTGGTGCACGATCTAATGTATTTTACAACATCTAACTTAATATGTGCCCAAAATAAATATTTATTTAATAACGTGAGGGCATTTTCAATTCTAAAATGGCCTACAATCATGTTAAAGTAATCCTTTTAAAATTGACACCACCTCATGTGGTATGCATAATTATCTCAAGTGAAACAAGTGTCACTCCTACAAGTAGAAGTCGATAATCAACATACCACAACTTAATGCTTGTTAGATTTAGATTTGGGCCAAGTATTGGTCTCGTGTCCACTTGTGTTAAGTACAAACATGGTATTTGACCAAAATTCAAATAATCTTCTTCTATTATATTAAAATTTTTCCCTCTTATGCTTTATTTTAAGTGGATTTTTTAAGTCTGAATACCATATATTATGATTTTTTTGTTGTAAGTTATTTTGTGTTGTAAGAATTGTAATAGTTTATACTCTATCATCACTAGTATGAATATCTTAAATACATATATTTAAAAAATTCCAATAGATATCAATCTCAAGCTTCATTACATTGATTAACAATGTCATTGCATTCTCTTCATATTTTCTATTTGTTAATGTCAAAAACAAAAAAATCTCGAAAAAAGGACCTCAAACTCTCCTATATAATCAAGATATTACTGTTTTTTTATTGACTTAAAATTGAAAAAAAATAGTGAAATGGACATTCAAATTAATGAAAAGAATAAAAATTACATTTTCATTTCATTAGATCCCCGCACTCATTATAGCTATCATTGTAGAAAGCCATCGAAATTCTCCTTCCTTATTCTCTATGCGAGCCAAAAGATTGGCATCTTAACTTTGTTTTCGAGGGGGAAGTTGGGCGAGTGGCTCAATGAAACATCAGTGACTAACTCGGCGGGAGGGTAGAATTGCAGTGGCCAAACACATTTTGTTGGAGTCTCGACAAAACCCATTGAGTGTTTCCTACATCTGTCACCTGGAGAGGAAACTACCGTAGGTTTGAAAGTGTTAGATGGACTCACATTCATTTTCCACACAAGTGAGCTCCTCGTAGAGTAGATGCCAAGCTATGGATAAACCTACATTACGATTGTTATTAAATATCCATAACAGGTCTGACACGATTCCAATGAAAATGGGAGCTTTAATATTGGGTGTGAATTATAGAAAAAGAATTTTCGACAAATGGTGCAGTTCGAAATGCCCTGTTGATATGAATGAAAAATGTGGAAGTATATACAAGGCATGTGAACTGTTTGACAAAATGTCTCATAGAGATGTCATCTCGTGCAATGCAGTTATTTCATCATGGGGAATGTAATTTGAAGGTGCAAATACAAAGTCTGCAACCTTTTCCACCATACACCCAGCCTGTGCCAAAATAGAGCTTCAAAGCAGGGTATGAACATACAACAAATTAGATAGTTTAGTTGCAAATTCCCTAATAGAAATGTAAAATGTGCTAGCATATATAAGTAGGGTAATGGAACTGTTTGACATAATACCTTAAAATAATGTGGTTTTCTGGACTGTTATGATTACAGGATATGCACAAATGGTAATTTTGATGATGGTTTAAAACTATTTGACGCAATTCTTCAAAGAAATGTGGTCTCATTGACTGTGATGATGCACAAAATGTTTTTTTTTTTGGAAGGCCAGACTCCATGATTTTTCCAGCATCCTCCTAGTGTGTGCCAAATTGAGAGCCTTAGAACAAAGAATGGGCATCCATCAAAGCATAATTGAAAGGGGATTCTTGTCAAATGTTGTCATTGCAGTGCCATCCATTTTCTTGGTTTTTCTTGCGACAAATATTTTGATCTTCCTAATCGTCCTTGTGTAAATGCTTGTACTTGTAAGGAGGGATGCAACAACTCCACAAATACCCCATTGGTTTATCTTCCTCTAATCTAATGTACTTTTCTGACACAGTTTGTGGTTGATCCCTTGCAATTTCTTGTACAATGGAGGCTTTAAGAAGAGGATTTTCCCAATTGGTAATGTATGAAGTGGTTGAATCCTTTATTAATGCTCTACTCACCACTGTGGTCAAAATGATCAAATTTAAACAGAATTAAGTGCATGTACTACCAACCAAAACAATACAATTAGTTGATATACACTTGTTCTTCCTCCATCTGTAAAGACATTTGTAAAATGTCAGCAGCATGGAATATGAGGTGATGGTTGGATGAAGTATAGAAATAACAGATAACGAATACCCATGGTCTAAAAACATTTGAAGAGGTGGAGGAAGTTGAGATTTTTAGGTATCCTTTGTCAAAACACAACAATCCCAATTCCGAAATTTTTTTATGGCAATTTAAAGTATTCAGCACAAATGATACTATATAATTTGTTATTTTGTAGATTCATTATTTTTAATTTTTTTGTGATGTGCATCAAATTATGCCATACCACGCCTACCTTATCTCTCGTTTCTTTCTAGACTAGGTAGGGAGGGGCTTCATATAAATATTCCCCTTCTCGTATCATTGGATATATGGAATAGTTAAAAGTTTAGCACAGAACCACGCATTTTGAAAGCACCGCGGCCATATCTGAGAGTGTAAGTAATGTTTGCAGTTTTAAATGTGCCCATCCAAACATAGTTGCAATGCATACGAGAATCTCATATTTTCAGTGCAAACTTGTAAGGATGTTTGGTACGGCGCTTAACTATAATTTTGATTTGTTATAGTGTCTTCTAAGCGATGATTTAATCTTGTTTGGCAATGAAATGTCATTCAATTCAATTAACTCCCATGGATTCAATTAATCTTGTTGGGATTTGATCTCAATTCAATTAACTTGTTAAGGTAAAACTACATCCACACCAATCAAGTGGCAGTTTAATCTTGGTTGGCAAAGACATGTCATTTCCTGATCTCGGGTCAATTAACTTGTAAATGTAAATTACATCCAATGGTGCTTGGTAAGGAACTTAAGTGTTTATGACTTGTTAACACCAAACCCACGGTGCTTGGCAACGAATTTCATTTTTTGACTTGTTATAGCCTCTCCAATAGAGATTTAAGCTTGCTTGGCATAGACATACCATTTCCTATTAAGATTTGATCTCGGGTTAATTAACTTGTATATGTAAGTCCACACCAAAACAACTATGGTGATTAGTAAGGCACTTACTAAATTTTCACTTATTATAACCTCTCTCAAACGAAAGTTTGAACTTACATGCATTCATTGAATTGTCGACGCTGCAATAGAACTTCGCTCTAACTAGCATATTGGTTGATTGGTTGTGGATTAACTATGTTTGTTGTCTTTCTACCTAGATTGGATATGCCTCTTCAATGCATCTTAGAATTGCTTCTATGACTCTAAAAAAGCGCATTCGAGACACAAAATCAATCTTGCATTGGTTCATTCCCTACTTTGTGGTAGCATCTAAACCCCAGATATCATGATCCTTATGCCAATAGGGGTGAGGCGCAATGGAAGTGGCCCCGTCACCAACATAATGGTTGATTGGTTGTGGAATAAGTATGTTTGTTGACTTGCTACCCAGGTTGGATATGCTTCTTTCTCTCTTGGTTCCAAAGGTTGTAGTCCTCTTACCAACATAATGGTTGATTGGTTGCGCTATCAATATGTTTACTTTCTCGAACCTCCCCTCTCCCCCAAAAACATCCTCTACAATTACCTCTTGATACATACATTATTACCCAGCTAAAACTCCTCATATATTACTATCAAAGCATAACTATTGCACCTCCTTTCCATGCAAATGCTAGTTGGCCGATAAACCTTTAACAGATTAACTTTCTTTGTAATTAATATCCTTTTCGTCATCTATCTCCTTTAATATTTTATTTCTATTCTTTTATTATATATTTTTATGGTTGTTCCCTTCTGTGATGGCCGGTGGTGGGGTAAGGAAGATGCATGCCCCGCAAATTTCAATTATTCAAAACTAAACTTCCTCCATTCCCATGCAAAGGGACAATTTTCGACACCATTGTCCACAATTAGCTTTAACTTTTTGTTACAATTTAAATATTAACATTTGTACAAATGTGCAGTTATCAAAATGGGGGCGTTTTTATCCTAATTTTAAGCTGAGAGACTCTTCAATTGTGCGTAACGTCGGTTTCCAGTTTCTTCCTCTGCACATTTCAACCCTCTATTTCTTCATCGTCCACGTCCAATTTTGGAACATTTTTTATCCACGTCTTCTTCCATTGTAATTTGTAGTATTTCTCTTTGGATTTCCTCACCCCTTTAATGATGTGGATGAAATTCTACATTCCTATGAGAATAATCGACAATTTAGAAATTATATTTTCTACAATGTTATATGTTTTAATTAAATTGTATTAATGTATGCGATAATAAAAGGAAAATAATATAATATGGAAATACATATATGGGAGTTTGAATTAGATCTCGAATTATATGAATTAACAAATTGTAATAGCTTGTTCGAAATAAAAGGTATGTGAAATTGAACAAATTTAATACCGGATATATCAATCATATAGATAAATACATTATTCTCAAGATTGACATGAGCCTTGTTAGTATACATTTTTATGGTTGATCAACTTTTCGGTGAATCAATTTGTTGAAAGAAATTGTAAGATTGCCTTTTCATTGGGAAGAATCTCATAATATTAAATTGAGGAGTTTGAAAAAATGAAATGATTTATTTGTGTTGAAGGAGGGTAAAATTTGTTATAATGTCTTGCAATATTATTTGCGGAGGTGTGAAGAATGAGGGGAAAGGAAAAATAAAGGAAGAAAACATCACCCATTTTTATTTGGTTTTACTCCCTTTGAACCCACAAATCTATGCATGTATAAGGATTTGTTGTGTTCTTCATCTCCATGGTAAAACAATGGAAAAGTAACATCGCAACCGTAAAAATCCTCATATTTTGATTTTTTTAATAAATTCTATTTTAGTTTGTGCTAATGACTACGAAGCATTTGTATATATAGATTGCAATTTGTTAATAACAATTGTGCACAACCACCCATTTTGAAAGTGAAGTTCTTTCTATAAAGAAGTCTTGCATTTGTCTTCACTTTATCAACTCAATTGTAGTTATATAACTAAATGTCATAATTATAAAACTTTTTTTCTAAATTTTTTGATACTTTTAAATGTTTTTCTTTATTAAAATATAAATAATCACTTGGGTGTACAGTAAGCTATAGCTCTAATTGATGAACATTTCAATATTTAGTTTTTTCATATATATTTTCTATTATATATTTATATTTATTTTATTCGTAATAAGTGTTTTATTTTAAAAATATATTCCTTTATTTTAAACCTTTTCTATATTTTATTTCAAGTGTGTAGTATGGAAGAATTAGTTTACTAATTATTCAAATAAATTCTTAAACCGGACATGTAATAATATTTAAATATATACAACACAAGTACAAAAAGAAAAACATGAATAATTTTTGAAATATTACCCATCATCCTTGTAGTGACATGAACAAAATATAGTGAAAGAGCAAATACAATATACGTTAGGCACAACTTTGTAGTCCACAATAAAAAATGTATTACATATAATTTAGAGAATTTTACAGGCATTGACATTGGCACACAAGATTTGATAATTCAAACTCATGAAATATTTTTTCATAAGGTATATGTTACATGGTTCAAAAACCTAGAAGGCACATCCATATATACAAGGAAATGTAATAGAAAAACATCCATGTAAACCATCACAATAACAAATTCCTCAAGCGTTTTCTACCTATCAAAGGTTTTTTAATTCAACTTTCCTATTGGGTTATGTTTATTTGTAGGTTCAAACCCCACAAGGGTTGCATTTATGTTTCTACTACTTTATTGTTTTTCTTTTAGAAATGTTGCATATGGATTGACTTCTCCCAAACTAAAATGTTTAAACTCTCTAGCTCTTCAACAAAGATATTTTTAGAAGAAGATATGGAGATAAATATAATGATTGTAGATCTCTTGTTAATAGCTACCCATTACATCATATAGTATCCAATACCTCTACTTTATTACGAATACATATAATTCTTTTAAAATACTTCATTTTGAATTGACCATTGCATATATAATTTGAAATTGTTAGGATCGAAACACAAATGAGCAATAAAACAAAATTAAAATAGAAATAATATAAGCATGCAATCACAAGATAAACCCAAGATTTAATGTGGTTCACCCAATGTGGACTACATCCACCAGAAATAAGCCGGCTTTCTCCTTTATTCAGTCAGATGAATACAATACAATTCTCTCTTTTTCATATTACAAAGAGTAAATCCATGCACATATATATAACTTGTGCGTCTCTTTGTAAAAGTTTGCTTCAACCACAAGCAACCTAAATATAGCATGCTTATAAATAAGACATGCATGTAAATAAGATAAACATAAAAATAACAACTCCTGTCTATTAATAAGACAATGTTATTTTTATCCATGGCCATGCATTCCTCCTAAAAGCAAGGAAAAAACAAACTGCCACTTCATCTTGCAGTTAGACTCCACATCTTCAATGAAATGATCCATATGAATAATATGAATATAAAATAGTCTTTTGTAGCAACCTCTCAACATATACCCAAATCCATCACACCAAGGAACTTTGTAATTAAGTCCAAGTGATCTTACTTAATGTCAAACTTGGATTCTCCTATGTATCAAACAATATTTCATGTGGTGAGTTCAAATGCAATGTATGTAAAACACCATATATTTATTGAGCTAAAAGTATATGTGTTCCATAAAAATAATCAAGCATTTGTAACATAATATATGAATATTAACTATAAATTGTTGATAAAATTAAGATCATTTTTCTAATGCATCATAAAATTTAGAAGGAGGAATTAAAGTATGAGTGTGTTAGAAGCTTACTAATACATCCATATTTATTATTTTAAGCCAAAATAAGTTATAAAGAATAATACTTTAAATGGTTTGAGAAAATTAGAATTGTACCTCATACATTATATCACATATTCATTTATGTTATGCACATTGAATAATAATTGTGGATTGATAATATTCAAAATAATTTTCATTGGTAAAGTTATTTTGGTGGTTCAGAAATTCTAACTAATTACATCACATCTCAATCCCCTTCTCATAACTTTTAAGCCTTTGATATATATGCCAAATATAATATTTCTAATATATCCTGCCATATTATGGTGTTAAAAAAAAAAAAAAGAATTGTCCTGCTGTCGCAAACAATTGTAAAATGTATATTGCTCGAAGAGAACGAAAATAAAACAATTGTAAACCATACTTAGCCGTATATGTTGAGAGTGGGATTTGAACCCACGCCCTTTCGGACCAGAACCTTAATCTGGCGCCTTAGACCAACTCGGCCATCTCAACATCTGGTTTTCAAATGAAAACATTTATCTATCTTCCATCGCTATATAAGGAAGCTGCATATTTCCGCAGAACGGAAATTTGCAATAAAATCAACCTATGCCCGGCTTCCACGTATGCATAGATTCAAACGTTAGAAAACCCACCAAGTGATACGTGTCAACGGCGCCCTCGAAACACAAATATTTGCTATTACTTCAGACTTCGATTTTCAATATGAAATCAAAGATAAATATTCCGGGTCAAATGTATATTTATTTATTGAAAATTCAAGTAAAGAAAAAAGGTGGGGAAAAATCTGTGTTGAAAACCATACATTTATCATGTGGTTGAAAATATGTGGAGAACACGTTCAAAGAAAACAATAAATATTTAATGATAATTTAGTGTTTATAAATTTAATGTAAATTAACAATCATAATTAAAGGGTTGTAATAGGGATGTTGCGTTTGATAGGATTCGAAAAGTTTTTTTATGGTTAAATATAAACTTTCATATTGTGTGAGGGTTTTATCCATTAAAATATGAGGTTGAAAAATAATGTTGGGACTCGTTTTGTTATGTTCTATGAAATATTGAAGGGTTGATAAGGCCCAAACAAGATAAAGATTTAGAACCCTACATTTATGATTTTGGAGGAAAACCTTAAAACACCAAAAATAGGGTCAGAAGATAGAAAAATACAAAGACCATAACAAAAATCAACCGAAATAAGGAAGCACAATAATAAAAATCTACTTTGAAGCAATAGTTGACAAATACATAACTATCCTAAAACAATGTAAATTTTAGGATTAATAATTAGTTAGGTACCAAATTTAGGTTTATGATTAAACCCTAAAATATATAAGTTTTGGGTTAATGGGTTCTTATTTATGTATAGGATTAAGTGTTGGCGAAAGGTAATATCAAGATTACTAATTATAAATCGGTGTGTAAGTCATAATATATAGTTATTAGTAGTTTATAAGATGAAATATTAGAAAGCATTGCGAAGAAGGTGAAAACACAAGTAAGAGGGTGCACTTAACTAATTATAGGCCCAAGGAAAATTTTAGTGGTGAATTTTCGTAAACTCGCAAAAATCGAGGATTATGGAAATTCAAATTGGCGAATATTATGTGGTTCAAGCTGACTTATTCGCCGAAAAATTCGACTGACATGTCCCTTATACTATTTGTTTTACCTAGATTTTACACATATATAAGAGCTTATGAATGTAATTCGCCACCATTTGAATCATATTGTGCACATATTCGCGAAATAAACATAAGAAAATCCTCACTATCAAACAACACGAAATATGAGCCATCCAACCATAAGCCGTCTAACTCTTAGCCATCCAAATCTGAGTCGTCCAACCCTGACTTGTCTAACTCAAATCTGAGCCATCCAACCTCTTAGCCGTCCAACTCTAATCCGCCCAACATTGATCTGCCGAACTTAGATCCGTCCGGTCGATCATCCCAACTCTATTCGCATCCAACCCGGCCGCCTAACCCATTAGCCATCCAACCCCGAGCCATCCAACCCCTTAGTCGTCCAACCCTGAGCCATCTCGACCCCTAAGGCTTAAGTTATCCAATAACTTAGGTGTCCAACCCCTCAGTCGTGAGCCATCAAACCACTCAATGACTCAGTCGTCCAACCCTTTGCCATCCAACCCTTTACCATCCAACCAATACCGTCTAACCTTAAACCGTCCATTCTCAAAGCCTTCAAACATAAGAGCCCCCTAAGGGCCTAAGCAATAAGCAATCATGGATACTAGAAATCAGGGCAAGAAGATTACAAATTCAACCAGTTCAAAAAAGGGTGCAAATACTTTGCTTGGCTATTTTAGAAAATCACAAAAATGAAGTCAGTTTCTACATCAGCTGAAAATATCGGTATGTGGCACTTGCTATTTACTGGTTATTTAATCTTACAGAATTTAATAATTATGTTTATCATCTTATTCTCGAACTCTTTGTACTCTGTAAAAATTTAACTATAGATAACATTAATACTATATGAGTAACAATTTTATAGAATTATATGTAGATATTTTAGAAATTCCTTCACTGTATAATCAATTTAAAGATATTGATGATCCATTATATGTTGAGGAAAACATTTTGTCCCTTGATGACATAGAAGTACAAGAAAATTCATTGAATTCTCAAAGTACACTAGCAGAGGAAGCTTCTACTCCAAGGTCTATTTCCAGAAAAAGGAGACATGAGAATCAAAATATTTCTTGATAGCTCAAATGCAGAAGTTAAATAAAAAAAAGAAAATATGTCAGAAGAAAGAGGGAAAACTAGACAATTGGAAGGAAATTCTAGTTCGAATGGGTTGCAAAATATCCTTTTATTGAACCTGTGTACATTGAAAATTGTAATGATGTTCCAACACAATGTCAATGCAAAATATGTGGTTGGAAACAAGGGAAGGATCACACGATGCACTCAAACTGGACACAATTGAAAAGCACTGTGGGAAAATATACATTTCCCAAAAGCTAAAGGATGGCAACATAGTCAGAACACATAAATGGAAAGATGCAAAAGATTGTCTACATGTCAAATACGTAGAAGAGTATGAAAAGGAAAAAAAGTATCAAATGTGTAAATGAAAAGGTGAGACCATAGTAGCAAGATTGAGCAAAGTTATGGAGGCAGAAATGCAAGCAAAGGGTATTCAGTTTGCTACCGTATTCCATATAATGAAAAGGGGAAGACCGATGTCATATTTCAAAGAAAATAAAATGTTGTATCAAGTTATTGGTCTCTGAGCGTTCCTCAATCTCATTGGTTGAATCTAGATACTAGTGGTGAGAGATTGTAAAATGTCTATCTCTCGATAGAGGAGGATCAAATGTGTGTTCAAAAGGAAAAGTATATTTCCCTTTCATTAGATGAGGTTATTGTAGTTGATAATACTTCATGGATATGTATTCATGTTTACACATTTGCTAATGAAATAAGGACTCCACACCTCTTAGCAATTCATAAAATGAGAAACGATTGCACTTTTAAAAATATTTATAAATTGGTGGTGTCAAATATGAAGGATATCACCAAAATGGATGACTTTACCATTGAACAAAATTGGTTTGTGTTGGAACCGATGGCAAATGTGTATAATGCGGGAGCAGAAATGATCTGTGTGGTAGACTTGGACAACTATTGCTCCATCTATGGTTGTTGTCCACTACATGGCTCACATAATGAATCTCGCCTACAAAATTATGAGCACATTTGAAAATGTAGCTAAAGTGGAGGAATTGATACGTGATTTGCATGCCTATTATTCAAGCAGTCTGAAGAGATTTTTAGAATTTCAAAAATTTGCTATTGGACAGACAGAGGGAAAAAAATTCTCAAAGATGTAGATACCAGATGGATAACTATGTATGAACCTGCCTGTAAAATATTTGATGAATATCATTCATTGACATGATTTATGTTTAAATACCACAGGGATATAGATAAAGATAAAGATATTTTGTGTCATCTAACTGACATAGAAACTTTACTCACACTCTGCGGTATTTTTCCCATGTTGAGGGAGCTTAATATTTTAACAAAGCATGCACAAGATTGGTCTTTCTACATTACATACTTCATAAGACTCAGAAGACGTGTTTTTTGGAGTCTAGAAAGTTTATATATTTCTGATGGGAGTTTTCAGGGTCTTGCTTTTGAAAACTGGAATGCATTAATGATTTGAAAAATTCCAGGTGTTTCTTAAAGTACAATATACATGATCATCTGTGTATAAAAACACATGGAAGAGAGATTTCGCTTATACGTTCCAAAAAAAGAGTTGATATGGATAACTTAGAAATAGAAGAAGAGTGAGTGACACGAAATTTATATGATGCAGTATTAATGGAAACTAGGAATAAGTTGATAAAGATATTTGAATCGTTAGCTAAAGAGATCTGGGAAAGATTCAAAAATGATAAAATACTTGAAGCAATGGGAGTTGTAAATCTGTAGTTTTGGAATTTGTCAAGCAACAAACCTTATACATCTATCAGTCCTTTATTTATCAAAAACATGGGTGATCTAAATGATCATTTCTCTAAGGTTGAAGAGATAAATGGAGTTTCTTTAGAAGGTATTTTGAAAAGAAAACTACTTATTTCACATTCAATTGATTTTGTTAATACTATGATACGACAAGTTTAGCTTCTACAAAACCCACAGGATTACGGTGCCATGAAAAGGATTTGGAAGGATATCTGTTCCAGTAGTATTCTAAGTGAATATTTGAGCGAGTATATTAAGTTGTATGAGCTCTGCCAAACAATGATTCTGGGTTCTGTGGAAGATGAGAGGGTTTTCAGTGCACTATCCTTTTTAAAGTCAAAATTTTGAAACAGATTGGATAGGAATCTAGAAAGTTGTCTCAGATTGTATGTATCACGTTACTCAGTGGAGTCTTTTCCTTATGATAGAGCACTTGACATTGTGGAATTCACTAGTAGAAAGAAGAGGAGTTAGTAATATTTTGCCTGACCTAGGGGATCGAGACACATCCACAGATCATGCTACAGTTGATTTCCAAGACACAAATGAAAGCATTGCTCCAAGACTGTTCCAATTCACATAGATTTCATTACAATAATGTGATGTAATAAGTATTGATTTATTTCATACAGAGATTACAACTTTTAATAAATGCAATATTATATTTATCTTTATTTGATCATTTGCCATTTGAACAATGTCATTATATGTTTTAATTATCCCATTTGTTTTTATATTTGGTTTTCAAATTTAGACTGAAATAAGGACACATTTGTCTTTTATATCTGTTAATTGATTTATTTTACATCTGCAACAAATCAGAAACGTAAATATTTTAAAGAAACAAAATCAAGTAAATTTAAGCAACATTTACGTAAACAATAAAAAAGAAACATAGTTTGTATTAACAACATATAGTAACATTGTACAATTATAATTTCCAAATTTATTTTGAAATCGATCTCTCATGTGGTGGATTACTTTATGAAGAAAAGTACAAATTCATAAAGCATTGTCGGCCAATACAATTCTAAAAAGGGGGTTATCATAACATATCAAAGCTTCTAGACAAGTTTTGTCATATAAGGACACATTACGAGGTCATCCTCTTTTCTGCCTATGATTCAAAATCATAGTTGTCCTTATGTCTGCCACATGGAATAAAAACTAAAAAGGATTGGCCATTATCTTTTAATTCCTGCACTCAGTGTTGGAATTGTGACAACACACCTGTCACATGGTGAACTTTACTAACATATCTAATTTTATGTTGTAGGTGAAGCTTGTTCTTTTTCTTGCATATGAGGTGGAGGAATGCTACATATGTACAGAGCTATCTGCTATAACTCCTGATGCCTGCAGATCTCATGTTATGGTATTGATATTTTCTAGAATATTCAGCTCCTCCCTCGCTACATCTCCTACAGACAAAAGTGTTGCATCTGCGTCTATCTTTTCCTTCAGTAAGACTTCTAGATCCATCTTATGCTCCTTTATTATCCTTCTCAATGTATTATTTTGTTTATTTATAACAATGAGTTTTTCCTTCAACTATACAAATGAATTCTAGGATTTTGTGGGCATTCTTCAAATGTGCTTCAAATACAATTGCTTCTTTCTTTAAATTTTCATATTTTTCCTGCAAAATAGAAATATTAAATTTTTAGTCTATTAGATAAAATGAAAAATATATTGCAGTGCTTATAATATTAGGATTTTGCATGTAAAACTAAAATCCCACTCACAACAACTTTTTCTTTTTCAGCATTTACTATTAAAACATTTGTCTTGTCTTTAGCCCATTTATTGTAGTAAGCATGTGCTTGACATTGAGATTCTCCAACCTGTTTAGCATTATGTCTATAATTTCATCATTGTAATCATTACTATATGAAATTGTCCCTAACTGAGATTTGTTTAGCAAAACGTCCCGCCATCTTGGTTGGCTCTCTATGGATCAACAATAAATGCCTTTGAGCATGATTATGGTATCGTGTATTTATTTCTTTTATCAAAATTTTAGCTCTCCTCTCCTAAGACCACACCAAATCCACATCAGACATCACAACCTCTTGAATTGTTTCCCACTATCTCGATATCATATTTTCTAATATAAAATGTGTCTTTTCATCATTTATTTGTAGAAAATTTCTTGGAGGAGGAGGAGAGTCACTGCCTTGTATTACATGCACATTTTTTGTGGTTGAGGTGGAGTAGATTGAATCATATTGTGGGTGTCAAAATAGTTACCCTTTTCTACATCACCACTATCGAAGCCCAAATACTCCTCATTAAGGGAGATGTTGTTGAAAAGTTGTGTGGTTGTTACACTTAAAACACCACCTAGTGACAGTCCAAGAAATTCTGTGGTTCATAGGATGAACTGTTCCTGTTGACTCTACAGAAACCTTATATTCTTTCTTGAAGTTCTTCTTTTTGTTTGGACTAGACATGTTGGAGGTATTGGTGGCCTCCTTGCAAGCAGAATGTGCCCAGAAGCCATATTACCTACATGAAGCAAACAACAAATTGTTAGAATATTATGGTTGGGCTTTGTAAATGCTAAAAAATTGTAAGGAAACAAAACATGCTAAATATTATACATTACAATATACCTTGCATAGACGGAGACACAATCATGACATTTCGATCTTCACACCGAATGAGTTTGATCTTCATCATCAAACTTAGTAGTTTAAATACAATAAATGTAGAAAAGAACAATAGAAATATTAAAATACAATACTACATACATGATCTATATTAATTGTTTGAATTAGTTATTTATATAAAAAGATAACTTCATACCGAAGTTAAATGTGATGGTAAACGTGATGCGCATATTGACCCCTAGGTCACTTTTGACGAGGAGGTCTTACTAGTGTTGATTCACTTTGAATCCATGTCAGAATCAATAGAGACCTCTAGAGGGGCTTTACCTCTAGCAATTGCCTCCTTATGAGATGTTGCAACTATAATTTTTCTCTACAAAATAAAATCTTACAATTATTATTTTATTCAAAAATATTGAATTTGAAATCCTTATAACAAGTAAACAATAAAAGTAACTGTTACTGTTGTTCTTCGAGACTAAGACCAATCATTTGATCATTGATTGCAGTTGGAATTTTATCTTACGGAATTTTGTAGAACGCTTCATAATAGAAAGCAAGAATATAATTGCAACAAGAGAATACAGTCCTGGATTTATCAGATTGATTGGCTTATGGGCATGGGAGATATCTATTTTTATTCTGTTGGACAAATAATTGCACCAATCGAATTGTTTCCTTGCTAGTGTCCACAATAAATATTGAACTACCCAATACGGAATGTCTATAGATCTGCCTGTAATACAATCCTTCTGAAAAAGTGATGCAACTACAATAAAGAATTTGTTTGTAATACCTTGTAGAAGAAGGCCTCTTGATGAATGATTAAGAGGAGTTGCAATAACAGACAAGAAACGTTAGAGCCTTGGGTGGTCGAGTAATGTTAAGAAAAAAGCATTTGAAAATAATAAACTTACCATCAACCTGTACATTGTAATGAGACTCAAAAATAAAATTCTTTGTATGTAAGGACAAACTTTGTAGTAACGGCCGACTTATTTTGAATGGTAAACTGTTAACCGATGTATGTCCTCGGGTTTAATTGAGAAATAAATTTGATGATGTCTCGGATGCACGAGGAGAACAGAAAATTTACCATCACTCTCGTTGTAAGAGGTGAGAAGGTAATCAAGGACTAAAGTATTAGTATCGAATTGGGGCATGTCCACAAGCCCGGTAAATTTTAAGTTTTGAGCCAATCCTTTTGTGCGTCTTTTGCTCTTAGTAGAGCTATAATCTATGGGCACATGAGGTTTTTGTATTGAAATTTAGGTGTAGGAATAGATGTGGTGCTAGCCATTGCTGAAATTTGGGAGAAGTTTGAAGATTGGAGAGCTCAGAGCACTGAAAATTTTTGTAGAAAAGTGAATAAATGAACCTTGAAGGGGTATTTATAGGGGTCTGTATGGTTCAAAGGACACATGGTAGAAAACTATTGGCTGGTCGTGGTGGCCACTCCGGCTCAAGTTTCAACCCATGTTGGATGGATGACTAAATCATTGATTCATTGGTATCAGCCGCCCAACCCTTAGCCGCCTAACCCACCCGACCAACCCTTAACCATCTAACCCACCCGCCAAACCCTTAGCCATCCAACTCTATATCATCCAACCATTATCCGACCAACACTTTTTCATCCATCCCACCTACCCAACTCTTAGCTATCCAACCCCCCACCGGCTAACACACTGTCTAACCCCTAGTCATCCAAACCCTCAAGGCTCAACCATCTAAATCCCCACCTAACCAACCCACCTGTCCAACTGACCCGTCCGGACCACCCGTCCAACACTTAGCCATCAACCCCTCGCCCGTCCAACCCTTAGCCGTCCAACCCCTGCTTTGTCAACCCTTATCCATCTAACCTCTCACCCATCCAACACTTAGTTGTCCAACCCTCACCCGTCCAACCCTTAGCCATCCAACCCCTCTCCCGTCCAACCCACCATCCAACCCTGGCCGTCTAACCCCTCACTTGTCCAACCTGCCTTCCCAACACTTAGCCATCTAACCCCTCACCCATCCATCCCACCCACCCAACCCTCAATTATCCAACCCCTCACTTATTCAACCCCACCCACCCAATAGTCATCCAACCCCTCACCTGTCCAACCCACCCGCCCAACCCTTAGCCATCCAACCCTCACCCTCCCAACCCTTAGCCATCCAACCCTCACCCGCCCAACCCCTCAACCGCTCAACCCTTACTAACCTACATGACCAAATTCCGCCCAACGGAAAGCCCCAACCAACCTACCCGAACAACTTTGTGAAATGAGGGAAAAATTCTCTCTATGAAATCACCTTTGCCACGAAACATTTTTTCATATATTCACCAATGATTTGAAAGTCAATTTTTGAGATTCACCAACGATTTGAAAGTAATTTTTCAGAGGGGTATTCTTAAAATGAACCCTATATAGACTCATGAAGTTGATGTGGCAGTGTTATGTGAATACAAATATCGTAGATGATTTACAATTACTTTGTGTATGAACATGCGGTGAAAACTAAGCGAGGATAAAATCGATCGGGATACATGGAGGCTGTTGAATGGTTTAGTACTAGTGAACGATTACATATGGTGATGTGTTAGCACTCTATAAATGTTTGTGTCATTGTGACCAACCTGAAATATGTTTCACTTTGAAACCCTAGGTGTTGCACATATGTAAAACCCTCTATATGATGCTAAATATATTAAAACCATAATCACCTATAGGATACCCTACAAAAAGGTTAGTGGTTAGGTTGAAGTACAACCCATACATCATGGACATTGACAATACTCTAAAGAGGCCTCAAACTGCATATAGTTCTCCACCTAATATGTGATATCAATATGAATTTAACAGTTAGTTTTGATAATTTGATCACTTGATAATGCAACAATGGCTTGATGTGCTTAACTTGACTATTTTAGATGCTCTTTAACTTAGGAAGCATGAATCTATTATATACGGGCCAAAATTATGTCTCAACAACATGCACTCCTAAATCGTTCATTCGAAAAGGGTATCAGGGCTATGAGTAAGATACATACATGTACCGACATACAAGGGGATAGACTTAAAGGGGATACAATGAGCGCTAGGGTTACATATCTAGAGGGAAGTAACCCTTACACTAGGTCAACCTAGGGTTTCCAAGGCCCATGATCGAGATAGAGGAAGGAACCCTACTGAGATATCGGTAGTTGGGTGTGGAGAGGTATGGATCAACAATAAATGAAATAAGCATGCAATAATTGAAATGAAAGTAACTAAGGAGCTGATATTTAATAAGAGTACTATGTTAACTAGCATCAAACATGCATAATACTAAGCTAACATAACACAATGAAGGGAAGGAAATGAACTAATATGTGTAAAATGACAAAGAAGGGTTAGATAACTCAATTGCACTGTATAGTGTTCATTGATACATCTATCTCCCCAAAGAAGAAGCACGTTGAGAGAGAATCACTATTAGGTAGAGTAGGGAAGACCATTCCTATCCTAGACTCACTATATGATGACCCAATAGTGCAAACAATCATCCAAGAAGAAGAGTGTCCAATCCAATCTAAGCAAGATGCAAGATGAACCAAGAGTAGAGCGAGTAGATGTGAAGATGGCATAAAAGAGCAGAGAAAATGGCAGTTCGAGATGTCTTAGCTTCATTTTTTATTTTGAGTGTCAAATGTGGTGGAGGTATATATAGGATGCCATCACTGCGGGCGATGGTGTCGGCCATGAGAAAATATAACACTAACACAATCGCCACATTGACCAAGGATGCAAAAATAAAGTAATGTGTCATGAAAAGTAAAAATAATGTGTCGTGGGTCATGAAAGAGGATGGACAAGGTGAAAAATGGTGGAATGCAAGTAAGAAATCATGAATATGATATGCATGATACCTAGGAGGACAAGGATACCTAATATAAGGAAAAACTAAGGCCAAGACCAAATAGTGACACTCTCTCTATGTATTGTCTCTAACCCATAATGGTTACATGAATAACCATTCCCCATTCTCTGTCAGACCCCTTAAGGCACCGCTCAGAAATAGATGCATCAATGACCCTTATATGCACAAAGGAAATTTTTAGTAATAGGTATGAAAGATAAAAAGTGAAAAATTAGGTGTATACATCTATAACTTGGTTGAGTATGATAAGACCTATGTAGGGGATGTTCCTAGAGTGTGTTACTAATTTTAAGGAATTTATGTGAGCTTAGAGTGCTCTAGTAATGATATTTACTATAAGTGTTCTTAAAAGTGTTAGGTGAGTAAATGAGTGCATTAGACTTCCTTATATACAAGTTCGTACACTGCTCAATTTTTCATTAAGGTCATCCCATGAGGAAGATACTAACCCATAAAAAGTTATTAGATTGAAAAAGTGACCATTAGGTGGTGGGGATGAAATTTTAAGCTTTGGACCAAACCATTGGACAATTTGGTCCAAGACGGATAGTCTTGTGCACGTGTTTACACCCTAATTGAATTATATGTTATGGAAGCACAAAATAATAAAGAGCATGTAAGGGTCTATATAGGGGACTATTTTGATTAATTAACTTCCAACATTAACCACTCACAATTTGAATAATGCATTAACACTTGTAAAGATTGATAAAATGATAAGTAATTGCTCAAATACACAAGAGGAGACAAAAAATTAGTTTTATAGGTAAAAAAAATAGTATTTGTCTCGTGAAAAATAATGACACATGAAAATCGGAGACTAGAAATGCTTTAGTGTAGATTCTAGAATTAGAAACTAAGGAGGGGCATGACCATACAACTAATGTACCATCCGAACTAGATTTATACATTCTTTGACCCTTAAAAAAATTGGGTATGAGACTTCATGTGTGAATTAGTTTCCTCGAAATGACCGTCATTATATGTCGATCTTACTCATACAACTTTGAGATGACCTATATGTTGGTGCCCATTTTGATCTTATGTATTCTTATCACCATCTTTACAGAATTTTCCATTCTTACTTAGTTTGAGCCTTCCATTTTAGTAATGTTCATCATTGTGTCTATTCCTTGTAATATTGTTCATGGTCATGTTGATAGAAACCTTGTAATAACCTCATTTTTTCCTAGTTCACTAAGGTACTTATCACTCTATTTCAAGAAGGTTTTAAGGTCTCCTAAGGTTCATTTCAGGTTAAAGGACTAGTAAGAATGATTTTTCAATTTCATAGTGCTCCTTGCTGGTTTTTTACCTTGTTCATGCTTCGATTTTTTTCAAAAGGCTAATATTCAGATTTGGGGATGTTTCAAGTGTGTTTTTGGCATTATTCAAGAGGAAGTAAGGGTTTCTAAGGTTGATTTACAGATTTGGTGAAGTCCCAATTGATTTTCGCATTATTTAAGGAGGAAAGTTTTTCAGGGGGTGAAATTATAGGTTTTCATGTAAGGGACTTAGTCAATTTCGTCCTCCATTCTTCTTTGGTCAGTTGGATCGGTCAATTGTGGAACTCATGGAGCTTTTCTATTGTTACTTCTTTTCCCAACTCTCCTACCTTGTCCACTTTTCCACATGAAATTTTCACAATTGACTAATTGCTTGATGGCTTAAGTCGGGTCCTTTTGGAATAAGCGAGAACCATTCTATCGGTCCCTTTATTCCTCGGTTTCCATGAATCCCTTTTCTTTGTTGGTTAAGTTGGGAAATGTTGGCCCAAGTGGAATTTACCCTACATCCCTTTGTTCCTTGCTTCCCCTTTTTCACCACTTCCCAAGCCCCTTCCTTATCGGTTAAGTTGGTAAAATTTTTCCAACAACCATGCTCACAAATTGATTAGCTCTATGATTCTTTGCCCAAGTTATCGGTTATGTCATCCAAATTAGGAACATAGGAACTATTCCATCCTTTACCATGTCCCTCTAAAAATATGACCTCTAACTAAACCTTGCAACATTTCTTCGGATCATTTGCAACTATTTGGAACATTCCATCGTTCCCCCGCTTTGCCAATTCACCGCCTTTAACAACTATAAACTCAATTGGGCCACAAAGCAAATCGAGGAGCATTTCCCCCATTCCATGAGTTCCCCAAAAACCTGATTCAACTGAATCCTTAACAAAATCATTAAATTCAAGGTTTTTCGTTACTCCTTGAGCAATTCCCCCATTCCACATGTTCTTTGATAACCCACCATCACCAACTATTAGTTAAATTAGCTTCAAAGAACACTCGTGGAACAATTTTTCTATTCCTTGTGTTCCCTGTAAACTCTATTTCTCCAATTTAAATACTTAAGTAGTAAAATTGATCTCGAAGGCATAAAGGAACGTTCATTGTTCCATCATTTCCCGATTTTATGATTTACTGACGGGCCAATAAAAAGGTGACACGTGGCACTTTTTTCAAAGCTTCCAGAGGAAAATGTAGTTTTTCGGTTGGGGCTGAATGCACTTTGATAGTTTTACTCATAAATGTTGTATTGGGAACATATTTTTCTTAAAATTTGTTGTGTTGGGATCATAATTGTGAGGGATTTCCATAGAGATAAAATTTGGGGGAAATGGTGCAATATTTTTGGATATTTTAGTTGTAGAATTTTTGGCGGGGAAAAACCTAATTTTAATGAATGCAATGGTAGAGTTAGCAACTGGAAATGATCTTTATATCATATTTCGACCTCATATGATTTTAGAAATGGAATATTCCCTTCATAAGCCCACCAGATGAAGAATGGATGATCTATGCATTATGAAGTGGTCATTTGGCATTATTTTCCTCTCTCATCTTCCTAATTGCACGCTCCTTCATTGATTTACCATCAATTCACATGGATCACCATCTTAACCATTGATTTAACATCTACAATGGATATCCTTCCAGAGATGAAATATGAATGTATAAATATGAGGTTTTTCCTCATATTGTGGGCTGGAAAATTCATTTCTGCACATAAAAAATTGAAAATTGGAGGGTTTAAGATTTGAGTAGTGGTTCTTGATTGTGTATCATCTTTGTAAAGATTTGAATACTTTTAATTTTCATCTACATGTTCATGCTACTCATATTCTATATGTTTGTCTTCTCTTCTCTGTAAATGGACATGCAAGATCAATTATGCCATGCACAATTATGGTTTTTCTCATTGTAAACAAATCTTGAAATCAATAAATGGTGGCTTTCCCTTGTAATCATGTGTTTATTGTGCGAAATAACATCATAGAATCATTTTGTTTTTATTTGTGTGATTGGGTATTGAAGGTTTGTTGCATTGTAGTGTAACTTTGCACCAATTATTACAATTATAAATCTCCTTTCGTAATTTCGTAAATGAAAAATTGTTTGTCCTAGAGTGCCCTTTGGAATTGGAAGTTTGATATGTTGAGTGCATGAGGATTCATTCTTAGGTTTTTGTTCTAATGTATCAAGGGTTAATTTGCATTGTTTTCCTTGCTTGGGTGTCCATGAGGGAAAACAACCTTTGGAGAGTGACTTTCCTTTGATTTTAGGTGTGAATGCATGAAGAATTATCAAGAAAACATGGTTAATGCATCTACTTCCTCTCACTATCCCATTTTCCCACCATTTCCATCCACCTTCACTTTCATTTACACTATCCTTTTTCCCTACCCCTATATATTTCATCTCCCTTTGCATATCCAACATGATATCTATTTGCAAATCACATTTACCTTGCATATTTTGAGTGTATTTTCCATGAATTGTGAAGATTAACATCTCAAGTATCATTTCATTCCAAGTTGTCAACATATTCCTTCAAAATGATGTTTGTGATCACATCCAATCTATGGGCAAGTGCAAAAGACGGGGGCCAAAAAGTGGACACAAATCCATTTTTGGCCATTTTAGCCATAATGCATTCATGTTATGGCTTGAATGCGTTATAATGTGACAAAGGAAAACCAGGTTACATTATAACGTGAGCGCACTATAACACGCTTGTGTTTTGATGTGTTATGCAACGATATCGTGTTTGTGGCATGCTTTATTAACTAAAATAAATGTTCAAGTATAAGTTTTTATTCTATTATCATTTATATTTTATTATTTCTTATACTTTAAATTTACTTTAGTAAATATACGATGTTAAGGTCACTCTGCACCTTATGGAACTAGTCTCATAGCTCCATCTATCATAGTTTAGAAGATAATTTTTTAGATTCTAATCTGGTTAGTACATAGGTATTTTTCGAGATTTTAGATCAACCTTCAAGATTTCAAGGGCCTTTTGGTTTGGTTATTGAAATTTGTAGGAGTTTTAGATGTGTCAAAACTATATATTCACAAGAACCTCTTCTTTCTAGAAATTTACTAGTTTATCTATGTAATGATGTCTCCCTATATCCAAGGATCGAGGATTATTGGGAGTCTCGTGGCACAATTGGACATTCAAGAATCATTGAGTGTTTGAATCAAAATTTCATTGATATCGATCCAGAGGAAAATACAAAGGAAATATATTCCCTAAAATCTCCGGGATCATTCTTGTGTAGAAGATGAATTTGAGAGCTTTTCATCGACTATTTGAGCGTTGAAAGCGAGTTAAATGCGCACAAATGGTGACTAGGTCAAATTTGGTCAACAATGGTCAACATTGGTCAAGGGAAAAACATATGATTTTTAAATCATCTAATGTTATAACCATTGTGTATAGCTCGCCAAGTCCTTTCGACACATTTTAAATGGACCAAATCGAGTTCATATGCGGACAGATATATGACCTGGATAAAGTTTGGGTCAAAGCATGGTCAACATTTGGTCAACGGTAAAATTTATGTTATTGAAATAATTTGGATTCAAAACCATTATGTAGAGATCACCGAGAATTTTTGACACATTTTGAACGGACCAAATCCGAGTCTGTATGCGAAAGATATGACTAGTCAAAGTTTGGGTCAAAGTATGGTTAACATTTGGTCAATAGTAAAATTGATGGTATTGAAATCATTTGGATTCAACACCATTACGTAGAGATCTCTAAGACCTTTCCAACACATTTTGAATGGACCAAATTCCTGAGTATGTATGCGAAATATATGAGTAGTCAAAGTTTTGGTCAAACTCGACAAAAGAGATGACATGACATTAATGTGGAGTGACATGTGGCATTGCTTATTTATAGACACATGGATTTGTTGTTTATAGACACTTGGAAGATTTGCATTGGGCACATAGAATTACAATTGGGTTAATGTTTTACCCACTTAAAATATTTTAGAATCTTATAAAAATAATATATAATATATGTATTGGAAAGTCCACGTGAAAACAAATTTTGGTGGATAAGGCTTATTAAAAAGGCTTGCACATAATGTGGGATTTTCTCCACATAAAGCTGCTCCATCCACATGAAGAGTCGATATTATTATGGGTTTTATTTTTTCAAATATGGCTTAAGCTTATTTAAAAGCTTAAAACAAAGAATTAATCCCTATTAACCCACTCAAAGCCTTATTAAGGCTAAAATTTGTTTATCCCTATCCGAGATTATAAAACAAAAAGATAAATGATTTATCCTTATATTTCAGTGCTCAAAGGCTTTAAAATGCCCTCATACACATTCATTCCAATTCGAAGGCATTAAGCTTCTAAGCCAATTCAAAGGCAAAGAGGAGATTTTAAAAACTTCCAAGTTATTTAAATAGGCCTTATAATATTTAAAGGAAATATTTTTGTAAAGTAAGTCATATTTAATATGTAATAGGGAAATATTGGGAAGCTAAGTCCTATTATTTTAATAGGCAAATTGTAAAATTGGGAGTTATTGGAAACTCACCAATTGGCCCATAGCACCACACTTTTATTTGTAAAGCCTAGAATTGTTGATTAGAGAGCCATAGGGCATCTTGCGAATGTCTGGAAGGATGATCAAGTTCTGTAGGATTATTGGGCACCAGGAAGGTGGAGGACGAACCAATTGATCATCGGCATTCTTCAAAAGGCTAGAGCACTTTATAGGCAAGTAAAGTTCCATTAGGTTTTATTGTAAGATATAACATTGTACTTACAAATTTTAACTAGTGGAGTGGTTCAATAAAACCCAAAGATGTAGGATATTGTTGAACTTCGTAATCAATACGTGTGTAGTGTCATTTATATTCTTTCATTATTTTGGATTGTTTTACTTAAACTAGAGTAATTTTATCGGTAATTTTTAGTAAGCTTATAGAAGGGTCTCAAGGTCATAATAAATAAATAAATATATATACATATTAAAAATTTTGACTTGGATTTTCAGATCAATATCTAAAGAAACATTTTCAAACATGGGAGTAATGCATCTTGGAAAATAAAATTGAACCTCAGAAATCCTCTCAAATTTCCAACTTACACAAGCACTAGACATATCAAGCTCTGTTCTTCAAATGAAATCTTCATTCCCGACTTACTTGCAACTGAAAGAATTATTTAAAAGAGTGTAAAAATGATCAAATTTTCTTGGTATCCTAATATGTTAGACCCAAAAATACCACTGGAATTTTTATTCTCAATTTAGGGTTTAGGGTTTAGCATTTAGGGCTCATGGTTTATGGTTTATCGCTTAGGGCTCAGGGTTTAGGGTTTAGCGCTTAGGGCTTAGGGTTTAGGGATTAGGGCTCAAGTTTTAGGGTTCAATGCTTAGGGTTTATGGTTATGGTTTATGGTTTATAGTTTAGGGTTTATGGTTAAATACTAAATGTTTAAGGTTTAGGGTTTATGGTTTAGGTTTTAGGGTTTAGGGTTTATGTTTTATGGTTTTTGGTTTAGGGTTTATAGTTAAGGGCTTAGGGTTTAGGGTTTAGGGTTTAGGGATAAGAGTTTAGGGTTTATGGCTCGGGGTTTGATGTTTGGGGTTACCACTTTAGGGTTTAGGGTTTAGGGATTAATACTCGGGATCATGGTTTAGAGTCTAGGGACCGGGACTCAATTTTTAGTGTTCAAGGTTTAAAATTTAGGGTTTAGGGTTTAAGGTTCGTGGTTTATGATTTACGTTTTAGGTTTAAGGTTCATGGTTTAGGGCTTAAGGTTAAGGTTTTAGTGTTTAGGGCTCAGGTTTAGGGTTCAAGGTTTAGGGTTTAGGGTTTAAGGTTTAGGGTTTAGGGCTTAGGTTTAGTGTTTAGGGTTTAGGCCTCAAGGTTTAGGGTTTAGGGCTCAAAGTTTGGGAATTAGGGTTTAGGGTTTAGTGTTTAGGGTTGAGGGTTTAGGGTTTATGGTTTAGGGCTCAGGGTTTAGGGTTCATAATTTAGGGTTTAAGGTTTAGGGCTCAGGGTTAAGGGTTAATGGTTTCATCTTAGGGTTCATCGTTTAGGGTTTAAGTTTATGGTTTATGGTTTAGGGATTAGGGTTTAGGGTTTAAAGTTCATGTTAGAAGTTTCATCACTCAAAATCGATGGTAGGAAAATCAATGTCTACCACGTGCCACATCCAAATTCTAAATTTCATTTCGTTTAAATTCGCTTCAAGAAAGGTTGGAGGAAATGAACTCGCCATTTTCTTCACACCTTCAAAGGTCTAGAATGTCAATTCGCCCCAAATTTGGAAAATATGGAGAACTTGGAAAGTTGAATTGCATTTATAAAGATAAGCTTGAAGTGAAGGAATACATTTCGTAAGTAATTCTAGTCAAATTTGTTTTCTTTTTTGTTAATACCCGCTAAAACTAGCCTTATGATTTCATCATGATGAAAACAAGTTTTCAGGAGCCTAGGGAGCTTTTAAACTTATCACACAAACATGTGGAGTTCTATTTGATACTACTAAAAAGGATACCTATGATGCCATGAGGAAAAAACAACAAGGGCATAACCCCACCTTCCACCAAATGAATTCCACAGGAACTACCACTGCCATTAGCATTACCAACAATCTAAATGGGAATAATTCTTCAAGTGTGGATTCCTTTCCTAAAACTTACATACTTGATGACAATGACCAAAACCAAAACAGAACTAGAAATAGAAATGGGACCAAGAACACGACCTAGATTGAAAATTTGAGAGGATTTCTGAGGTTCAATTTTATTTTCCAAGATGCATTACTCCAATGTTTGAGAATGTTTCTCTAGATGCAACAACATTTTGATTCAGACAATTGATGATTCTGAATGTCCAATCCTACCATAGACCCCAGTAGTCCTCGATCCTTGGATACAGGAAGAAATCATTACGATACAAACTAGACAATTTCAAGGAAGAAGAGGTTCTTGTGAATATATAGTTTTGACACATCACATCACACCCTTCATTAGGCTTGATGACTACCCCTATCTTTTTGAAGGTGATTTTGAAAGCATCCATGGGTTTATCATAGAAGGAATTATCAATGAATGAAATGTCACTAAGTCGTAGGCAGTTGAATCCCATTTAGAACTAAACAAGAAATATTTACTAGGTGATTGATAACTCCTTTGTGTTCTTAGCCATACCCTATTGCTATGCTTATTTTTTACAAGCAGACTCAATGATGGTTCTAGGCATGAGACTAGGAAATATGGTCCTAATATTGTCATGCCCTCCTAGTCAAGTAGTCGGAAGCCATATTAGTCTTGTTGATACTTAGTACTAATTACTAATGAAATCTAATTCTCTAGCTTTCATTTTCTTTACTCGTCTTCCACATCATATTGAATAATTAATTTTGACTGGGGAGATGACCTCTTTGATGGTGATACATCAAATATGAATATGATCCTCAAGAGGGGAGTTGCACCTGGAGAGGTATCATCTAATCCTACACCTAGGCCCTAAACCGTAATCCCTAATCTATAAATCCTAAACCTTGAACCCTAAAACCTAAACCCTAAATCCTAAACCCTATTTTTACCACATTGAACCCTAAAACCTAAACCCTAAACCCTAAGCCATAAGCCATAAAGCCTAAATCCTAAATCCTAAACCCAAAACCCTAAAGCGTAAACGCTAAACCTCAAAACTTAAACCCTAAGCCATCAACCCTAAACCTTAAGCCCTAAACCCTGAGCCTTAAACCCTGAGCCCTAAACCTTAACCCCTAAACCCTAAATCCTAAACCCTTAGCCTTAAACCCTAAACCCTAAATTTCTGTTCCTTAAACCCTAAACCCTAAATCATAAACCTTAAACCTAGAGCTTGAAACCCTAAACCCTAAACCATAAACCCTTAGCTCTAAACTCTAATCCCTAAACCTTGAGCCACGAGCCCTAAACCCTAAACCCTAAGCCCTAAACCCTAAACCATGATCCTAAACCTAAACCCTAAACCATGATCCCTAAACCCTAAGCCCTAAACAATATTCCTAAATCTTCTTAAATTGTATCCAACACTTCCAAGATTATCGATGTCACCTCCATATGCTTAATATATTTCTTGAACTATCCTAGAGGGTGTTTGATTAGCTCAAAAATATTCAAGGATTAGGGTTTAAGGTTTAGTGTTCAGGGTTTAGGGTTTATTGTTTAGGATTTAGGGTTTAGGGTTTAGGATTCAAAGTGTTGAGGATTTAGGGTTTAGGGTTTATGGTTTAGTATTTAGGGCTCATTGTTTAGGGTTTAGGACTTAGGGCTATGGGTTGAATGTTTAATGTTTAGGGTTTAGGGTTAATAGCTTAGGGTTTAGGGTTTAGGGTTCATAGTTTAGGGTTTAGGGCTTAGGGTTAAGGGTTGATGGTTTAGGGCTCAGGGTTAAGGGTTGATTATTTAGGGTTTAAGGTTTATGGTTTAGGTCTTAGGGTTTAGGGTTTATGGTTTAATTTTATGGTTTATGGTTTATGGATTAGGGATTAGGGTTTAGGGTTTAAAGTTCATTTTAGAAGTTTTGTCACTCAAAAACACAATCTGGGGTGTTAGGAAGGTGTTTTCAACTCATAAAAATTGGCCCCATCCTCATGAGATCCTTACCCATGGTAAATAATAGTCTATCTATGATAGTACCCATTCCCAAAGGTACTTATCAATGTTTACAAATATTAACCTATCACCATGTAGTGATCATATCTTTAGTGCTTACAAATTTAGGGCCATTTTTTCTAGAACCGAAAGGGGTAGCTACACTATCTTGAAATTATTCATGAAACCTTCAAGTCTTAAATAAAAATGGATGTTACCAACATGTATAGGATTCACATATCTTTCTAGTGCCTATTTATTTTCCTCCTTACTCCTTACAGAGATCCCAAAATCATCCGAAGAAGTCAAATTTCACCATTAGAGTGTTTGTTCCCTACACCTGGAAAATCTGTTGTTGAGAAGATTTCCCTTGAATGAGTAAACCTTTCCTAAATCTTCCTAAACACTCATACAAATTTTAATAACCAATTCAAAAGGCCCTAAAACCTAAATAATGACTATATTCTTTCACAAAATAGATATCAATTGTATAATTTAAACCCTAAAAGATTGAATGCTAAAATCCTGAAAAATACCTATGTACTGACCAAATTAGAATATGAAAAAATATCTTCTAAACCATGATAGATGGAGTTGTGAGACTAGTTCCATAAGGTGTAAAGTGACCCTAACATCTTATATTTACTAAAATAAATTTGAAGTATAAGAAATAATAAAATATAAATAATAATAAAAGAAAAATGTAGCATGCCATAAACACATATACCACATAACACATTGAAACATGAGCACGTTATAGCGCACTCACATTATGATGCACTCACGTTTCATTTTTTTTGGGTTTGAAATTCCCAATCCATAGGCTTGGATTTGCCTTGGATTTCCAAACCAAAGGTTTGGACCGTTTCTATGTGATTAAAACCGTGTTTAACAAAAAGATCAAAATTTCACGTGTGTACCCCAATAAAGTAGTAGGTGAACAACCAAACCCTTGATGAAGTGCCTCCCTATCATCCATATAAGGATTTATCATGAGGAAAATATATATCCATCCCTAGATACAAATGACAAACTAACATGTTTATATTTATCCCTTTCTCTCACTTCAAGAAAATCTGCATTCCAACCTTATTTTGGGGCTGTTAGATTGGGATCCAACATGAAATTGTCACCATTTTTAGGAAATGAATTTTCTCAATTCATTTTTGAGACCATTGGCATAGTTTTGATCAAGAATTATCGAAAGTGTATTAGTTAGTGGTGTTCTTGCATGCTCTATTTGCCCATCAACACCACCAACATTAAATTGGTACTGCGTTTCCAGGGAATTGAATTAATATTTATCAATTCCTAGGGTTTAAGAAAGGTTTATCAAGTCATCCTATATTTATTGTCTTTAGATTATGATTTAAATAATTTATGAAGTTAATCTATCATGTCTAGAGTGCAATTTCTAGTGGCGAATCCATTATGAGTTTTGGGTTTAACTTTGTGTTATATTCTTTGCTACATTTTGTTTGTGATTATTCATTTACAAAGCTAGTAGGATTGATATTTTAATTCAAACTAGACCATGATAAATATTTATTTATTGAGTTGGGTACATTGTAGAGGAAAAGAGACAAGTCTAGAAACTAGATGCAGATTGAAATTCACAAGGTAAGAACATACAAACATCTGATCAAAGTGTTTCTCATTTTATAAAAGAATATTTGAGTTCTAGTGAGAGGTCACAACCTAGCATCCTTGATTTACAACTCCATAGTTTGTTTGAAAAATCTTCTACACCTCCTATGGTTGGAAGCCAAAGTACTCCTTTGAGAAATTTATAAAATAATAACCCTCCTCTTTTGGTTCATAGACATGTTGTTCACAATATTGTTGATCATATTATTGATAATATTATTGATAACAACATGGACCATCCTCCTCCATGTGCCCCTTTTATATGTAATGCTTTCATACCCATCAATTTTGGGGATATTCCTGGGTATAAAATGAGGTGCCTAATGAAATTAGGAATATGTTTCCTCGATTCTAAGAAAATCATGATATTAGCGGTTACTTAGGATCTTAAGTCGTTCCAAAACATTATGGATGATTATGAAGTAGAGTATGAAGATGTTTCTTGAAATTATTTGTGCACACTTTAGAAGAAGATGTAAGGGAATGGTTTAATGTCTTTCCCCATGGTTCAATTGATTCTTGGGATGAAATGATGAATGCCTTCAAAATTCAATATGGTGACAGTATTGACCTTAGGTTCCTCTTTTCTGAATTTGAAAACATAAATAAAAATCCGAATGAATGTGTACAATATTTCAACACAAGGTTCAAAAATACCTTGATGAGATTACCAACTAATTTGAGACCGAGTGATGAGTCCTGTTTGATCAAGTATTTTGATGCATTTGACAAAAAATAACCTATTATTTAAGAGGCAAAGACCCCGTGAGTTTGAGATAAGCCATTAAAATTGAGAATAACATCAAGGCTATGGGAAAATTTCCAAAAAGGGAAGGGGAAAAACTTTTCAATCTGAAAAACAAGAAATTAAGTCTACTAATTTGGAAGAATAGATAAGACCTTGGGAGGGGAAGCTAAATAAATATCCTACAAACTAGCAAGAAGCGAGAAAGGGTTGTCTTTGGGACCTCAAGTTTAAAAATAATATCAAAATCAAAACAAATTCAGAGGATATCATATAGAATATGATAGAGGAAATATGCATATGGTTCAAAATGATAGATAACATCCATCTAGAGATGTAGACACTAAATCACACACTTTGGGTATATTTCTAGTCCTAATCACATACCACTATTCATATGATTCATACGAAAGAAAATTACTAATTGATCAATTTCTTTTACCTCTTTACTTTATTTCTAGTTTCCTTCTTGGTCTTACGCACCTTCTTTTCAGTCTGTATTTCCATACTTCAACATTTCTGATTTTGGACACCAACGCCCCCATCCACTCTAGACGCCCCAACTTCTATGTATCTTGCTCGCATCTTTTGGGCCTTTTCTAGCCGTTCGACATATTTATTTCTTACTACTCATCGTTTTAGAGGTTAATTAAGAATTTTAACCACGAGAATCATATAAATACAAATCTATGTGATCATAATAAAGGACCAAGCACTAACCATCTACTACCATCACCTAAGGTTGCATCTAAGGGCCATTACAAGAGCATAAAATCATCCATCTAACATTCATTCAAGGGACAAGGGACTACATTATTCTACATACACATTATAGGAGGGGAAGTTAATTGTTCCATGCAAACATCTATCTACATTTTCTTCATCTATCTATTGCTCGCTATCAAGTACAACTTGCATAAGAGCCCCCAGGCACGATTCTACTCTCACACATGCAAAACTACATGGAGTTTGAAATGTAGTGCAAAGACCGGATCGTAAGTTCACACGGTGAGGGTATTTTGCTGGGTCAGTTCAAGTCCCCATTTTCATCTTTTTCTTATTAGGATTTGATGTGTTTTGGGGGGTTTTTAGGTGTTCTTTCTATTTTCGGGTTTCAAGAAATTTTGGCAATCAAGTAATGAAGTACAAGTGAAGAAAGGTGACATCTAACGAATTCCTTGTAACCTTACAAAATTGAGTTTTGAGGTTATGAGAAGTCACATGAGAGAGGAGGAGGTCTTGACACCCCAAGTTCCCTTGACCTGCACAAACGCCCTTATATCGATATTTCTAATAACTCGCATTTTTCTAGGCTTGGTTGTGACATCGTAATTTCTAGTTTCATCAGTTTTCTAGCTCGTCACATGACTTCATAATTTATTACTATAGACACCTAAAATCCTCTTACACAGTTTTAATACTAAGATTGCACTAATTATCCTCTTTCCTATCATTTCTATTATAATTAGTGATTTTCCGCTAATTAACTAATGTTTCCCTCTATTTTGGTCAATTAATGACACTTCGTTAATTAACTAGCCTTTATCACATTCTGGATGCCAATTAACGACACTTCGTTAGTTATAATCCTCTTTAAATGATTAATTAACTATTATGAGTTAATTAAGCCTTTTTAACAATTTATTTAATTAATAAACCCTTTTATTGGCTAAATCCCCCTTCAAATGCTTCAAATGATATCAAATTCCTCCTAAATCACCTCCAAATAGCCTAAAAAGCTTATTATAGCCTATTAATTAATCCTAGTTGATTAATTAAAGCACCCTAACTCCCATGAGTTGCTAATCACTTGTTAATTCCTCTAATAAAGCTTACCAAGTCTAAATATACTTGATCCTTTATCCCACATTCATTGGGATTCAAGATTTTCCCAAATAGAAAGCTATATAAAAGACCAAGCTCCTTCCTCTCACACCTACACCATATGTTTTCTAGTATTTCATATAAGACATATGATAAGAGCCTTATCCATTATTTTGGACTAGCTTTCTCATATTTTCATCCATTTATTCATGCTTGATTAGTAAAGGAATATCTAAACATGGCCTTGTAGCCATTTTAGTGAGATTATTTCATCATCTTGAAGCAACAACACAAATTTGATTGCTTATGATCTTCATAGGTTCATAGTTTTAAAGGAAATCATACATTTTAGTAGGAATGGCTTGTAGTTAGATGATTTATTTCATGTTATTACATATTAGCTTTCCATTAAGCTCTAATCATGATGGTTCTATAGTAAATTTAGCTTTTCTTTGAGACTACTAGGTGTTAGCCTCTTTTAATTAGCATAGTAAATTTAATATGAACACATTTGGCATGCCGGTGGGACATACTCCATTGTCCTTTGCATTCATTTTCAATATTTTTAGATTAGTTTCAATTTTTGGTTACTAACCCTCATTTTTAGCATATTTTAGATAAATATGGTGTTTCTTAACTAGATTAGTTGAGTTTGCCTTGTTTTGTTTCTCTTTCCAAGCTATGAAGGAGGTGAGGTGCTAGTAAATTTGGATCAAATTGAATTTTTTTGAGATTTTTTGACTTTCATTTGGTCTTATCTCATGTTTTTGTGCTTACACAGGTGCCTTACGCTAGTGGGAGGACCCTTGTGTTACTTCTTTAAAGCTTTCACTAGTGAGAAAACCTAAGCGCTATCACTTTCTGGCTTGCGCTAACACTATTATGTATTTTTGTCTTAGACTGCGTCTATTATATTACCCTTGCACTAGTGAAAAGTTTCCTTGTGTTAGCGGGATTAAGTTTGCACTAATAGTTCAATCCATGTGCTACTGCTATATAAGATTGCGCTAACACTCTGTGTTAATTTTTGGCTTAATTTTCGAGGCTTAAAATTCGAGTTTTGTTGTTTTACATGTTTTGCTAACTATTTTATGCAGGTTTTTAACATTTTAAATTAGATTTCTAACATGTTGTTAAGATTTAATGAGAATCATGTTTCCTTATGGTGATCTTTAGAATCAAAAACAAATTTATTTTTCATTTTTCTAACATTGGGTTGATTGGAAACTTAATCTTTAATTTTTTGCTTAAGGAAATGAACAATTTATCAAGCTTTGTTTAAAGTTCATCTGATTTAAAGTTTTCCTTTGCATTTGTCTAGTTGAGTCAAATCATTGTGTATTCTCTTCTCTTATGTCCTTGGATGATCTTGAGAATCAAATATAACTTTGGTTCATTTTCTATAGGAAACTACTAAATCATTTTTGCGCAGTGCCTAACGCTTGTCAAAGAATTGGGATCTAAAAAAACTATAACTACAAGTGTGTTGCAGGTTATGAAAGGTGAACAAAACCACATGTTTAATACAAGATGAAAAAACACCCCACTTTATTTAACACACTATTTTTTGCAGGTTTTGGTTAATATCTATGGCTTGTCCTCTTTAAACTGGGGGAAGTATATTGGCATAAGCGATAAAACTCATTGTAAGGATTACCCCAAGAACCCTAAAGTAGTCCACACCTTGAGAGAAATTGTGGACGAAATGGGAAGTGCCCGCTACCCAATTGATTAGTTGAAAACCTGTGTGAGAAAAGATTCATGTTTCCCGTATGGGGCCTTGTTCATTAATTTGATTGTGGGGTAATGGTCTATTATCTAGAAGCAATTCTAGAAATACGTACCTCCTTTAGGAAAGAATTGGCAAGTTTGTGAACAAAATATTAGGTGAACCATTTGGCATTGGGGCCAACTTGACTTTATCCATCATGTTCCAAAGATCTCTCACAAAGTGACAACTTTTTTGAGTCAAAAACTTGTTATTCGAACCAGGGAGAGAGTCCATAAAAGTTGAAGCCACGTGTTATTCATCACAAAACTTACAAGGCATCACTTTGTCCTAGTTTCTACCTTGTCTTAAAGAAAAGTGAAACTCTGCCAAAGTTAGACTAATTATTTTTCATCACCACTTGGTCTACTCTTTTGTTTTCTTTTTGACCTTTTTGGGATAAAAGAAAGCATATATGCGGATACCGTTAGAAATAATCATGTCCACCACTTTTTTATTCTACTCACATGACTATGTTGTTACAAGAATGTGAGTGTTGAAAGTGTGAATGGTACATCTTCATGTTATAGTAGGCCCTTTGTCTCACACCCATATTGAGACTCATTATCATTGTAGCTAGGTTGTCTTATCATTGAATTCCTTTGAGTTGTTACGCTGCCCACATTATATCAATAAAATAATTATACTTACGTCTTATTTCCTTTGTGAAACTTAATCCAAGTCTCCAAGTTGTATTGTTACATTGCTTGCATAAATAAAAACTTCTTGATATACTTAAAATTATTTTTGATCCCAACATTGCCTTTAGGTTTGGAAAGTGTCATCGTTACATTGCTTGCATTATGGTAACATCATTTTGATACTAAAATCTTACTTTTTTACAAAGCTTGATTAACGTGTCCAAATAGTGTTGTTACGTTGCTCACATTTGTATCCTCCAATTTCAAAGCCTTGGACTTTGTTTGTATCTAAATTTTTTTTAGTATACCTTGTTTGGAGTTCACGTCAACACCTTAGTATTTAGGTCTTGTTTGTTCAAAAATTGACCCAAGTGTTGATATTGTGTTGTCATTATTTGTACCAGACTGTCTTTGAGAATGTAGGGAGTAGTTATTCTTATGGTTGGATCATAGTATTGTACTTGATTGCTTTTTCCTAAACAGATTATTACTATACGATTACCTTGTCGGTGTGTCATTCTTTATTATTTGGTGTCCTTGGTTCATATTGCCTTGATCCTTTGGATTTTTACCATTCATTATTTGGAATTCATTGTGACATTTGTATATTATTAATTTGCTTGAATTTTTCCTAGTTTCATTGTGGTCATTGTACACATTTTTCAAACCTTAGCAAAAACATTTCATATCAAGAAACTTTTGAAAAATCGAACATTGGAAAAGTTTCCTTTGCAACCATTATGTTACTAAATTTTGATTAACCATTTTGACATTTACACTTGTAACTTGTTTTGTAAACCTTGTTGATTTGTCAAAATTGTGTCATCACGATGTCTATTTTCCTTAGATTCCCTTCATAAAATCACATGAGCATCTCCATATTTACAAAATGTCTAGTTGGTTGTCGTTATCTTTGCTCAAATCGACATGGAACTTCCTTCCATTTGAAGGAGTTCACACTATATAGGTATATGCATCTAAACCCAACGATGCCAAAAATGACTATCACATGGTTCCTCACACTTACGATAATATAGAACCTAGTTTTAGGCATTCAAATAAAAATATGCCCATCACAAATAAACCTTGTTTGGTTCTTCATGCTAGAGAACCTGTTTGGTCACCCCTTTCCCGACCCTCATCTCATAGTAGGTGGTATGATTCTAATGCTTTTGTTCCAAACTATTATTTAGATTCCCCTAGTCTTGAAGCCTCATCCGATCAACTATATTCTAAGGAATGATTAGCTGCCTAAATGAAGAGTTCCTCCTCTAAGGATTTGTGTCACCACAAATTCTCTAAATCAAACATCTAATTAGAATCTTGAGTCGCAGTCCCCCCTTTCTTCATAGGACCCACTTTATCAGTCACCTCAATGAAATATTCCTCCTTTAAAGATCTATGTGACTCAAAATTATACTAATCATTCATCCAATTCGACCCCTACATCATAATCTACTGAATTTCTATGTGATCCTCTTTGTCTACTTGCACTATGTCGTCTTATAGGAAAACCAATACTAACTAATTCGAAATCCATGTCTTCTTCAACTCGCGAGACATCTAAATCCAAATATTCTTCGTCTCTTGATTCATCTTATTCTATCAATCAATCTTCCATACCAGGTGGACTTATTTCTTCCAATCAACCTACTATGATCGAATAACAATGACCTATACCGATCAATTTATTTCAGAATGGAGAAGAAATAAGAGAATTAATGTGGCTACATAATGACATTCCTCTAGAGGATCACAAGAAAGGATTATTTTTAGACCTTGATGCATTTGTGTATTGTGGGGAAGGAGTTGATTCCTTTTGTCAGAAAACAAAGGAATATCCTAAGATCATCAAAATTGATCCTCCTCTTGTTCTTCCATTTTCACATTCCCCATTACATGAATAAACACCTGGGTCTATCATTGATCCCTGTCATATCTTATCATTACCCAATCATTCTATATATATCATGATTCCTCAATCGTAATCTTTCATTAGTTCACCTTCGGGTAGCCCATATTCATCTTTCATTGGGTCACCTATGGGTATCCCATCATCTTCTATTGTTGGATTACCTCCAAGTAGCACATAATCTTCTTCTATATGTGGGCCACCTTCTCGGTATCCCATCTTCATCTTCCTTGGGTCACATCCTAGTCTCCCATTATCTTCTATATGTGGATCAACTTCTGGTGGCCCATTATCTTCTATAATTGGGGCACATCCTATTAGACCCTCATATTCTATAATTGGGGCATGTCCTAGTAGCCCATCATCTTCTATATATGGGACACCTCCGGGTAGTCCTTCATCTTCTATATATGGGATACCTCTAGGTATTCCTTTGTCTTCCATCTATGGGACACCTCCTAGTAGCCTATTTTATTCTATACTTGGGCCACATCCTAGTAGCCCTTCATCTTCTTCCTATGGCTCACATCCTGGTATCCATTTTTCTTCCATCTCGGGGCCACATCCTAGTATCCCTTCAAATTCTATTTGGGGTTCACCTCTTGGTATCTTGTCTTCTTAAATTCTTGGACCATATCCTCTTCTTCCATCATATCATCCTTCTATCAAAAACTATGGCAAGCCCACCATCATCCCTAATGTTCCTCTCATCAATCCTAAACATCCACTTTCTTCTCCCACTTCTTAGGATCAAAAAAATCACACATTAGCTTATATGAAACCCAAATAGTTTCTTCATCAAGCTAAGATCAAAATTCCAAAGATCTTTAAATCTCCCAACAAGTCAAACAAACATAAAGTTAAAAATAAAATACAATTCAAGAATGCACACCAACGTAACCATCAAGTATGGCGTAAAGTGCTAGAAACCTATGGATAGGGAACTAAAGCTTCCACATACAAAATCCATGTTTCAAAATAAGTCACAATCATTTGTTGAGTATGATCTCACCATGATCATCGATATTAGAGATAATATGAATCTTGATAAATAAAAACTCCTAGTATCCCTTATTAAAGAAATCACAAACATTTTTGTTGGATATTATCATGCCGAGTGACATTGTTGCTCCCAATTTGAAAAATACAAAAACGAGAAAACATTAAAAAATTACAAAAAAATCAAAGGTAAAAAGATCAAACATTGCAATTAGGTATTGCATACACATGGATGTTCTTTCTTCCCTTTCTTTCCATTCTTTTGTAAGTCACCCACCATTTTCATCCCTTTGGTGATCTTTTGGTTAGTCTATTCGTACTCATTTTGAGACATTTATCTCTATGGTATCTATTTGACCTTGATATTTCATTACCTTTGTAAATTAAAGAATTATTGACCTTTTAGATATCATATCACTATTGACATATAATAAAATTGTTGTGAATAAATTTTGGACATATTTGTTGACACTAGCCAATTTCTTCCTTGTAATCACTTCCACATCCTTCCATCAAGCCATCAATGGTTCTTAACCCCTTGTCAAAACAATCGAGAGAGATAAAATAAGTTTTCAGAAAGTAAAAAAATAAAAAAGCAAAAACATCTCAATATATAAGTCTCTCTTGGGGTATTTCCAATATCTCTATTGGGGCTATAGACACCTAGCTAGAAGTAGATAAATGTTGTGATTAGAATCAAATACATCTCCATCGGGGATATGGATGCACGACTAGAGCAGAGTAATGTACGATTCTACTTCCACCATCCATTCACAAATAACCTATCAAAATAAATCATTCGTACACATTTGATAGTTTGTCTTCATTTATTGCCTATTAAATCTTCACTGCAAAGAGGTAATTGATTTATACACTCACACCTTTGGATTTCGATGAGAAAACATGATTAGTATGTTACAAGTGTTGTTTAGACCTTATTCAAACTATTGCTTTAGTTTGTATCTTGTCTTGTATTTTGTGCCTTTGGCTAATCAATTTTTCATCACGAGTCTTCTAGCTACATTTTCCATATCCTTCCATAGCTTTCATTGTTATTTTACTTCTTTCACAACATTCATGTGTATAATATTTCCTTTTACCATGTTCGAGGGAATATGTGTCCCTTCTTTCAATAAAACAATCTTGTACTTCTTTTCTATCACGTGTTTCTTGGCCAACTTGTAGTGGGGGCATGCTAGCTCCTTATGAGGTTTTCATTGGCTTATGTTCATCATCATGTTGAACCTATCTGTCTTGGAATTGATCGATTATCTTCCTCTTATATATATGTGGAGAGTTTTCCTTTGTACATTCCCATCTAATGTTGGGGCATCTTCGCATCTTCACTTTCTTACACATACGCGTGGCATCCGCCCTTGTACATTCCCATATATCGCGGGGCATCCACATTTCTTATTTTTCTTGTACATAGATTCAAAACTTTCAAAAAACCCTAAAACTTCAAAAATATCCAAAAATTGGTAAAATTCCAAATATCCATTTTTTTAAATTAAAAATTAAAAAGGTAAAAATTCACAAAATCCAAAAACTTGTAAAATTTATTTTTATTCAAAAATTGGTAAAAGACATGCACGCGGATGAAGCCTGTATGGAATGCATTGTCCTCAAACATCAATTTTTTTCCTACAAAACATATTTATTAGGTTCTCACTTGTTCTTACACATCGAATCGCAGATCATTTTGATCTATCTCCATTGAAAAAATTTATTTGCTTACTATATGATCTGTACTCCCTTGCACAAACAAGTTGCTTGGTACTATTTCATAATGCATGATTACTTTTTCATAGGACCCCATGTGTCCTCTATTTATTCACCTCACATGTATCCTTTCTTGGGGTGCCATTTTAACCCTTTTCGTTAACTCAAACATTTGGGGCTGAATCTTAATATCAAACACATTAATGCAAAGTTGTCTTGAACATTATTTGTTTGAGTATGTTTTTTTCACTTGTTTCCTGTTAGGTTAGTTTTTACTTTCTCGTATTGCATTATGTTATGTATGTTGTATTGAGTTAGTGTTTTAGCAATGAACAAATGTTAGTATTATAACTTTTCATGTTATTTTACACTTTTGTTGTATGCGTATATGTTAATAAGATCTCGATGATGTAGATAATATGAGCAAAGTGATGAAATAAAGTTATTTATTGAATGAGATGAATGAAAAATCTATTTCTATATTCTTCACTACCATGTCTTACCACTATAAAATTTTCTTTCAAAACACTTGGGGCAATAGGGATCATTTTAATCCCCCTACCTTGTTTCTTCTCTCTGTTTCCTTCATATTTTTTTTATCTTCAATTGACCTCTTCTATCACCCCATCAACACTTGAGGGGGCATCCTTCATTCTATTAATTTTTCTTCAAAATTTACCGGTTTATACTTGTCTACTATCTTTGAAGTGGCGTCAACATGCCACCCCAAAGAGGCAAATGTAGACACCTAAAATCCACTTATGTAGTTTTAATACTAAAATTTCACTAACTATCCTCTTTCCTATCATTTTCGTTATAATTAGTGATTTTTCGCTAATTAACTATCGTTCCCTCTATTTTGGTCAATTAATGACACTTCGTTAATTAACTAGCCTTTATCACATTCGGATGCCAATTAACGACACTTCATTAGTTATAATCCTCTTCGAATTGATTAATTAACTATTATGAGTTAATTAAGCCTTTTTAACAATGTATTTAATCAATAAACCCTTTTATTGGCTAAATCCCTCTTTCAAATTCTTCAAATCATATCAAATTCCTCCTAAATCACCTCCAAATAGCCTAAAAAGCTTATTCTAGCCTATTAATTAATCCTAGTTGATTAATTAAAGTACCCCCAACTCCTATGAGTTGTTAATCACTTGTTAATTCTTCTAATCAAGCTTAACAAGTCTAAATCTACTTTATCCTTTATCCCAAATTCATTGGGATTTAAGCTTCTCCCAAATAGAAAGCTATATAAAGGACCAAGCTCCTTCCTCTCACACTTCACACCATACTTTTGCTAGTATTTCATATAAGAGATATCATAAGAGCCTTCTCCATTATTTTGGAATAGCTTGATCATTTTTCATCCATTTCTTCATGCTTGATTAGTAAAGATAAATATAAACATGGCCTTGTAGCCATTTTAGTGAGATTCTTTCATAATCTTGAAGAAACAACACAAATTTGATTGCTTATGATCTTCATAGGTTCATAGTTTTAAAGGAAATCATAAATTTTAGTAGGAATGGATTGTAGTTAGATGATTTATTTCATGTTATTGCATATTAGCTTTCCATTAAGCTCTAATCATGATGGTTCTATAGTAAATTTAGATTTTCTTTGAGACTACTAGGTGTTAGCCTCTTTTAATTAGCATAGTAAATTTAATATGAACACAATTGTGAATCAACTAATTATTTAATCCCCTCTCTTGCAACTATGGTTTCAAATTTTTTAGATTACTTGTTTCGGTCAAATGTGTACTTTATTGCATATTTATATCTCGTGATGTTACCTAATTAAGATTTAACATCTATATTTGCTAAATCATTTGGTGAACTTGATTCTTAGAACTCCTTTCTCTAGGATCCACTAAACCATAATAGATAAAAGTAATTCTTCCTCTCTTAGGAAAGCTATGCATCATGAGAGTGTTAATCCTATCCTTGATGATGTTGTTGAGGCTGAATTGCTTGATCTTTATCGTTATGCTCAATTTGATGATAATGTTCAAATATTTCTTGATGCTAATGAACACATAGTTCCTACTAGTTTTGAACACTCTACTCTCAACATTGTTCCTAACACTCAAAATTTTTCTAGATGTAATCATTTTTATTCCATAGGAACTAGGACTACTCCACCTTCTTCTATTTCGTTGAAACTCTTGATGATGCTATTATCGATTATATGCTTGGTCTTGATTGTGATACTATAGATAAAAATCATGATGAAAATGTACATGTACATGATGTTATTTCTCATACTAGTCAGGATGAATGTAAATTTGTATCTCATGCTTCTCCTACTTTTGAACATGCTTCTAATGATTGTAAAGATACATCTCATGATAGTTCTTCTCCTACTTCACTCTATGTTGATGACTCGCTTGATGAAATACTTGCATGTGAGACTTTTCTGATGATGAGTATATTTATGAACATGAACATGTTAGTACGAACTCTATTTCTCTTAATACTATTTAATGTGAATTTTCAACTCTACTTTCATCTATTTCTGAGGTTTCTTTTGTTGGCATTCATGATGATTCTTCCATTCCTACTAGCTCACCTATTATGATTTCTTATGATATTCCATGTTCATCTCTACCCATTTCTTATTCTTCCTCTCTCAATGATACTCATGTTGATTCTTATATTTCTTCTAGCATACCTCCTCTTATTTTTATTGCATCTACATCTAGTGTGCCTATAACATCTTCATCTTCCACTTCTTCTCACATTCCTACGATCACTCATAATGAAAAACTTCAACCGCTCAATGTACCTCTCACATATTCTAAAATTCCTCTACATGATATTTTATCACTCATGCATGTTTTTGGTCAGTTGCAATCTCAATTTCAATCTCTTACTCTTGAAAGCAAAGTCTATTATGCTTCTATCGATAATAATTATCTTCATGTGAATCCTATTCCAAATAAAATTCACAATTTAGCATTTCCTAAGTATTTCATCATGCTTGCATTTTCATGCTTTAATGACACTAGAAATCCATATATACATCTCAATCATAATCATTTAGCTATGGATTCCTATTTGAATGATTGTTTATAGCTAAAATCCTATTTTCATAGTCTTATTAATGAAGCTCTTCGATGGTAATTTTCCTTTTGGATATATTAGTACATATTATAAAATGGAAGATAATTTTTTTAGACTCTTTATAATAAACAATGGTCCTAAAGTCACATATGATCACTTTCCTAGCTTGCATTAGGGGAAAGAAATAACCTATTCTAGATTATATTTTGTGCTTCAATTAAGCATGCATCAACTAGTATTTCAACCTATTGATTAAGAGAAGAAATTTATATTTTTTCGTGGCTTGATTTTGCTTTAAAATAATGCTTGCAATATGATACATGTGACTCATTTACACTCTTATGCTATAAGGACATCGATCTAGAGCAATATTTAATTACCGTATATGTTATAGATCCTCCTTCTCCTTCTTATACTGTTGCAGTATCTCCTAGTTCTTATCCTCTACCATCTGCTAAGTGTCCACCAAGGTCTCCATATCCTCCACCTTTCAAGCATGTTCCAACTCCTCCACTACATACTCGTCCTCCATATCTATCACCGCATCGCTCTCTACCCAAGTCTTCGTCATCTCCCACTCATGAGCCATTACATTTCTCGCATTTTTTTAAGCCTCATGATGTGTTTTGTGTTTTTCTTGATAAGGGATTAATTTGATTTCTTTCTAATAAACATCATCCTATTCATCCTTATTACAATTATCACCACATCAATGGCCATCGTAATAATGATTACGCCTTTAGAAAAAAATACAACAATTAGAGGATAAGGGTGTAATTTACTTTGGCTCTCACTCTCATGAGTTGTCTATTTCTCTCGATTCCATGTAAGTGTGTTTCTACTTTGGTTCACATGTCTCCTCCTTCCACTTATAAGGTCGTTATTCATCCATCATCTAAAGTAATTATTCATGCATAGACTCTTCCTTATTCATCCATTGCTGCATCATCTCATCGCGGATAGTTCTCCTACCTCACATTGGCTTCCTAAGCTATCGACATATGTGCTTCCTACCACTGCATCTCCCATCATTGGCACCATCTCATCTTACATTCAATTTATCTCATATACTCATACTACTACCAATGCACATGCTTCCACCGCTCCTTGCCGCCCTCTTCATCTTTGGTAGGTGACTTTTCTCACCTCATTACGATGAAGAACTTATGCTCTTACGGTTAATACATGATTGTTGAGGTATCTATTACACTAATAAAATCATTTTATTTTTACGCTATACACTTTATTGATCTATCTATCTAACTTACACTACCAAACCATTTCCTAATGACGTATTCTTGTTCTATGGTTCATTCTTGATTGTTGAGGGATATTATATAAATGAACCTCATCTTTCTACGCATAAACCTGGGGGCATCATTATTCCTTCCCTGCTCTTCATCATTCTTACACATGATTACATACATTTTTCCAATCATTTCAATCACATTTCTCTTTCATTTCATTTCGGATACACTTTGTGATAAGTGAAAATTAGATAATTGCTTTACCACTCTCATTTACTTACATAGTTACATCTATAAAATTGCTTAGCATTTATATCTTATTGTATTATTTCTAATGCTAATAAATCAATTCACACGTCTATTCAAGATTTACATTATTTATTTCAAGATAAATTTTAGGCTATGAAATCCACGATTACATCTTTAAAATTTGAAATCCAACATCTTAAGGATGCTTCTCAGGCTCATACTAGTTCTTCTTCTCATCCTCATTCTATGTATTATACATGTGCTCATATCAGTGAGCCTCAAGTCTTTCCATTACTGGAGCCTCTTACATTTGATCACAATGATAAGTAACATGCCATTATTATGAGCTCCTTATTCATTAATTAATTATTTTTCCATATAATCATTCTTATCATCCTTATCGGTTGGTAAAATATCAAGGTCTCCAGCTTTTTCTTATCATTGCATCAAAAGACATAATGACAATGATTTCTATGCTTTACAATGAATAATCAAGCATCTTGAGCGTCAAGGTTTTATCTCATTCACTGCATAATGTTTTGTTACATGGTCCTCTCTAATTGTTACATCTCAATGTGTCCCTAAATCTGATTCCTCATTATCTCATGAGAATCATGCCATCACTTCTAATGTTTCTTCTTCCGTCTTTCAAGCATCGTCTATGAAATCTACTCAAGTTAAGAAAATTCCTCTCAAAATTAGTCTCACTTTGTTCCTCCTCTCGAATCATCTACAACATTATCAAGTCAACATATGCAGCCTTCACTACAAATTAGTTTAACACCTCCTCTTCTTGAGTCTTATACAACGTTACCCAATAATCCACCACTTCAAAAAATAATAGTTTTCTTCAAAGAAACTATTCCTTATTTTGATCCTCAAGACCCATTTAAAACTCTTCCACCATGTGTTGGTCCTACTATTGCTTCTTCCTACCATTGTGTTGGACCTCTCACTTATCATGATGTAAATGATGCTCTCCCATAATGGCATGATACATCTTTTTTCATCACATATATCTTCATCATAATACACTTGGGGGCCATCATGATAACTCTTCCCCCTCTTCTAGCATTATCATGTGTCTCACATTTCTACTATTTCAATCTATACTTCACATCTAGTCTTTCTCATGTATCTTACACATCTTGATACAATTGTATCTTCATTACCCGATGACACACTCTTGTGCTATGGTTCACACTTGACTATTGAGGGATCACTATGTTCATGAACCTCACACTACACATTTCACACTCAATGCATTCACAACACATCTCTCATGCATATTCAACACAACACACTACCATATGACACACCTTTGTAGTTCCATAGTTCATAATCTCTCTGAGTGTCTAAATCTGAAATAAACCTCACTATAATCACTCAATCTCCACGCTCTACACTTTTAAGATCATATCTTTTTAGCACACAATTCAAACCATTTCCCGATGAAACAATCTTTTCTATGGTTCATTCTCGAATGCTAAGGGGGAATTAATAAATGAACCTCATCTCATGAATACTCATTTACATTTTCTTGAGGGGCACACGACCCTTATCACACTCACTTTGCATTCCATTCCATCTCACTCATCCACAACATCGTATATCTTGGTTGTGTATTGTTCTTGTTTATGTTTAATCACATATTACACTTTGCTTAATATGTTAGACATATACATCATATGTCATTATATTTTCTATATACACATGCACGTTCACTTTAATTTTAGTTGTGATTACAAAATATACACAAATCGTTACATGCCACATGGATGCTTGGCATGTACTCTTCTTACCAAATTCCTGTATGAGAGCAGCTCTTGGGGCATCCACTTTTGAACACATCACATGTTCTATTGTTTCGTTTTATACTACTTCATATTCATATTAGAACACTACATTATATTATATTATACACATTTTGACATACTTTCTATCTTTCTAACATGCTAATGGGTGCTTCATGTGTAACATTTGTCTTACAGGAACTCTTTTCTACCATGGTTTGTCGATATATTTCTTGTCATTGTCTATCATTGCTTGTCATTATTTATGGGATTTTCCCTTTATCTTGTGTGCACACTATATGATTTTTTCCACTTTAGCCTTGATTATATTGCGACATTGTGAGTGATGTCCCATGTTTGTAACCCACTTTTCACGGTCTACATTATCTTCTTGCTTGCTAGCTTACATTTTGTCTTTTATATGTGTGTTTATCTTGTTTGCACTAACATTTGTTTCCAACCACTTTTTGTGTGTGCCTTGGTTTCTACCAATCACACTACCCCTTGCAAGACATTCATTTTAGCACATTGTTCAGTCCTCTTTTGGGCCACATACTCCTTGTGACGTCGCACGCAACCCATATGAGGGGGTATCCATTGGGTGAATAAATCACCTCATATAAAGGTTTACAGTCACAATACAACATATCTTAGTATAAACACAATATATCCTTTAGTCTCAGCAATGGCCCAGAACCTAACTTGGGTTCTCAGCACAGTACCAAAATCAATGCCCAACTCTAGAATGTAGCACCTTGGGTGCCCCTGACCCTTCCTCGGAATCTATGACCGGGGAGAAGTTACATAGTTTTTCTCAGATTGGCACATTTTATAGCAGTTTACATAACAAATTTTACAGACAGAACAATCCTTCAAAGACTCATAATGCATGATTTCCCCCCTTTTTCATATTTTTGTGTTGGATAAAACTAGATCAAAATGGACCATATTTAAACACATCATCTGTAGTGGTGTTTACACTTCAGAAGTAGTAAAAGGTTGGAGAATAACACTAGAACTTTCTCCCTACACTTCTTCCACACTTGGTGTGAGATCACCCCAAAAATCACACTTGGTGTAACTGATGTGAGATTTCCCAAAACCTATTCTTGGAGTGAGATCACCTAAAAACTTGTTCTTCTACAACATCTTCAGGATCCTTTCTATCTCTTTCACTCATCATGGATCAGGTGCACATGTTCCTTTTCACATTTTTACATACTTTTTACACACTTTTTTACATGTTTTGATCGAATTTTTTCATATACATGACTTTGACTACTCTTTTTCTGCTCTTTTGTAGGGTTTTCCTTATGGGAAGCATCATTCATATCATCAAGCATCAAAAACATCAAAAACATTTATAAAATGACATATAAATATATTCTTTCACCCCTAGGGTCACTTTCACTTCCTCTTCTCTAGCTTCCATGATTCATTTTTATCACTCCACGCTTTTTCTTATCTCTTCGACATGTTTTCTCCATAGATCTACATGGTTATCAGGTAAACATCTCTTATCTACTTTATGTTATCAAGAATTCACTCAACAACATAAAGTGGGGGAAAATGTAGACACTAAATCACACACTTTGGGTATATTTATAGTCTTGATCACATACCACTATTCATATGATTCCTAAGTGAGAAAAGTACTAATTGATCACTATATTTGGCCTCTTTGATTGCTTGTTGGTTTCCTTCTTGGTCTTATACACCTTCTTTCCCATTATGTCTTTCCATAATTCAACATTTATGAGTATGAACACTAACACCCAACTAGGATGCCAAAACCCAAGTTCTCCTGTCCTCCGAGCACCCTCGATCTCTTTGTATCTTGCTTGCATATTTTGGGTCTTTTCTAGCCATTAGAAATCTTTATTTCTTACTAGTCATACTTTTAGTGGTTAATTATGAAATTCAACCAAGGGAATCATATAAATACAAAGCTATGTGATCATAATAAAGGACCAAACACTAAACATCTACTACCATCACCTAAGGTTGCATCCAAAGGCCATTATAAGAGCATCAAAACATCCATATAACATTCATTCAAGGGAAAAGGGATTACATTCTTCTACATACACTTCATAGGAGGGGAAGTTAATTTTTCCATGCACACATCTATCTAAATTTTATACATCTAGCTATTTTTTTATCAAGTGCAACTTGTACAAGAGCCAATTAGGGCACGATTCTACTCACACATACCTAGAACTACATGGATTCTAAAATGTAGTGTAATGCTGGGATCGTAAGTTCACTCAGTCAAGAAACCCTTGAGGTCAATCCAATTCCCCATTGACATCTTTTTATTTTTATGATTTGATGTGTTTTGGGGTTTTGTAGGTTCTATTTCTATTTGTAGGTTTTAGGTGAATTCAAAGATCAAGCAACAAAGTATAGGAGACTAAAGGTGACATCCAGTGAATACCTCATGACCTTGTAAAACTAATTTTCTAAGGTTCTAAGTAGTCACAGGAACCCGCAGGAGGTCAGTAGCACCCTGCACACCCTTGACCTGCGCATGAGCTCTCTAGTCCTAGAATTCCTGATAACTCTACATTTTTCTCGAGTTTAGTAGCAACACTCTACTTTCTGGTTTTATCAAGTTTCTAACTCAACATAGATTTAGAATTTATTGCAAATCAGATAAGTATTTTATCCCCTCTTGCAACTAGGGTTTCAAATTTGTTATCTTACTTGATTGGGTAAAATATGTACTTTATAACATATTTATATCTACAATATTACTTAATTTAGATTTAGCATTTATATATATTTCTATATTTTCTTAATCAAGAGACAATAAGGCAATTCCTAATCCATTGAGTGCAAGAATTGAAACAATTGAAGAAGAACACATCATTTATTAGTGTGATAACTTCTTATTGCACCATGTTCCTTATAAACAACCCGCCTTGGATGAAGATGTTGTTAGATCATACTTTGATGATGCATGTGTGCTTGATCATCAAGTAAAATTCAAACAAAGTACAACCTCTATTGATATTATATGTGTTAGACCTGATAATGATTTTTGGGAAAGTGTAAACAAGGTAGGTTATCCCCCTTGAATTTAATGCTAAAATTGATATGGCTCAATCCTTTGAATTTTCCAATCATGATTTTGAATACCTAAGAGATTTGATGATCAAGAAGTATGATGGATAAGTTCCTTCTAAAGAGGAGAGGGAATTATTGATCAATGCTTTCCTAGGAAAAGGAGTACACTATGAGAAGTATGCAAGTGAAGATTCCAATCCTCAAATACTAAGATGCCAATATTGAATAACGTTCTTAAATAAACCCCAAGAGAAATATTCCATGAAAAACCTCTATTGTTGAGCCAAATCCAAGTGTTAATTTAGTTGTTTATGTTTTGAAAACATGTATACCTTTTGAAAAACTAGCCACAATCCCTCCCACTACATCTTTGCCTAAGTAAAATGTTTGTGATATGGCTCGAGATATTAATCCAAATGAAGATAATTGTCCATTTGGTGGAATCGCTTAGGATTCTTGAGCATAGAAACATCACATTTGAGTATTTGGGATTCAATGAGGGCTTTATTGTAAACAAAGATATCCCTCCCCTTGTTTCTGAAAATGAGATTGAAGAACCCCAAGAGGTCATTGATCCCTCCCCTGGCGTTTATTTGGGTACATCCTTAGTTGAGATTCAATTGGATGTGGAAACTTTTATACTACATCGATTGTTAATGGTTGAATTTTACATAATTGGATGTTTAACTCAGGTGCTTCTTGCAATATAATTCCATTGGTAGTCATGAATGAACTTGGTGTAAATATAACAACTACCTATGGAATATGTTATGCCATAGATTTAAGATAAGTTTATGTTGTTAGACATGTCAATTGATTTGTTTTGTAGTTGACAACTCACCCTAGAAATTACTTGAAATTGAATGTTATTATTGTTGATTTACCCACCAAATGGGGAATGTTGTTATCAAGAAAATGGGTAGAAAGTGTGGGAGGTAGTATACAGATGTACCTTTCTTATGCCACCATCCATTTGGAAGGAAAGGTGGTGAATCTACATAGAGAAGATAAGTTGACGCACCTTATAAAAGACCCTATGAATGCATCATATGAAGTGCTATACATAAATGTGGATTTGGGAAACTTTTTTGGTAATGAAAATTTTGAAGATCAGTGCCTTAATCTTATAACTCAGTTTGAAGAAACCAATTGTCTTTGGACTATGTATTTTGATGGAGCATGTTCTAGTCTTTTCAATGGAGCAGGTATAGTGTTGTATTTCCCTAACAAGGAATCCTTTAATTTTTCTTTCAAGTTATGCTTTGAGTGCACCAATAACATTGCTAAATATGAGGCACTCATACTTAGTTTGAGGGTTTCTTAGAGGAACGAAATTAAGGATCTAATTGTAATAGATAAATTTGAATTGGTTGTTAAGAAAATAAAAAAATTAATACAACCAAGTGTCGACATTGAAAAATATAGAAACACAACATGGGATCTAATCGAGATGTTTGTCTCCTTCAACATTCAATACCATGAAAGATTTCACAATGTATCTGGCGACAAATTAGTAGTATTGGTTTCTCAATATAATAATAAAAGTATATCCCCACATTGCAAGTTTGAAGTTAAGATTCTTGTTAGGCATTCCATACCGACAATATTAAACATTGGCAAGTTTTTGATGATGAATATCACATCATGAAATTCCCGAGTTACAAAGACGAAGTTTTTAATCAATTAAATGATCTTGAGCCTATGATAGAGGTGTGTGATGGAAAGGAGACCCTATTTGGAAAGGAGGCGATTTAGTTGAAAACTAACACAGTTCCAAGAGGGTTGCTCTACCTTGAATCTTATTTTGATGGTGCTGATAGAGCTATAAATAAGTCCACCCACACCCCAAGATACATAGGTTGATGTAACCTAGGAACATGCCAGATCCAAATTTTTTTGGTTGGGTAGCAACTTAGATGCAGATGAAAAACAAGCCTATACCAAACTATTAAGAAAGTATCAAGACTTCTTGGCTTGGTCCAATTATGATTTGAAAGCTTATAGAGATGATCTGTTTCAACATGTGATACCCTCGAGCCTCACACTAAACATTTTAGGAAAATGAAAAAGACCAATCAACCCTATCCTTACAACTAAAATGCAAGAGGAGCTTAAGAAAATCAAGTATGGAGTCATCATTCAGCCTACAAGATACTTTTCATGGGTTTTCAATATTATTCTAGTGAGAAAGAAAAATGGAGATATCAGATTGTGTGTTGACTTCGAGAAAGTTAAATAAGGTTTCATTGAAGAAAACTACCCTTTTCCAAACATGGAAAACATTTTGTAAAAAGGTAAGAGGCTAATAAATATTGTCAAAATTGAATGGTTTCTTATGTTACAATTAAGTGGTGGTTGAGGAAGTAGAGAAATACAAGAGCACCTTCACCACTCCCCTGAGTAACCTATATCTATGTCGAATTCCATTTATTCTAATGAAGGTGGGAGCTACTTTCCAAAGAGAAATTGATGTTGCATTTTCTAGATTCATCAATGAGTTTATAGTGGTTTATGAAGATGATATAACAATATTTTCTAAGAAGAGAAATTATCACTTCTTGATCGGTGTAGTAAATTTTGTATCTCATTGAATCCTAGGAAATGCCATTTTGGTGTGCAAAAGGAAAATATTTTGGGGCACATTGTGCGTCAAAAAGGAGTGATGATTGACCCTGAGAGAGTAGAGGAAATTGATAAAGTTCCTATTCCCCAATCAAATAAAGACATATCATATTTATTTGGTAATATTAAATTTGTAAGAAGGTTTATATCTAATTTTGATGAGATCAATTTTCCTATTAAAAGTATGATGAAGAAAGATCAGGTTATCAAATGGGGTATGAGGTAGTGTAAACATTCAAAGGAGTAAAATATGCATTAAAGACTACCCTTGCATTGGCCAGTCCAGATTGTAATGAGTTTGATTTTCTCCTTTTCCTATGAATTTACTATTGCCTCAATTTTATTGCAAAAGAATGATGAAGGCCATGAGAAACCAATTGGATTGCTCACTGGGGCCTTACAAGGATATGAATTGAAGTATACAATCATGGAAAAATAGGATTTTTCTTTGGTGAAGGCCACTAAAATTTTTAGACCTTACATCTTGAGATCAAGGGTCATTACCTATGTGCCACAAATTGTGGTCAATGTCATTATGACACAAATGGAAGTTTGAAGAAAGAGGTACATCGATTAGCTCTAGGAATATGACATGGATATTCAAACCAAAAGCTAGTAAGAGGTCTTGGTTTGGAAAAGCTAATGGTAGATGAAAATATACAAGTTGTTGAATTAAACAACGTTGTTGCTAATCTAAGTAATCCCCATGAGAAGGTAAATGTATCTATCTAGTACAAGGACATAGAAAACTATTTACAAAATCTAAATTATCCTTTAGGATTGGAAAAAGAAGAAGAAGGAAATTGAAGTTAGTGTCCTTGAAATACATCTTGACAAAAATTGGTTTAGCTTGGAAGAATACGGAAGGAGTCTTGTTAAGATGTATAACTGAAGATAAAGCTCCTATACTTCATGGGGTTGAAGCCATACTAACCAAGAATGCTACCCACCAAGTTGTCATTGACTATCTTCGAACAACATTATTTGTAGATTTGGTGTCCCAAAAATCTATTTTCTAATAATGTCATGAGTTTGAGCTAAACCTTTAGTGGTATTGTGTATACAATATGAGACAAACATAACTTATGCCTCTAACTATAACCCCCATGGAAACATGCAAGCTAACTCAAACAACAGGAAATTTCTTGAGATACTTAAGAGGTCCTTGGAGGTTAACAAGAAGAAATGGGGTGAGCAATTAAAATTTGTAGTATGGGTTGACACAATCAAACCTAATAGCTCAATTGGAAAAATACCATTTGAGATAATCTACGACACCTAAGAAAATATTCCTCTTCGTCGGAAGTTACTAGTGTATCAACTCCACAAAAAAATTTAGTGGTGAATTTTCATAAACTTGTGAATATTTGAGGTTTTAGAAATTGGAAATGGTGAATATTTAGCAATCGAGTTACCACCAAGTTTGCAAAAATTTTAGGTTTATTGTGTCATTTTTATGTGTCACTTCACCTAGTATTTACACTTAAAAATGAACTTATGCATGTATTTCACCAACATTTCGAATCAAACTGCACTCATATTTTCCAAGGTATAATACTATACATATCACCAAGGTATAATACATATACGAACATCCAAATTGTATTACAATATGTGACGCCATCCAAACTTTTCCTTCTAACCTCAATCCATCTAACCTCTATTGTCCAACCTTTTTCATCCAACCTGTAGGTTGTGTAGTCTAACCTATGCCATCTAACCTCAATATTTCCAACTTATGTCATCCAACCTTAATCCATCTAACCTCTTCCATCCAACCTCAATCCTTCTAACCTCTACTATCCAACCTCAACTGCCTAACCTCTATCACCCTTGTGCATAAAAATCCCATCCGTCCAAATCCAATCCATCCTATCTTTGTTCATCCACCCCTAGCCTATCGTACCCCTATTCATCCAACCCCTGGCCCATCCTACCCTTGTTTATCCAACCTCTTTCCTTTCCTACCCCTACCATATAGATCTTTATCGCCCAACCCTCTACCATGAAGGCATGCAACGTCTAACCATGTAGTTTTCTATCAACAACCGATATTTGCGACATATCCATGGATTTTGGAAAATAGGGTAAGAAGGTTACTGCCAATTCAAAAAGAGTAACACGACATTATTTGGCTATTTTGGCCACTCACAAAAAATGAAATTGGTGTCAGGATCGTATAAAATATAGGTATGTACTATCTACTAATTTACAAAATTTTATTATTATATTTTCCATACTGTATGTTTCTTGTACTCCTCTTTATTAAATTGAGTCTTTACTCTTTATACTCTTGTTTATTTAGTTGTATTAATCATATAAATAATTAATACTATATTTTTGTAACACTTTTATATGCATACATTTCTCAAACACATTCAAAACTAATTTTTTTAGATGATCCTATTGATGAAAAAATTTGTTCCCTTGATGACATTGAACTAGGAGAAGACTCATTAAATTCTCATCCAACACCAACCTCGGAGGAAGCTTCTACTCCAATGTTTGTTTCAGAAAAAGGAGACATGATGATCAAGATATTCTGATGAGAACATACTTACAGAAAACCTAGAGGCACAAGTTGAAGTTGAAGAAAGTAATAAAAAATTTGTGAGAAGAAAGAGGACAAACTAGACAATAGGAAGGACTTTCGTGGTCGATTTGGGTAGCCAAATATCCTTTTATTGAACCATGTGGAGCAAAAAAATGGTAATGATATTCCAACTCAATGTCGATGTAAAATATGTAGTTGGAAACAAGGGAAAGATCATACAATGTAACTAAAATTAGACACCATTGAAAAATACTGCAGGTAAATATATATTTCATAAAAGAAAAAGGATAGGCGTATAGTAAGATCTCATAAAATGAAAAATGAAAACTTGCATGTAAAATACATAGTAGAGTATGAAAAAGAACAAAAATGTTTGAAAAATCTAAATGAAAAAGATGGCACAATTACAGAAAAATTAGGCAAAGATATGCAAACTGAAATGCTTGCCAAAAGTATTCAATTTGCTATGGTATTCCATATATTGAAAAAGGGAAGACCCATTTTAGATTTCTTGGATAATTAAATTTTGGATTATGTTATTAACTTACAGAATGTTCCACAATCACATTGGTTAGATAACAATGGCTGGGAAATTGTAAAATGTCTTGATTTGGTGGAAAAGGAGGATTTGAAAGAGGCTATTAAAAATAAAAAGTTTATTTCACTTTCAATTGATGAGGTCACATCGGTGGAAAATACTTCATGGGTTTATATTCATGTATATACTTTTGTAGATGAATTAAGAAATATGCATATCTTAGCTATTTATAAAATGAGTGAAAATTGTAATTATGAAACTTTTACAAATTGGTGGTGTCAATTTTGAAGGATATATCAGGTATGGATGATTTTACCATTTCCCCGAAGTTAGTTTGTGTTGGAATTGATGGTGTAGCTGTAATGCAGGGGGCTAGAAATTGTCTCGCATCGGACTACAAATAATAATTACATCGTATATGATTGCAATTCATTACATAGCTCACAAAATGAATCAGCGTATAAAATTGTGAGCATATTTGAAAGTGTTGCTAGAGTGGAGGAGCTAATATGTGACTTACATGTATATTATTCAAGTAGTCTAAAAATATTTTTGGAATTTCCAAAATTTACAATTGGATTGACATATGGAAAAAAGCTTCTTAAAGATGTAGATATCGGATGGATTTCCATGCATGAGCCTGCTTGTAGAATATTTGAAGAATATCCTTCATTGACATTACATGACATTCCAATGTTGAATGAGCTCAATGTTTTGACGAAGCATGCTAAAGAGCATTCCATATAAATAAGCGACTTCATACGACTAAGAAAACATGTATTCATGAGTCTAGATAATTTATATTTTTCAAATGAAAGTTTTTAAGGACCTATTTTGGAAAGCTAGAATACATTAAACGACCTTAAGAATCCAATATGTTACTTAAAATTTAATATAAATGATCATATGTATATAACAACTCATGGAAAAGAGATACCACTTCAAACTTTTCAAAGAAGAGCATATTTAGTTGGATCAGAGTTAAAATAAGTAAGAGTGACACACAATAAATTGAAAAATATTTCTCAATCATTATCTACGGAGATCTATGAACGATTCAAAAAATATAAATTGCTTGAAGCAATGGCAGTTGTCAATCCATTGTTTTGGAATACAACTGGAGGAGTTCATTGGAATGTACATTAGTAATATATTTATAAAATACATGAATAGTCTAATGGAACATTTCTGTAAGTGTGAAGAGATAAACAATGTTGTTGTTGAAGGTATTTTACAAAATAAGTTATTGAGTTCTTAGTCACAACATTTTTCCATGACTATGCTAGAGAAATTTCATTTTCTAGACGAGCCAACAGAAAATGGTTCCATTAGAAGACTTTGGAAGAATATTTATTCAAGTAGTATTTTGCGAGATGATTTGAGTGAGTATTTTTGACTATATGAACTGTGTCAAACTATGATCTTGGGATCTGTTGAAGATGAAAGGGTATTCAGTGCATTATCCTTTGTAAAATCAAAATTTCATAACAAATTGGATATAAATTTAGAAATTTGTTTGAGATTGTATGTATCCAATTATTATGTGGAAAATTTTCCTTATGAGAGAGAACTTTCATTATGGAATTCACTTGTAGAAAGAAGAGGAGTAGGTAGTATTCTGAATGATCCGAGAGATCGAACCACCAAACATGCTACCAATTCAATAGAATTCAAGGACACTTATGAAGAACAAGTTTCTCCAAAGCATTGTTTCAATTTCTAGAGTCCTAATTTCTTGTCTACATTCTTGACACTATTGACAAAATGATTTGATATATTTATATATTTCATATTGATTAAGTATCAATTGGTCTTAATAGACTATATGTTGTTTTACTTGTAACAAATTCATTTTTTATATTTTGTTTTATTATTTTAATAAGGATAGTGATTTATTTAGATCCATCTATGTGTGATTAATATTTTATCTCTGCATGAAACATAAATCCTTTCTATACTCAAACAAACACACACCAAAAATCTAAAACCATGTTTTACATCTCCAAATAGTAACATAAAAACATTCACAAGAAAGAAGAAATCCAATTATAATTTTGCATATTAAATTGTTCAAAACTTTCAAAAACAATGACATAACAGTAAATATAATTCCAATTCATAATTAAAATTGTATTCATTCTAACAAAAGGTAGATTACTTTATGAAGACATACATGTTTTCATAAAGCATTGTCAACCAATACAATTACAAAATTTTGGGTTATCAATTTCTTCTCAAAGCTTCCAGGAAATTTCTGTCATATAAGAACACATTACGAGGGAATCCTCTTCTCTTCCTATGATTCTGAATCATATTTTTCCTTACGTTTGCCACATGGAATTAAAAAGTAAAAAATTGGCTGGCCACTATATTTTAATTCCTACGCCAGTGTCAGAATTGTGACAACACACCTGTCACATGGTGAAACTATTTTTTTTTCAATTTTGTGTTGTAGGGGAAGCTTGAAATTTTTCTTGCAAAATAGGTGAGGCTTTCTCAGTTTGTATAATTCTTTCTTCTAAAACTCCTGATACCTGCAAATCCTACATTGTGCTATTGATATTTTGAAAAATATTGCATTCCTCCTCGCAACATCTCCTAATGACAATAGTGATGGATCAACATCTATCTTTTCTTTCAAGTAAGATATCTAGATCCATCTTATGCTCCTTGATTATCTTTCTCAATGTATTATTTTTTTTATTTAATAATAATTTTTTTTCCTTCAATTGTATAAATGCATTCAATATTTTGTGGGAATTCTTCAAATGTGCATCAAATACAACTGCTTCTTTCTTTAAATTTTCATATTTTTCTGTAAAATAGAAATGTATTAGATAAGTTATAAATAATTTATTGCAATGCTCATAATTTCACAATTTTTCATGTGTAAAAATGACCTACCACAACTTTTCTTTTTTTGCATTTGCAATTAAAACATTATTTTTGTCTCTAGCCCATTTGTTGTAGTACACCTGGGATTCAACATTAAGATTCTCCAACCTGTTTAACATTATATCTAAAAATTCATCATCATAATCATTATTATATAAAATTGTACCAGAATGAGCTTTATTTAGCAAAATGTCAAGCCTTGTTGGTTGGCTCTCTATAGAAGTGAATAATGAATGCCTTTGAGCATGATTATGGTAACGAGTATTTATTTTTTAAATCAAAATATTGGCCCTGTACTCCTAAGTGTGCACTAAATCCACATCATACATAACCACTTTCTGAATTGTGGCCCACATACTATCCAATACAATATTTTTGACAACAAAATATGTCTTTTGATCATTCGTGAGTGGAATTTGATTTCGTGGAGGAGAAGAGTCTACGATTTCATAGATATCTTGTTGTGCTTGTGGTTGAACATGCGGAGTAATTTGTATCATAACACGAGTGTCAAAATAATTACTGTCTTGGCATAACCACTATCAAACACCAAAAATCACCATTGAGCTCAATTTGGTTCAAAATATAGGTACCAGTTGCACTCAAGACACCACCTAGTGAAAAACCTGGAAATTTTGAGGTTGTAGGGTGAACTATTCTGTGGAGTCATAAGGAAACATAATATTGTTCCTTGTAAATTTATTTTTTTTGTTTGACAACACATGAAAAAGGTACCAGAGACCTGTTTAAAATCTATTGTGGTTGTCTGTTAACTACAAGAAGAAACATATTAAAAAATAAAACATTATACCCTTGTAAATACAAAATAAAAAATTTACAAGTAAACAAAAGAAACTAAACATTATAAATTACCTTACATGCTCAAAGATGTGACCATACGACCTTGTGATTGAGACTGAGTTTGATCTACACCATCAAAATTGGAAGTTTACGAAAAAGTAAAAATGTACAAATATTAAAATACTTTATCGGTTACAAAATATATAATTTGTTAGTGATGCTTGCTAGTATCTAAGTTATAAATAGTAATATAAATACCTATAGAAAATTGTGGAGGGAAAGGTGGCGGTGGAGATACCACCCCTAGGTATTTTTTATCGAGGAAATTGAGCCAGGATCTATTCCGATTAATCCATATCAGAATCACCAGAGGCCTCTAGAGGGGCTTTACCCCAAGAAATAACCTTCTTATGAGATATTACAACTATAATTCTTCTCTGCAGAATATAAATTACTATTATTATTGCATTACATTTTTTTATAATGTTAAAATTAATTGTTACCTATTGTTCTTTAACTGAAAGACCTATCAATAGCAATTTTTCATTTATTGTAGTCGGAATTTATCCATTCTATAATTGGTGGAAAGATTCTTGATAGAAAGCAAGTAGATAATTGGTACAAGAAAATAGAGTCTTTAATTTATCATATGCATTGATATTGGCAAGGGCATTGTTGACATTTGTTTTAATTCAATTGGACAAATATGTGCACCAATCATATTGTTTCCCTATCTATCCTGTAATAAATATTGAACTGCCCAAAATGGAATGTCTACGGATCTTCCTTGCAACACAATCTTGGATTGAAAGAGTGATATCATTGCAAGAAATAAATTATTTGTAACACCTTGTATAACAAGGCCTCTTTTGGAATGATTAACTACAGCTGCAACAACATACAAGAAAATTTAGATGCTTGGGTAGTCAACTAATATTAAGAAAGAAAATAATTGAAAAATAAAATTAAACTTACCATCAACTTGTACATTGTAATGAGATTCCATTTTTGTCTACATCAGTTAAGAAAACCTTTGTAGTCATGAACATATGGTTTTGAAATGGTAAACCGGTTAATCAATGGAAGTTTGCGGGCTCCATGCCAAATGAAAATGTACGGTCCATCAGGGGGACAAAAAACTTTCAATCTTCCTCATTATAAGAAATCATTAGGTAATCGAGGAAGAAAATATTTGTTTTGAATTGGGGCATGTTGAAAAGCCCCATGATTTTTTTGTGTGCATCCAATCTTTAGGTGTATCTTTCAGTTTCATCAGTGCCGTAATTTGAGGGAACATGAGATTTTTGTACTGGAATTTGGGCACAAGAGTAACTATGCAACTATCTATTTTTGAAATCTTTGAAAATTAGTATAAATCTGTAGGAGAGGGAGAGGAAAGATGAATAACTACACATTGGTTCCATAGAAAATTAGAGAGAAAACTATAGATTTCTAAAATTTTATGGCAAAAAGTAAAGAAATGAACCTCATAGGGCTATATATAGGGCTCGGGTTCATGAAGAGGTCATGTGGCAACAAAGGATAGGCGTAGAGCTTTAAGGAAACATGTGTCTATAGATGTGTCTATAGATGGATTAGATATCGAGACAACTATCTAATAGGGAAGAAACAACCATCCAAAATGACCCGTCTAATAGGGAAAAGATAGTCATCCAACATGTCCCGTCTAATAGTAAAGAGACATCCATCAAACATGGACCATATAATAGGGAAGAGAAGGTGAACAACATGGCCCATCTGATAGGGAAGATACAAATGTCCAACATGACCCATCTAATAGGGAATAAATGTCCATCAAACATGGCCAGTCCAATAAGGAAGAGACGGTTTTCTAACATGACCCATCTAATAGAGAAGAGACAACCATCCAATATGGCCCAATAATAGGAAGGAGATAACCATCCAACATGGCATGTCCATAGGGAGGAGATGACCATCTAATATGGCCCATCTAATAGGGGATAAATTAATTTCTAACATCCATCCAACTAAGAAAAATCATGGAAAACCGTGGCATGCCAAATCGCCTTCACCACAAAATGTTTTTTGAATATTTATAATTTTTTGAAAATCCATTTTGAAGATTCATCACCCATTCTATAAGAATGTTTTGGAGGGGTGACTTAAAATGAACCCTAATCAAATCATGCAACAGTTTGGAGAGGAAGAATGAATTTATCCTTATAAAACAAGGATCAACCAGATTATTGAGCTTGATGAGATTAGGAGATAATCTCACTAAAGGCACATAAATTTCAAGGAAAAAATAAAGAATATATTTGATAAGAAGGTATCTCCAAGAAGTTTCCAAATTGGAGACTTGGTGTTATTATGGGATAACATACATGAAGATAAGGGAAAACATGGAAAGTTTGAAGCTCTTTGGATGGGCCCTTACTCCATAGATGTTAGAATTGGGGAGCATACCTTTTCTTGAGAGATTTGGATGGTGAAATAATTGATTTTCCTGTCAATGGTAGGCATCTCAAATAATTCTTGGATTAGGTATATCCCAAATCTTTCCCCTTGTATAGTGTATAGTCTTTTTTTTTCCTTTTTTATTTTGTGTTTATTTTTTCCCTTTTGTTATTCTTTGGAAGTTTTTGTAACTCACGTGTTCAAACATTGAAAGAAACTAATTGTTTTCCCATTTAAATCCTATTCCCAATATATAGGCACCTGGTCAACTTCATCCATGAGTTTTGTGGTCCTTTGGACACCCAATAGAGGTGTCCATCCTTGACCTAGAGCTAATGTAGGTGCCCATTATGATATTGTGTATCCTTTGCACCATCTTTATAGAATTCCCCATTGTTGTTTAGTGTGACCCTTACATTTTAACAATGTTCATCATTGTGCTTATTCTTTGCAAGATTTCTCATGGCCATGTTGATATAAACCTTGTAATTACCTCATTTTGTTCCTTAGCTCCCTAAGGTACTTGTTACTCTATTTCAAGAAGGCTTGAAGGGATCTTAAGGTTCATTTACAAGTTGAAGGACTTCCAAGAATGATTTTGCAGTTCCATGGTGCTCCTTGTTGGTTTCTTTCCTTGTTCATGCTTTGAAGAACTTTCAAAAGGCTAATTTACAGAATTGGGGATGTTTCAAGTGTGTTTTTGGCATTATTCAAGAAAAATGAATGATTTCCAAGGTTGATTTGAAGGGTTAGTGATGTGCATTTGATTTGTGCATTATTAAAAAAGGAGGAAATATTTTCAGAGGTGAAATTATAGGTTTTCATGTAAGGGACTTAGTGAATTTTGGCCTCCATTCTTCTCTTATTGGTAGGATCGGTCGGTTGTGGAACTCATGGAACTTTTCTATTATTCCTTCTCTACCTTGATTTCCCACCTTTGTCACATGAACTTTACAAAATTTACTAACTACTTCACTAGGTTAATTAAGTCCCATTTAGAACATCTAGAACTATTATGTCGGTCCCTCTATTCCTGGTTTTTCGAATCCCTTTGCTTTGTTAGTTAATTCAACCAAAGTTGGACCAAGTGGAATGTTCCTTGCATCCCTTTGTTCCATACTTCCCTTGTTCACCACTTCCTCGAGTCCCTTCCTTGTCGGTTAAGTCGGTAAAATTTGGACCAACTTGAATTGTTCTTGAGTTCGATTAGTTATCTAATTTCCATCCCTTTATTAATTATGCTAGCTAAATTTGAACTTAGGAATTGTTCCATACTTCACCCTGTCCCCCAAAAATATGACCTCAATCAAACCTCTACATGTGTCATCGGATAATTTACAACTATTTGAAACATTACTTAATTTCCCTTCTTTTCTAATTCACCACCTTCACCGACTATCAGCTAAGTTAGACCCCAAAGGAATTTGAGGAACATTTCACCCATTTTACGAGTTCCCCAAAAAAATGATTTACCCGACTCTTTAGAAAAATAATTAAATTCGGGGTTTCTTTGGCACCCCTTGAACTATCCCCCATTTCATGTTTTCCCGATAGGCCACCATCACCGAATATTCATTAAATAGGGCCCTAACAACACTCGTCGTGGAATAATTATGTCATTCGCTTTGTTCCTTACAAACCCTCTTTCACTAATTTAAAACCTTAATCGGTAAAATCAGACTCGAAGGCACAACGAGAACATTCCATTGTTCGAGAATTTCCCACGATTTTCCGATTTATCCGATGGACAAATATAGAGGCAATATGTCGCATGTTTTTGAAGCTTCTAGAGGAAAATATAATTTTTAGTTGGGTCCCAAATTTACTTTGACATTTTTGCTCATATCTTTTGTCCTGGGCATTAATTTTCTCAAAATTTGTTGCATTGGGACCGTTATGGTGAGAAATTTCCACAAATATCATTTTTTGGTAAATAACACAATATTTTTGGATATTTTAGTTGTAGAATTTTGGGAGGTAAAAAAATCATTTTCATGAATGCAATGGTAGTTTTAGCAATTGGAAATGCTCTCTTAATCCTATTTCAACCCCAAAGGATTCTAGAAATGGAATATGCTCCTATTGAACCAGACCATATGAAGAATGGATGATCTATGCATTGTAAAGTGGACATTTGGCATTATTTCCCTCTTTCATCTCCCTGATTGCATGCTCCTTCATTGATTTTCCCTCAATTCACATGGATCACCATCTCAACTCTTGATCTAAGATCTAAAATGGATATCCTTATAGGGATGAAATATGAATGTATAAATATGAGGATTTTCCTCATATTATGGGCTGGAAAATTCAATTTTGCACAAAACAAATTGAAAATTAGAGGGTTTAAACTCTTAGTACTGGTTCTTGATTGTGTAGCCACTCTGAAAAGATATGGATACTTGTAATTGTCATATGCAGGTTCATGCTAAGGTGGTTACTAATGTATAACCATTAACATGCTTTGAGACTCATATTTTATATGTTTCCCTTGTCTTCTCTGCAAATGGACATACAAGATCAATTCTACCATGAATAATTTTGGTCTTTCTCATTGTAAACATATCTTAAAATCAATAAATTGTGACTTTCCCTTGTAATCATGTGTTTATTATGGAAAATAACTTCATAGAATCATTTTCATTTAATTGTGTGATTAAGTATTGAAGGTTTATTGCATTGTAGTGTTACTTTGCACCAAGTGTTTCAACTGTAAATCTCCTTTCTCGGAATTTCGTAAATGCATATCTGTCTGTCTAGGGTATCCTTTGGCATTATAAGTTTGGTATGGTGAGTTCATGAGGCTTCATTCTCATGTGTCTATGTTGAGGTATCAAGGGTTAATCTACGTTTTTTTCCTTTCTCGGGTGTTCATGAGGGAAATCAACCTTTAGAGAGTGAATTTCATTTGATTTCAGGTGTGAATGCATGAAGAATTATCAAGAAAACATGGTTAATGCATCTACTTCCTCTCACTATACCCTTTCCCCAATTAATATCCACCTTAAATTTTATTTACACTATCATTTCACCCTACCCCTACATATTTCATCTCCATTTACATATAGAACAAGGTATATTTCAACAAATTACATTTACCTTGCATGTTTTGAGTGTATTTTCCATGAATTTTGAATATTATCATCTCAAGTATCATTTTATTCCAAGTTGTCAAAATATTCCTTTAATATGATTCTTGTGATCACATCCAATATTTCTTCAATGGATGTTGTTTGATGTATCAAGTGTTTGCAATGTTTGCGTGACCATTATTTTGAATGAGCATTGCATTATGTGGTTGCACTTGATCTCAGATTGAGGTTCCAACATGTTTAATGGTATGAAACATAATATCTCCCTCTCTATTTTAAGCCACCCCTTAGGTACTCTCTCCTTGGTTTAGGCAAAGCCATAAACTAGGAGGTGAACAAAAATACCCTTGGTGAAGTGCCTCACTTTCATGCCTATGAGGCTTGATTATGGGGAAAAGATAGATCCATCCCTAGATATAAATGACAAATAAATAGATCTATCTTTATCCCTTTCTCTCTCTTCATGCAAATATACATTCCAACCTTTTTCGGGGTATTACATTAGGAACCAACACTATAATCACATGTACCAAAGTGAAAACCCTAAAAACCTACATAACCCTTCATTAAAGCATTAGAAAGCCAAATAGAGAAAGCATATGCATATAGCGAGGTTATATTACCCTTGGTGGTCAAACTCCTACCTATTGAACTAGTCAAAGTGTTACAATATATGCCCTCTTTGTGGGATCAATCCTCATGTAGTTCTTCTTATTTCTTATGCAAGTGTGAGTAGTTAACCAAATACCTAGGGATTCCATCATGTCTCTTAACACCAATATAATGCACTAATTTTATAGTATAGATTGTACCTAGTGTGGTAGTTGTGTGATGTGGTGTTCCTCATCTACATGGCCTAACCCTTTGTTCCTTATATGTATATGAATTAGTTAACAATGCAAAGGAAATCAAAGCTAACACCTAATAGCTTCAATAAAATGCTAACTAGATCAATATACCATCATGCTAAGAGCTAAACAAGTAATAAACATCAACACTACACATTAAAACCTTGAAAATGAAATCTCAAGATAACATGTTACATTTATTGCTCCACTCTTTAGAAAACTAAATCAATGAAATGGAGCTAGGTAGATGCTTTAGCGATCAAAGGGTTGATAGTTTTTCTTGATTCAAGAGGATTGAGGATGGAGGTTCATCAAGTGATGGCAAAAAGGCCTTTCTTGATTAACTCCATTGATCTTCACAAAATAACTTGGATGATTGAATGCAAATGGATGATGCCTAGTTCCACTCTATGAAAGAATGCCCTAGGATGATGAAATGGCTATAGTATAGGCTCTATGCTCATTTAGGTGTAAGTATAAAGGTAGGAGGAGGGCTCCTTATATATCCTAATGGATAAAAGAATATCTACATCCCTTTACATGTGGGATAATAGAGAGGTTGGGTTAGTTGTGGATAAGGAAGGTTTAGGGAGGGTTGAGTCAACCTTAGGAGAGTTTAATTTGTCCTTTAGTGACCCATGGGAATTAGGGGTGCATATAATTAATCAAAGGTGATTAATTAATAAGGAGATGAGCCTATTAGGATAGCTTAGAAGAGAATTAACATGATTTAGGGGATATGAAGGATTAAATTAGATAAATGAAATTTTATTTATCTAATAGAGGAGGAAACTTAATTAATTATAATTAATTAATTAATCTAGATAGAATGGGGTTTAATTAACAGGAAGGTCGTTAATCATCATTTTTCCTTGATAGATGAGTTAGTTAACTGGCGTAATGTAGTTAATTGACGATGACAGAAGATAGAATGAATTCCATTTGATGATTTGTCGTCAAATTTCTAGGAAGAGTATAATTAGTGAAATTTAAGTATTTAAATTGCTTGGGCTAGATTATAGGTTTCTACACCTTAAAACCATTAAAAAATGCTTGGAATGAGTTTTATCTTGCTAAGACATTGCTTAATGACCTATGCATGCTTGGAAATGGAGGAAGTTAGACTCTTTGACCTAGTTGAGTACTTCAAACCTATATTAGGGACTTATCTAATTGATGTAAAATGAATTTAGGTAGATCTAGCGATTTTGGAATGATATTTACAATAGGATCTTATAAGAGTGTTGAGTGAGTTATAAAGTGACATTGAATTTTCTTATATACTCTTTCGTAGGTGAAATACTCTAATAAGGCCAACCCTAAAAATATGAAATGAAACAATGAAGATTTTCAAACTGAAAAAAAAAAAAAAAAAAGGACAGAATTGTATAGGTCAACCAAGATTGGCCACTTCTTGACCCATATGTATGGTCTGGATAAAGAAGAGGAAAATTGCAATATGAAGTTATGACATGAAATAATGAGGTTTCTTACTACTTTGGTCTAATAATATTATTTGAATTGATGAAAAGAAGAGTGTAAAGCTAAGAAATTCATGGAAGAGCTAAAGAGATGAACTTATTGTATTCTAAATGTGAGTATTTTTCTTAGAAAGGGAGCATAGTAGCATACACAAACTTGGCATTATAAATAGACAAGTAACCAAAATTTAGTGTCTATAGTTTTACCCAGATTTAAGTGCATAATTGAAAATTATATGCTTATAGAAAAAACATACATGAATGTGCACACACACTTTGTATTTATTTTATAATGGTTCTATGATGTGTTGGCATTGGCATGATCCATGATGAAACTTATAATGCACAATGTAGTCAATTTTTATGATAAAAATTGCATCGTAAGTCAAGAGATAAATAATTCTTGTAACTTTGAACTTGAAAAAAAATAAGCATCATAGATGTAAAACATGTAATGAATACACTTGTTCATTTAGAAGAGGGAGGAAATATTTTTCTTGTCATGCCTTGGAGACTTATAGTTTTTTTGAGATGTCACAAAATTGGGGTGATCAATTCCCAATTTTTTCCGAATGAGATCCTAGAGTGTTGATCACACCCCAACAACGGAGAGAGTGAGAAGAGGAAATGAAGATCCCCTTTTAGAACTTTGTAGAGATGAAGATGAAGTAAAACCTATGAAGAACTTAGGTATTTTGACGAATTCCACTAAACCGAAAAACCAAAATACTACAAATGGATCTAGGTCCAACATTTTTACTTTTATAACTATTAAAAAGATAAAACTATGAAAGGAATGGAAATTTCCATGCCCCCATAAAATCTAATTATATTGAGACTGAATATATGGATTCTAAGAAATCATAAGGTAGAAGAAGGCCCATATTCCCAAACCATAATCTTGCAATTGAATCTAAATATTTTAGCAAAGAAGGAATAAAGTACTCATGCCTATGATATTATGTTATCAAATGAGTCATATTTACCTAACACTATATAGAAATCATACAAAAATTTGGCAAGACATCTAAGAAAACTAAAAATTCTTAAGAAAGTACTCCTATCCTGGGAATTTCCATCATGGAAAAGATCCTACCATGGTCCTGCATGTATTGTATGCTTTTGACCTTGTTTGGATTATGCCACCGTTTAGTATCTTTTCCTTTTTCTAAGGATCGAGATCTGTAAAAACGTGTTCATGTATTATGTAATCTATCTATAAATGTATAAAATATTTCGATGAATGCCCCCTCTTTTGAGGCACGTGTGATAAAAAATTGAGTTTGTCTCAAAAGAAAATATGTGTACTCATGTGTAATAATTATAATACTTTGTGTAGGATCGCATAGAAGGATAAAATGGGCCACCATTGGGAATTTTTACTTGTAAAAGGGGTTGTGTATAGTGGAAACCATGGTGAGAAGAAAAATAACATGAAAAAATCAAGATTTATAACACTAAAAACAAGAGATAAATGTGTCAAACATGTCATAATCTAGAGTAGTGCTAGAATAAAATTTTCATTGTAATAATCAAGTATATCATAAACTAGAATATAATCATCGAGTAAGCTTGTCATAAACCATATTATTGATAGTATAACTATAGAAACAAAGGTTTAGAGAAAATTAAGTAGTAGTATATAGAAACATGTTCATATGTAAGCATAGACATAAACATTGGACACTCATAGTGTCACATGGAAATGAAAATAAAAGGAATGATAATCTACATTCAGATAAACATGTGCATACATGTAAGATATAATTATAACCATAAATATGGGACACCTATAGTGTCAAAAGGGAATCAAGGCAATCAAAGCCGTATACTGATAAAAATTCATAGAATCATAAATAAGAGAGACAATATTCAAACAATACATTAAGGAGTCTATATAAGTAAGTAGTGACAATAATATATGAATAAAGTGTAAAAATTATTAATAGTAAAAACAAATATATCAAGATGGGTTAGTGTTGGGAAAGACACATGTGTTAGTCTTGTTATCTCGAAAGATAGTAATAAACACTATGTATATAATCAAGTGTGATGAGGAAGGTGTAAAGTAGGATATAATGAAATAAAAAAACATGTATAGTATGGGGATGCCCCAAAGAGTAGTATAAGGAGAAAAATGACGCTTATCGTATCGTGTATAATCCAATATGGGTATTGCATCAATCTCAATAAAACTCATGAACTTATGTGTGTAAAGAGTAGATATGTTATCCATCAAAATAACATGACAAAAAACATGTATAATGTAACAAGCTAACAAATTAATCCATAATCAGGTCTTGATTTTATATTTTTACACATATTTGTATGTTTCTGTATTATGTGATTATTTAAATGTTTTTATTTTTTTGGTAATGAATATGCATAGAAAATAGGATGGAACAAAATCTTATCATTCATCAAAGAGATTATCTATGTTAGGGTCAAAGTAAATAAGGTCTAATGGGGTAAGACCCATTAGAGGAGTGGTGTTCATGTCAATATCCAAATTAATTGGATCAAATTTCTAAGATTGTCAATGAATAGTAGACATGACAATGGAAACATCATGACATCACTATTTATGGAGGCAAATTGTCTCATGTGAATGTGAAGATTTCAATAAAGCAAGGAATATTCTATAGATACTATAATAACACCATTATATTTTAACATAGTAATGTTAGCAATGAAAGCCTTATAGTGATTAGTGTCATGTACAAATATGTAATGATAATCACAAAAGGATTGACACAGTTGTCAAGATATATTTATATTTGATCGATTTCACACAGATGGTAGAGTAACTCAAGATCTAATAAGATAGAAAGTAAATCATATGGGGTGTCAAGATGTGTTTTAATAGTGAGATATTTAACCAAGATATGATTTAGTGCATTAATAGAATGTTGTAATGGGTGAGAGCTAGCTATAGTAAATGTATCATGAAAAACTAATGTAGAGGGTAACAAATTTTTAGATTTAGTATTCTTAATATGATATTGTATAGAACTAATAGAAATTAAAAGATAGAACATGGATTCATCTTCATCGGTGGGGTTAAAGTTCAATTCATGAAAGTTGTCATCATTAAGTGTAATAGTGTCAACTTAACTATCTCGAGGAGTAATATTTGACATCATCATATTGTATGGAATCTTATATTAAATTAGGATTAGGATATGGAAAATTATTAGTAGAGAAAGTAGTAGGATCTAAACCCATAGTGTGATCCAACAAATGTGGCATAGATGTGGTAACATCAAAGCTATGACTAGATTCTCCCATGATATATGTGGGATTTTTTTCATAGGGATAGAGTGATGAGGAGTAATAATAATGGGTACTTAAGAAGTAGAGGTTTCTATAGTTACTAAATCATACACTTACTATGTACATTTAGCCTCTAAATACTTCATTTATATGCATGATTCCTAAGCAAGATAACTAGGCATTAACAACACTTGTTTTGCTTTGACATTACTTTTATATTTCTTATCTTTATTGATTGTTTTTTTATAGACTTACACCTTACACTTTTTCATACTAGTTGACATCCTACTCAGTCCCGAATCCACTATTTTATCTTGTTGGAAACATATACAAAACCACCTATTAGGGATAGTTCTGGTGCTACTGTCCCCTATGGGAACTTATGTCCTCCTCCATTTTTCTAAATTTTCAGATGTTACATCTTTCATGTATTTGTTTACTACCCTAGGTCATCCTTTCACTTGTTAATGATGAAACTTAAGTGAATGAATCACACACACACACACACACACACACACACACACACACACACACACACACACACACACACACACACACACACACACACACACACACACACACACACACACACACACACACACACACCTTATTTAACCTCATTAGGGGGAAAACATTTAAGAGGCATAGGAATCCACAAGGAGATAATATTTTCTATCTATTACATCAAGGAATGCATTTTGGGATTGCATACTTCACTGCATAGGAGGGTCTATTCTGAATTCCATACCACACATTTTGCATTGGGAAAGTAGTTGTAGCCCACTATTCTTTGTGTGACTAAAACTATGACATCCTATCTCAAGGGAACACACACACAAACACACGAACTACATTGAGTATAAAATGTAGTGCAACGCTTAGTGACAATCACATTGAAGTGACTTAGAGGTAATTCTAACTCAAACATATACATATTTTTATTAATCTAATATGCACTTGAGTATTGTGTAGGTAGCTAGGGTTTCTTTTGTAGGTACATGTACAATAGAGTAGAAGTGAAATGAACCTTACATGACTGAAAATGAATAAAAAGTGACATAGAAATAATAAGGACCGAAGCTATTCTACTGATAATAATGCCTATAACTTATGTTATCTCCTAGGCGGCTTTATCCTCTCCTAAAAACTCATGCCCCCGAGGTCATCACGTTATAGAATAAGAGACAAATATTACAAAGTCTACGATTTATATTTATATCATATTCATTAGTCCATAATGAGTCTATACCTACAGTTACAAGATGAGTTGTCTTTATCTCCTATCTTGCACTCTTACTTGTACTTATTTAGCTAGATCTTGCTTGAATACTATTATATTTATTTGATCAATAGTGTCCTTAGATTTATATTTTATTAAATCATTTGGTGAACCTGTTCCTTACATGCCCATTATTGGATCTTTCATGGCTTCCCATACCTTTGATTCCAATGCTTCCCCATTCTATATCTAGGTTCAACTTCGTAATCTCCTTGTTAAGTGTGTCCTAGTTGATCCTGGATCTGGTCTTAATATATGCACTCTGTCCTTTCTCCATCAAATAGGAATTTTTGCTACTCATCTCAATCCATCTAATTTTTGTATATGTGGCTTTGATGATACACCTAAAAAAGTATTGGGCATAATCTCTCTTCCCCTACTTGTGGGATCTTGCACTCTTGATGTTCTATGTCATGTTATGCCTCATGATGTCCCTTATACTATCCTTCTAGGCCATCCTTGGTTACATACTATGCATATAATTATTTCTACTGTTCCCTCGTCACATCTTTTTCCATGGATACTACTATAGTAGATTCCACACCTCATGTTTCTACTCCTTGTGATATTCCCCTCATACATGATGTTGATGAAATTACCTACATTACACATCCTTATCCTCTTGGGATGTACCCTAGTGCTATTGATTTACAAGATCAATTTTCTATTAGCACCCATGATACTCCTCCCATTATGTCTCACTCTTGATACACTTTTATTGATCATATTCTTAGTGCTTCTAATGTTACATCGCTATCGACACCTTCCTCATCAAAAGTTAGAACATCGTATGCTGATTTGAAAATGATTCCTAATGCTTTCACTTTTGATATTCTATGCATGATTCATTTACTATGGTTGCACCTTATCTTGTTACATCCATAGGGAAATCAATTCCCCTCTTTCCACATTTTTGTCTATGGTCATAGGGGATAATTCATACTACTTTATTGCTTTGATCTTCCTAAATTAAACCTATTGCTTCTAATGAGTCTTGTGTCTCTCCCTCAATTGATTGAAATTGATACTAATGAGCCTCCTAGAATTACATATGTTACACATATTTTGAATCACATATTGATCCTTATGTTTGCACTTACTTTTTCCACTATTACTAACACACCCAATGTTACACCTATTTTATTTTCTCTTAATGGGTACATTATTATTGTTTATACACTTCCTACTCATCCAGTTGGGATCTTGGACTCTATAGGGTTTTCCCCTCACCATGTTGACATTATTCTTTGGTAGCTCTTGTGTTTACCAATGTTATACCTATTATAGTTTTTCCACATGTATGACACAATCCTAATCCACATACTATGATACATACACTTTCACACAACACTAGGTATTTTCCTCATGCTCACATATGTTCATCTTATTTAGCATATTGTGGGCCATTACCTACTACTCTCATTGCATAGATCATCTTAGCATCCATGTTTGGGGGAATTCTAATTCCCCCACCTACCCGATGATGTACTCTTGTTTCTGGTTCATACTTGACTATGAGGGCATACTTACCTATATGAACCTCAATTTCCACACAAACAATGAGGGGAATCCTTGTTCCTCTATTCTAGTTGTTTTCTCTCACATATTTGTAATTAAAAATACAATTTTTTTCTAAAATCTTAATCGGATGAACTATTTCTTCCTTATACTACTATATGTTACACCTTTTCTTACCATGTTACTATGGTTCATAGTATGCTTGATCATTTTTGTATACACATACATGTTCACAAGGTATCTTGAGGTGAATACTAGAAACTTACAGGTTGTTACACCATGTATGATGCTTTGTGATTTCCATTACGAGTCCCATCGAGGAACCTTGGGGAATATACCCTTTTCCCACTTACTATTAGGTGTTATCATTGTAATATTTCAAATTTTCATTCCTATATTCAAATATAACATTGTGGCATATTATTTTTATTTCCTAACATGTTAACAAGTGTTTCATATGTAGAATTTTCCTTACGAACTCCTTTCAATCATGGTTGTTTAATTTGTTTATATCTTGTTTACTATTGTTTGTGGGTTATTCCCTATGTTTTCTTATTCCTTGTTTTCACAAGTTGTGATGGATTTGATTGTCTTGTGACATCATAAGTGATGTACCACATATACAACCAACTCCTCATTATTTCCTTATTTGCTATTTTTCTATACGATTTTACTAATTTTTATTTCCGCCTACATTACTTATCTATCACTAACACTTGTATGCTAGCATGTTCCAATTTTTCTTACGCCATAGTAACTACCATGCGTAATCCCTATTCACATTTTATAAATACCTATATTAGATATGTATATTAGTTTCATCCTTCCTCATTTTGGCTCCATTCAATTTTTTTCATCTCACACACCATAAACGAGTGAGGGAAAACATCGGGTGAACCTCTTCACCCTCCCAAAAGTTATAAACAATAATTACAAAATCACAGTCAACATGATCAAAGTAGTAATCAGTCATAGAACATGCCCAGAAATAGAATTGGTAAAAATTCAAATATTGGATAGAACTTCCCTGTACAGACAAGAACAATGGGTACTAGTGTCCCACCTGAGTGCTCCTATCACGGGAAAAATTTATTACGAGATAAATTTTCAACATGATTATCACAACAGAATATTCTCCGATTACATGGTCATTTTTAGATTGTAAGTAGTTACTAATAGGAACTAACTACTTACTTAGTAACCAAAACATGAACCAAATAAAGAAGTGGAACCTAGGGCATATGTAGGAAAGTGATATGTTTGGAACAATGTGTCACCCAAGGTAAGTTACAAATCGGTTTTGTGATCATTCACATTGGTATTTATCTATGGGTAAGTGTTAACATTTGGAGAGAAAATCCTATGATCTTTCCCAATACACTTTCCCTTAGTGGCAAAAAGATTCCTAAATCTGAATTTTAGTGTTAGGATGCTCAAATCCATAGTTTTCCAACAGGACACCCAAATCCTTCATATTAGTCTAGCCACCTCCTAGGAAACAAGTCTAAAAGTAGGAGCAAATTTCTACCGCTTTCTATTTCAACATTTCAGGTGTACTATAACCCCTTGGTTTAATATTTTGTTCCAATACACATCTTCAATTTTACATATGCTTCAAGTTAAAGTTCAATTGCATTTACCCATGTCATTCGCTACACTTGTTTTATTTTTCAGGTCCAATCATATCCCATTGAAGAAAAAACACACAAGCAACCATGAAGAAAATCTCAAGTATGATTCGAAAAGATGATATTCCAAGGAACTACACACACACATCATTATCACTCCACACATGCAAAGGTCACCCCTAGGATACTTATCCTTCCCTTCCCATAGAATTATGGGGTGCACATTTTCACTATTTAATTCGACACACTACAACACATTTGGCACACTATTGGGAACAAACTCCTTTTTACTTCCCAAGGTGACTTTTTCTTTTCTACTTTATGCTACTAAATCCTTATTCACCAACATAAAGTGGGGGAAAATGTAGTCATTAAATCACATACATACTATGTACATCTATTCTCTAACTAATTCATTTGTATGCATGATTCCTAAGCAAGAGAACTAGGCATTAACAACACTTTTTTGATTTGGCATTTATTTTATCTTTCTTATATCAATTGTTTGTTGTTTATGGACTTACATTACAATTTTACATACTATCTAACATCCTACTCAGTTATGATTCCACTCTTTTGTTTTTTTATCACCCTATGCATAGCCATCCATTAGGGAAGGAGCACCCATGCACTACTGTCCTCTCTGGGTGCTTCTTTCCTCCTTCTATTTTCTAAATTTTTAGATGTTACATTTTTCATGTCTTTGTTTACTACAGGTTGGCCTTTCACTTATTAATGACAAAAATTAAGAGAAGGAATCATATGTATATATATATTATATACACAAGTGTATTATTTAACCTTATTAGGGGAAAGTATTTAAGAGGTATAAACAGATACAAGGAGCTAATATTTTTATTTATTACATCGAAAACTACATTTTGAGATTGCATACTTCACTTCATACAAAGGTCTATTTTGAATTCCATAACACACCTTTTGTATTTGGACAAAGTAGTTGTAGCTGTTATTCTTTGTGCAGTGGAACTAGGGCATCCTAGCTCAAGGGACACTATTCCAATCACATACACACACTAGAACTATAATGAGTCTAAAATGTCTTGTAATGCTCGATAATAATCATGTTGGGGTTACCACAAGGTCAGTCGACTCAAGCACATGTATATTTTTATTCATATAATGTGTGCTTGAGTATTGTGCGGATAAATAAGGTTTCTTTTATAGGTACAAGTGTGACAAAGAAAAAGTGTAGCGAACCTAACATGACCTATAATGAACAAGAAGTGATACAAAAAGAACCCGGGACTAAAGCTATTAAATAGACACCAGTTCCTAGAACAAACACTTACACCTAGGTGGTCATGTCCTCTCCTAGGCACTCATGTCCCCGATGTCATCACATTCTATAGAGGAAAATCTTACATAGTCTAGTATTTTCCTTTCCATCTTATTCATTGGTCTAGAATCAATTCGGACATATAATTACAAGATGAGTCATCTTTATCTCCTATTTTTCACTCTTGTTTGTACTTATTTAGCTATATCTTTCTTGAATATTGTTATATTTATCTAATAAAAGATTTCCTTAGATCGATTTAAATTTTATTAAATCAATTTCAATTTTGTAATATTTGAAGGGCTATGGATAAAAAAACCATGATGTACTAACATTTTAAAGTATGAATGTGAGACACTGATGAACAATATATGGTACAATTTGTATATCCTGTATATAAGGACAACGCAAAAGAATATTATAATGCAAATCCATGTCCATGACACGGAATGTAGTGGGAAAAAGTTTAAAGCCAAAGAGGAGGTTGAGAGTAATAGTGCCTAATGTATAATGTTCTATTATCAAAACCCCGATGGTATAGATATTCTTTTCAATCGTGTGGATATAATTTTTTATCTTCTTAAGAATAGAAATACAAAAATATTGATACCAAAAACATTGTCAATAAAAAAACTTAATGAGGAAACCTTGAATTTGTGTGGCAATGAGAAGAGGTGTGTAGTGTTCATCACCAAGTGGTGGCGGGATATCAATTGGATTGAAATTAATAACCTTGTCCGACTTTGAATGTGTCCATAATAGATGCAAACAACAAGTTGAGCAAGTGGAAGATAAGGTAACCGATTATAAGGTCTCATCAATATATCTTTATAGATAGATTCCTTTTACAATAGTTAAAGAAATGATATCTTAATAGGTGTATTATTTAATTTATGTAATATATCAAACCCTTTAGAAGGAGCACTAGGTTTAGTATTAGGAGCGATATGTAGTTGAGGTAAGGGTGGGTTGCCCCTAATGGGATGTTTAACATGATGGGTTGTGATAATGTTAACTTAAGCAGCCGTGGAAGAAGAAGTAAAGTGAGATGAAATTTGTTGAATATGAGGAATATATTCATCTTCTATGTCAATATATGTAGGAGCCTCATCAATCATAAAATAAGCATAATCATCATAAAGACCCTGTCCAATATACAAGACATGGACATGGACCTAGTGAGAAGGATCTTGACCCATACCATATTGGGGGAGTGGTCCCTTAAGTTTGAAAAGATAATAATAGATTATTGAAGGTGAGGCATGATGACACACAAGAATACAATTTAGAGTATCCCAATATCAAAATAAGGAACCCTAGAGCCTTGCATTTTGAGTAATAAATTTAATTTAAGAGTCGAGTTCACTAAATATTTACACCCTAAACAAATTCTCGGTTATGGAAATACACAACAAAAAGAGGATGTAAGGGTTTATACATGGGAATATTCTTATTAATTAACTTCCAACATTAACTATTCACAATTAGAATAATGCATTAACACTTGTAATGATTGATAAAATGATAAGTAACTACTTAAGTACATAGGCAAAGAAGAAAATTAGTTGTAATGATCAAAATAGAGAGCATCGGGGTGTGAATAGCAAAAAAAATCATATAAGAGACTAGAAATTCTTATGTGAAAATTTTGGAATTGGAAACTAAGAAGAGGAAATATCATACAACTAATATATAATCTAGACTAAAATTATGCAGTTTGAGACCCTTAAGCAATCTAGGTATGTGTTGGCGAAATATTTTTTCAAGGAAAAATATAGGCTTCATCAATGCTCATAGATGAGTCCCTCCATTTCAAGATGAGGTGGATCCCATTTATTGAAATCTATAAAATCTATACACTATTTCTAACTCGGGGTGGCCAAAGGTGGGGAACATGTAGGAACATCCTCATATGACTGCAATGATAATTGAGAGAGGGGGAAACTTGTAGATAAGTGAGGAGAGAGAAATGAGAAGGGGAATGGAATTGATGAGATGCAAACATATTTCATCAACTACTATTAAGAGGTGATTCCAATTTCAATAATAAGAAATAAGAAAACACAATAGCGCATCACAGTAAGATAGTGAAATAGATTTTGCAATACAAATACAAATCTTTATTAAGATATATTCATTCCACAAATGAGGCCAAAAGTCCTTCAACTTCTTAAAAATGCCATCATATGCTTGGATGAGTGACAAGATGATAATGGGGGAAAATTGATAGGGTAGGAGATAAAAATAATACAACTGACTAGAGAGGGTAAAAAATGATCCTTTCAAATTGAGAGAACATTACAATTTATACTTTAAACATTGCCTCTTCACATTACAAATTGAATTTTCAACTTAAGTTGCAATCTCAACAAAGAAATATAAATTTAAAGTGACTTAAGTTAGTTTTACAAAGGTCTATCCTCAACAAAGAAATAAAATGTTAGAGAGAAAAGAAAAGAGAGCGAAATTGTACTCAAACGAAGATGATCAAGAACAAAATTCTACTTTTCCTTCATTGTAGATATGAATTTTTCAACCTGAGTATAATGTTCATTGGTTGTTTGTATGATCAAGTCATTTCTTGTTTGGGAATAAGAAATTATGTTCCACAACTTATCCTGATCAATCATCTTTGGTCATTCTTGGAAAACTCTGTTTCAACTCTTCATCTTTGTAATAAATTGTAGGACACAAAAATCAACTCCTTTTCACGAACATGTTATTTTGTCTTTTACACGAGGAACAATCCTCTTGCAATCATCATGATAAAGGAACTCACACCATACATGATCTAGAATTTTTAACCATGAGCTCTCTTAGATTTAAAAGTGTTAAAGATTCATGAGAATCCTTGGCGGAAATATAACAATCCTCTGAAATTGAAACACTTCCTCTTTATGAGATGACACCAAACAACAAATGAATGGAAAATGTCCTATTGAAGGATATGAACACTTCCTTTTATGAATCTTGAGTGGAGAATGGTGAGGAGATAGAGAATAGGCTACAACCATGGTTCCCATAATGAAATCCCTCAATTTATTCAACTGAATGTTTCGTGATCAACAATACTCATGTGCACTCTAACTCTTAGCAAATGAATTTTCCTTCTACCATCCTCCACTTCATCATTGAAATCCATATTCTCCACATTGATGTCTCCAATGTTTGGTACACAAACACCATAATTGAAAGGGGATCATATCCATAGTAGTGGAAATTTATTGTGTGGTTTTATGGTTTCACATGCCTTATAATGATGTAAGGATTGAATGGTGCAAGAAAAACGAGATTCCACAACCATTTCCAAAAATTCAAAAATTTGAATGGTATAAGTAGTTGAATTTGTATTTCAGCCAAAATGTGATCAAATCAAATATAAAATAGATGTGACTCAATTAGTTGGAAATATATTCCCAAGACGAGGAGATTCTCTAAATTTGGTGGCAATCCTTCGTCAAAATCAAAGGGAAATGATTTTTTTTTTTGGAAGAGGGAAAGATTGAAAATGGCTTTAATAGAGGATGTGTAAAAAAATAGTCCTTTGTTTTGGGAGCGTTACTCATCCAAATGGGGCCATTTTGATTCATTAGGAAGGTATTGTGAAGGAAAATTGATGCTCCATATTTGGTGAAGATTTCTCATCTGGATCAACAGGAAAGTGCAAACTTCAATGAAGTAGATATAATATTGAGAGAAACATCATTCCTCATAATCTCCAAAAATACTCCACCTCATCATGTAAGAAATGGATCAAATGAAATCTTATTTTATGAGGAAAATTTTCTCCAAATTTTAGACAATTTGGCTCATCGAGTCATTGGGAAAATGCAAAATAATTTCAAGCTTTTATGGGTAAAAATGGAGTTCATGGCTAGAAAATTATTTCTTAAATAAAAATAATCTAGGTTATAATATCATCCAATAAATATCTCAAAAAAATTCATTCGGAGAGGAAGAAGAGGTAAAAGTTTCAAGGATTTTCAACCGTGAGAGGTCAAGATATGAGGAAAACACTATTTTGCAATTTTAGGGCATCAAGCTAGTTTTAATGGCATGGAGGTGTTAAAAATAGATTGAAAATTGATTTTATGGAGTCACTTTATGTATTTTTAGTCCCTTTGATTTTGGATGGAAGTGGAATTTTAAAAACGAGTGCACTTGGTGGTGGAGAATGCACTTTGCAAATGTAAAGTGTATTTTCCATCAAAAATGCAAATGAAAAGGGAGAATTGTGCCTCGACCAACATGAGGCACACTTTTGGGGTAAAATTGAACCTCTAAAGTGTGCCTTGGTACAATAATCCCTTCAATGTGCACCAAGATGGAAAAATGGGTCCCACTTGTATTAAACACTTAATTTTTACTCTCTCCTTATGTTTTTGCATTGAGTTTGAATGGGCCAATCATAGGGAGGCACAATTTTGCAAGTGGGAATGCAAATTGCAAAGTGCAAGGTGAAAAACCACCTCAAAAGGCTGCCACCCTTCCAAAGTGCGTCAAGTGCACATGATGACATCATCAACATAACATAAGATTAGAACACAGAGTGTCCTTTCTACCCCGGGGTCCATATTTAACCAATTTGGGCCGTATAATATATGATTTTGCATGGAAACAGGAAAAAATCCCAGTGATAACACTTAAGAAGTATGAAAAGGAGTTCTTTATGAATTTTTCTCATAACATTACTTTTACCTAAGAAGGCGTGCTAGTGAGCTGAGTTTCGGAAGAGTTTGGAAAAAGTGTGAAATGAATCATCAATTGGGTCATGAAGGGGGTTCAATGTGATTCCATTTGACTTTTTTTTAGGATCTAAACTTCGCTTGAGGTGCTAAAATATTTAAGAAAAATTCCTTGTCTAGAAATGACACCATGCTTCAGTGTCATAAAGGTTTCATTTTATTATGTTTTAAAATCTTTGTCTTACCCATTCCAACATGAATTAGTCTCCATAATATTTCCGATGAAAAGTATTTGATCTCTCACCACCACCCAAAGTTCCTGAAACCTTTACCATAAGTTGACCTTTCAATAATGCACACACATTCCTTTTCCTCAAAAATCACCTGGAGATAAATCTTTCCCAAGACTTCTCCAAAGCACACATAATACATTATAAATCACACTAACATAGAGAAAATTTTGTTCTCAGAAGTTGAATTTTGAAAAGGGGTAATATTGGTAATTTTAGCAATTTTGATTGGTTTGACCAATAAGGGGAAATATTTTCAACGGGGTTATCAATTAAAATGCAATGAAATTTTACATGCCGTAGTATTGAAATTCATGTGTGTTCTTTTTGTTCTTAGAAATGAACTTTTCTTTATGTTTCTCTTTCTCACACAACTTTGGGATGACCTATAATCACTTGAAAAAAAGTGTAAACCATATAAACCTACAAAATCCTTCATCAAATCATTATCAAACCAAAAGGAGAAAATATGTGTGTGGTGAGGATGGAATACCCTTGACGGTTAGACTCCCAGCTGCTGAACCAATCCAAGTGTTGCACTACATGCCCTCAATGGGATCAAGCCTCATGTAGTTCTCTTAGGTGCTTGTGCAAGTGTGAATAACTAACTAACCCCCTAGGGGTGCCCTCATGTCTCTTGAAACAAAAATAACAAGATAATTATTTAGTAAAGAATATAATCAATGTGGTAGTAATGTATTTAGGCACAAAATTATGCACTTATTACTATTACATTATGCCTCTAGTATGTCGTTATATACATGATTCCTAAGTGAGAAAATTAGACACTGGTGACACCTCTCATAGTCCTATTGATTTCGATTTATTTTGATTGTGACATTTTATTATACTTTATATATTTATTCTTTCAAGGTTGTTTCATAAGGACCACTATCTCTATCCATGGTCTAGTTTATGTTTCTTTTCCTAGGGACAATATCACCCATTATGGATATTAACACCGAGTGCTAGTGCCCCTTCCTAGAACTTTTGTATGATCTTGATTATATTTTAAATTATCATTTGACACCTGATTTTGGATCTCTTCTTATTCTTATTTCATTTTTATTCAGCCTTTGGTGTCAGTAAGTGTCAAAATTAAAAAAAAGAGTCATATATATACACAACCTACTAACTACTCTAAGGGCAATCGGCTCACTATCTTCTATCTAATACTTCGGAAAAGGAGCACTTGAGGAATTCATTTTGGTGGGATTATTCACTACATAAGAAGGGAAAATTTTGAATTCCAATACACACATTATCTTGGAGGAAAAGTAGTTGCATCATGTTATCTTGGTACAACTTGCCACAAGGAAAACCTAGCTTCAAGGGACACAATTATATCACACATACACACACAATAACTACATTGAGTCTAAAATGTAGTGCAACACTTAGTGAAAATCACATTAGGGTGATTTCTAAGGTCATTTTGACTCAAAAATAGACATATTTGATTTCTGTAGACACTAAATGATGCACTTGGGTACATTTCTAGGTCCTAAAAGCATACTAGCATTTACATGATTCCTAAGCAAGAAAACTAGTGATTGAAAACTATCTTTGGCCTCTTTTCTTTTTCTCTTATTTTCTATTTTGTCTTACACACCCTACATCCTAGTTGGAACTTTACTTATTTATCTTCTATGGATTCAAACACCAGCACTTAGCCAAGTTAGCAACGCCCAGGCGATCTTGTCCCCTTTGGGTGCCCCTGACCCTTTCTTATCTTACTCATTCCTTTTGGGTCTCTTTTATCTTTTGGACATCTTTTTCACTTATGGGTCGGCCTTTTAGTTGTCAATTACAAAATTCAAACAAGGAAATCATATAAATACATAGTTATGTGATCAAAATAAGGGACAAGGCACTAATCATTCTTGTACTATCACCTTTAAGCTTACATCCAAAAGGCACCTAAAGCAATCCAAAACATCCATCTAGCATCCATTCAAGGGATAATGACTGCATAATATGCATACACAACATAGGAAAGGGAAGTTGATTCTATTTCGTCCACATATTCTACTACATTGCAACATTCTAGTTACATCCGTTATCAAATACAACTTGTACAAGGGCATCCGATGGCATCATTTCTACATACATGCACAAGAACTACATGGAGTCCGAGATGTAGTTTAATTAGTTTACTTATGTCATTTCTATACTTCATCATTTATACATCCGTTACTTTGTAATACTTAGATTTAATTAATTAAAATTAAATTAAATCATTTGGTGTTCCCCACTTGTGATCATACACTTGGATCCTCATTTTTCTTATTCTATCCAATATTTTTTCATGGCTCCTAAAATTCCTCAAATATATTTGCATGACTTACATAAAATGCATCCACCTTACAAATTTTTTCTCCAAAAATCTCTAGACACTATGCATATCCCTCAAAATACGCCACCCGCTCAAGTTGGTACTATTTTCGATCATCTCTTTGATGGCTCTATCGGTCATAATCCTCCATCCAATCAACCCATCTTGGAGTCAATTCAAGCTTTAAATTGTTTATTTCAAGATAAAATTCAAGCTATGGAAATAGCAATTACATCGCTTAAATATGAAATCCAACATCTCAAGGATGTTTCTCAGGCCAATGCTAGTTCTTCTAATACATATCATCCTACTTCTATGTCTTCTACATATGCTCATATTAGTGAACTCAAAGTCTTACCACTACCACCACCTCTCAAGTTTGATCTAAATGCTAAGCAACATGATATTCTTTCTAAATTCATCAATCATGAGTTTATTAACTTACCATCTACTCATTGTTACCCTCCTTATCAACTATTGAAATACCAAGGTCTACCCTTTTGAAATTATCATTGAATCAATGGAAATCATGGTAATAATTGCTACGCTTTAAAATTAAGGATTAAGCATGAGGGTTTTATTTAATTTTCTTCAAAACCTTGTGACACATCTCTAATTACTAAATCCCAATAGGATCCTAAATCTAGTCCTTCCATGTATAACGAAAATCATTCCATAGTTACTAATGTTCCTCCTTTAGTCGACCAAGATCCACTGTCCAACCCATTCCAACTAAGTCACCTGATCTAAAAATCAATCAATCCCCTCCTCCTCTCAATCATCTATAAGATTACCCATTTCAACTAAGAAATCTCATCTAAAAATTAGTCCATCCCCTCCTCTCAAGTATTTTCCAACGTTATCAATTCCAAATAAACTACCACCATTCAAGATCCCTCTCTACCCTACTCCACTTCCACATCCAATTATCTTTGTCAAACAAGATAATCCTTACATTGATGGTTTGGAAAATTTCAAACTCTGTCACCACTGCAATATCTCACCGGCATAAATTTGAGGTTTACTAGTTTACACAAGAATCGATGTCGGTTAGGGAACCGACATCGGCACACTGTGAGGAATCGACATTGGTCGAGAAGGCGACACTAGCCAAGAGGAATCGACTTTGGTTAGGGAACCGACATCGGTTTTCTGTGTGTTTATGTTTTTATTTTAGACATGGGATTTGATCCAACAGTTGAATGCAAAAGTGATCATATGGTTGTAAATGCATAAATAAGGTGCCCTAAGTTTGTATAAGATTATATAAGCTATAAAACTAGGGTTAGAACATAATGGTATATTTGGTCGAGATTTTTGGAATATTGGGAGCTATTGGAAAGAAGAAAAACTTTGTGTTTTCTTTTAATCATTTTGAAGAATAGGAGTTGATATTATTTTGCAAACTTTGTGTTGTGGGATATATCTTTCTTAAGACATTGTTCTTACATTCATAATCTTAAGCTATTCTTTGTTTAGCATCTTAGTGTTTCTAATCATTTCAGACATTATATTTATGATCTAAAGCTCATATGATTATTTCGTGCTCTGTGTTTACTTGAAAGAAAATACGTTTCTCTCATTTCCTTTCCATTGTGTTTCTTTCATTGTAATAATTTCCTACCCAGTCCATTTACAAAAATAACATCTTCGCATCGCGTGGATGTGGATTTTGGGATTCTATCCCAACCCCAATGGTTAGATTAGTGTGAATACATTGTATATATTGTTTTTCTTTGTGTTTTAGATTAGTAATAAGCGGGCAAAGATCACTGTCTTTGAGGAGGGATTTAATCCCATATCGTGGTTGAACCTCATATTTTGGATTGAAAAAATATCCAACCAATAGTTTTTGGAATATTGGGAGCTATTGGAAATAAGAAAAACTTTGTGTTTTCTTTTAATCATTTTGAAGAATAGGAGTTGATATTATTTTGCAAACTTTGTGTTGTGGGATATATCTTTCTTAAGACATTGTTCTTATGTTCATAATCTTAAGCTATTCTTTGTTTAGCATCTTAGTGTTTCCAATCATTTTGGACATTATATTTATGATCCAAAGCTTATATGATTATTTCGTGCTCTTGTGTTTACTCGAAAGAAAATACGTTTCTCTCATTTCCTTTCCATTGTGTTCCTTTCATTGTAATAATTTCTACCAGTTCATTTACAAAAATAACATCTTCGCATCGCGTGGATGTGGATTTTGGGATTCTATCCCAACCCCAATAGTTAGATTAGTGTGAATACTTTGTATATATTGTTTTTTTGTGTTTTAGATTAGTAATAAGCAGGTAGCCTCACCTGTCTTTGAGGAGGGATTTAATCCCATATACTGTGGTTGAACCTCATATTTTGGATTGACAAAATATCCAACCAACATTTTGGAAACAAGAGAAACGTATTTTCTTTCGAGTAAACACAGAGAACGAAATAATCATACGAGCTTTAGATCATAAATATAATGTCTCGAAATGATTAGAAAAACTAAGATGCTAAACAAAGAATAGCTTAAGATTATGAACGTAAGAACAATGTCTTAAGAAAGATATATCCCACAACACAAAGTTTTCCAAAAGCTGTTGGTTGTATATTTTGTCAATCGAAAATATGAGGTTCAACCATAGTATATGAGATTAAATCCCTCCTCAAAGATAGGTGAGGCTACCAGCTTATTACTAATCTAAAACACAACAAAAACAATATATACAGTATTCACACTAATCTAACCATTGGGGTTGGGATAGAATCCCGAAATCCACATCCACGCGATGCGAAGATGTTATTTTTGTAAATGGACTGGGTAGGAAATTATTACAATGAAAGAAACACAATGGAAAGGAAATGAGAGAAACGTATTTTCTTTCGAGTAAACACAGAGCATGAAATAATCATACGAGCTTTAGATCATAAATATAATGTCTGAAATGATTAGAAACACTAAGATGCTAAACAAAGAATAGCTTAAGATTATGAACGTAAGAACAATGTCTTAAGAAAGATATATCCCACAACACAAAGTTTGCAAAATAATATCAACTCCTATTCTTCAAAATGATTAAAAGAAAACACAAAGTTTTTCTTCTTTCCAATAGCTCCCAATATTCCAAAAACTGTTGGTTGGATATTTTGTCAATCCAAAATATGAGGTTCAACCACAGTATATGGGATTAAATCCCTCCTCAAAGATAGGTGAGGCTGCCTGCTTATTACTAATCTAAAAAAAAACAAAAACAATATATACAATATTCACACTAATCTAACCATTGGGGTTGGGACAGAATCCTGAATTCCACATCCACACGATGCGAAGATGTTATTTTTGTAAATGGACTGGGTAGGAAATTATTACAATGAAAGGAACACAATGGAAAGGAAATGAGAGAAATGTATTTTCTTTCGAGTAAACACAGAGAACGAAATAATCATACGAGCTTTAGATCATAAATATAATGTCCGAAATGATTAGAAACACTAAAATGCTAAACAAAGAATAGCTTAAGATTATGAACGTAAGAACAATGTCTTAAGAAAGATATATCCCACAACACAAAGTTTGCAAAATAATATCAACTCCTATTCTTCAAAATGATTAAAAGAAAACACAAAGTTTTTCTTCTTTCCAATAGCTCCCAATATTCAAAAATCTCGACCAAATATACCATTATGTTCTAACCCTAGTTTTATAGCTTATATAATCTTATACAAACTTAGGGCACCCTATTTATGCATTTACAACCATATGATCACTTTTGCATTCAGCTGTTGGATCAAATCCCATGTCTAAAATAAAAACATAAACGCACAGGTAACCGATGTCGGTTCCCTAACCGTGTCAATTCCCTGTTGCTTGACTAGTGTCGGTTCTCGACCAATTTCGGTTCCCTAACCAATATCGATTCTTTGTTATCTCAGTTTTGAGTTTACGCCAAAAATATCAGATAACCCTACGAAATTTTTAAGCTGGTTTTGCAAAATTGCCTTTATGAGAGATAATCGGGTTTTCGGGTTTCACAAGCAGGACAACATGTGTTTTGGATGTTTCATGTCTTGTGTTCCCCGAAACCTGAAACCCGCATCAAGTAAGGTGAGTCGGGTTTGCGGACCTTCCAAGCATCGGAACATGCCTTCGTCAAAGCATCATGCTTTATGTCGATTGTTTCCCGCAACCCGAAACCCGAATTGCCTAAGTCCTTCATGTCGGGTTTTCGGAACTTTGAAGCATCTAAACATCTCATGCTTTATGTCGATTGTTTCCCGGAACCCGAAACCCGAATTACTCTAAACACCTTTGTGTCGGGTTTCGGATCTCCCGAGCATGCTGACATGGCATTAATGCCGAGTTGTCAGGTAGTTGGCACGTGTCAACTGAAGTGTATTAAATGCAAATTTTCTTATATATATTTGGATTTCCACGTCATTTTTACCGGACATATTTTTACCTCGTGGATTTTCGCGCATGCTTCTCCAAATTCAAACCCGAAACTCACCGTGCGCTCCGATTGTATTGTTCGTTTTGAATCTTTCCTTTCCCCTGGTTGAAGGTATTTTTCTCTTCATTCTTTGTTCATGGTTTTTGTGAATTAATTATGTAAGGAATTCTTCCCAGTTTCTTATCAGGTTTGTGGGGTTTTTATCTTTTTCATTTTGGGGTTGTTTTCTTTATCGGGTTTTTGTTTTTAAGGTTATCTCTTCGGAATTATCACTTGGTTTTATTCCCCAGAATGTTGTTGTAATTAATGATATGTTTGGGATATAAATGGTAAAGGAAACCTACAGTATATTGGAAAAGTTCTCAGTGTGTCGGGTTTTCCAAACTCTCCAGCATCCTTCTCAGTGTGTCGGGTTTTCCAAACTCTCCGGCATCCTTCTCAGTGTGTCGGGTTTTCGAACTCTCCAACATCCTTCTCGGTGTTTCGTGTTTTCGAACTCTCCGACATCCTTCTCAGTGTGTCGGGTTTTCCGAACTCTCCGAAGCATCCTTCTCAGTGTGTCGGGTTTCCCGAAATCTCGGCATCCTCCTCGGTGGATCGAGGATTTCGCAGTGTTCAACATCTCCTGATCCCCGAAACTCTCCTCCTTTGAAATTCCTCATGTCGGATCCTGGTCCATCTCAAGAAAAGACTGAAAAGTCGGGAGAGATGAAATACAAATTCAGAAAGGTGGAGTCTCCATCATATATTGACTGTAATTTCGACATCCGAGATACAGAGCTCGGAAACGTAGACATGGAGGATTTCTGGAATAGGGTCAAGAGCCCTTCTCAAACTCCATGGATGAAATCGATAGTCGACAGTGGCCTACCTCTTGCAGCAGGCTTCCCTATGTCTGCTCAGTGCCCCGAGTTCATCTTGGCCTGTGCTTCAAATTATGACTCTGCTTCTCATTCTGTGAAAAACTAGGCAGGAGAAGTTGTGATCAAATTGGACGGAGGTTACTTTGATGACCTTCTTAAGCTGCCTAATTTTGAAGAATATGGAGATATGGATCTCAAGTCAGCCCAAAAAGCTTGGGACAATGATCAGGAAGATTACATCAAGCACGTGAATAAGAAGTTCCTGATCAAAGCCAAACCGGTTGTTTCCAGGTTCCCAAGACTTGTTCCCAGAAGTGATTTCATTCAGGAAATCAATGATATCATCACTTTGTTGAGTTGGGTTTTTGGTTTTCCTGAATCAAATGTTTTCCAAGGGTGGATGTATCAGTTCATGATCACTCTTAAGAAGAGTCAACAAGGAATTGATTGGGGTACTCTCATCAGCAATGAGATAGATTCTCAAATGACAACAGTCTTGTCTACAGGAAAATTTTACATGTCCTCGTATGTCACCTATGCAGCGGCCGGTATGAGGAACTATCCCGGGTTGGACACCAAGGGAAACAAGACAGTAGAACATATTTATCAGTATTTCCCTCAGCTGACAAGAAAAGGGTCTCAAGACCAATTCAGAAGGGTAAACGATGCCTTCTTTTACGAGAACATCTACAGGTTAAATCCTGAATTGAGGAAAAAAAGAGTATCTGATGAAGCATAGGCTGAGGTTTCAAAATGGGTTTGTGTCTTCTTGCAATTTAAGAAGTTCACATATCTTGAGTAGTCATGTACCTGGGGATCCTTTTAAATGCCTTACACGATATCCAGGGAAAAATTAATCTCGATGGAGTTGGTCGAGTAATTGTTGGATTTTCATAAGTTCCAACAGAGTAAGCACAAGGCCGCTGTATCTTTCCCAATTTCGATTGGAAGGTATACTTGTTCGACAGTGGTAAAAGCCAAGAATGTTGTCCATGAGCTTCAGGATAAGTTGAAGAAGCACATGAAGCCCCAAGACGGGTTTGATATTCGAGGAGTCCTCAGGGCGTATGGAACTCTGCACCTGCACAGACCAAGCACAGAAGACATCTGAATCGATCTACGTGATGAGGTTGTTTTCCAAAGGAAAGATCATAGAAGATTGACACTTGCTGAGATTCAAACACTTGAGCTTGCTAACTTACCAGAAGGTACTAGCGATAATGAAAGTGTTCTGGACCTTTCCTATGATGGATTGAATGAAGATCAATATGTTTTCCCACCTATTGATTGGTCAATCAGTGAAAAAGCCTCCATTACAGATAGGTCAGCTCTGATTCTTGCACGCACCAAAGCATGGCTCACCTCTTGGGGGATGAGTTTTAAAGATGATAATTTTTCAAAGTTGGCTGCTTCAGAGGCGGGGCCCTCCAAAAAGGGAAAGGACAAAAGATCTTCTAAGGGGCCTATAAAGGTCAAGTTTGTCAAAAAGAGAAAAGAAAGAGAAATCTCTTCAATTATTTCTCCAGTTGAAATGGTGAATGTGCCAGAATCACCAGCACCACCAGAAATAGGAGAAATTTCTTTGGAAGGAGAAGGAAGTCAACCTCTGGTTTCACCATTTATTGATTGCCCAACTGAGGAGACCTTATCTCTTGCATCCTAGACCTTGGAGTCTGGATCTGCGCTTCATCCCTCACAACCACTTCTACCTCCTCATTCCCCATCGACTTCTTCAATCATGGCCAGCATTTTCTTCTGGACTCTCACCTCTCTCTGCTGGTACCAAAGTAATCACCAACATGCCCCCTCCTGTGCCTCTTTTTATTGAATCTGCTACCACATTGGTAACTGTTCCCACTTCGCCATTGGATCTCTCCCCTCCTGAAAGTATGATGCCAGCTCCTACAATAGTGGAAACTCCCTCTGACATGCCACAATGGCTACTCGAGAAAACTACGAGGAAGAGGAAGGTGATTGTACCCATACCATCCTTTGATTTTAGCTCACTCAAGGCCTCTACTGCTAAATCAGCCAAGAAACCCAAAATAGTTTCAAGGGTTTTGGTGGACGCTTCAGGGCATAAGTTTGTAGAGACTGCCACTCCTGCGAATGACAAAACCAAAGAGGACATAACAACCTCTGATTATCAGATAACCAGGGTAGCTCTAGGAGAGGTGACAATGGAAGGAGCACAACAGGATGCACGAGATGCCACAAGCGTCTTGTGCGCTGTAAGTTGAAAGAAACCAAAGACAGCAGAGATGAGTTTAAGGGAAAGGTGGAGCAGTTGACAGAGGTTTTTCTTATGCTCTCAAAACCCCTTGAATCCATACCATCTTCTTCTATCCCTGTCAGATTCGATTTCTCATCAGTACCTACGATTGAGAAGATTAATAAAAAAGGAAGGGTGGTCGATGAATGGATCCAAAGGATGCTCCAACAGGGGAAGGAATTAATTCAAGACGTCGTGGAAGTCTATAAATCTTTGGGGAACATTAAGAGTGATGGAGAGAAGATGGACGATGATTTCTCCCAAGAAATTGGCCATCTTGATTTGACTTTGAAGCTCTCCGGGCATTAAAGCAAATGCCATCACATCTCTTGGTAGAAGAAGGCATCATCCCACATGCGGATAAGCATTTCCAGCTGACTAAAGCCATCAGGTTCAGGGTGAAGATTCTCAATGAAGCCTGTGGTAAATTGAGAGAATCTAGAGATCAGTTGATTGATGGAAAGAGCGACCTGGAGGAAGAACTGTTAAAAATCTATGCGAAAGTTTCAGTTGGAAACTCGGGCATCCTATCAGCCGATGATATTTTCAAACAAATCCAAGAATCTATTCAGCATGAACCAACTCACGGATTTGGTATTGAAATCATTGACAAGTTTGTAAAGATTGAACATTCTTTGGAGGTCTTGAGAAAGCTCAGCAAAAGACTGAAAAAGCTTCCCGGCAGTGCCAATGATACTCATGAAGCCTGCAAAGTTTTGAATGATCATTCCACTGCACCTGATGAAAATGAAATGCAAGGCATAATTCGGAAGTTCCAAGAATTTCAGAACAAACAGGCTCAGCTGGAGGAAGAGAAAGATGAAGGAGCGAAAGATGACGATTCAGATTAAGTCGATGTTTCATGTCATTTCAATCTTGAAATTGACATGTCTTTTTCATTTCTGTTTCGTCACATAGGAAGCAAATTTTGACTTGGTCTCCTGCGTGAGAGTCAAGCAAAATAGGACTCTCGTTTAAAAGACTATTTTCTAGGATTTATCCTGTTTTCTCTCTACTCCTTTTATTATAAATAAGGGATGCTTATGCATTCCAAAGGGTCAATATTTTTGGAATATTGGGAGCTATTGGAAAGAAGAAAAACTTTGTGTTTTCTTTTAATCATTTTGAAGAATAGGAGTTGATATTATTTTGCAAACTTTGTGTTGTGGGATATATCTTTCTTAAGACATTGTTCTTACATTCATAATCTTAAGCTATTCTTTGTTTAGCATCTTAGTGTTTCTAATCATTTTAGACATTATATTTATGATCTAAAGCTCGTATGATTATTTCGTGCTCTGTGTTTACTCGAAAGAAAATACGTTTCTCTCATTTCCTTTCCATTGTGTTTCTTTCATTGTAATAATTTCCTACCCAGTCCATTTACAAAAATAACATCTTCGCATCGTGTGGATGTGGATTTCGGGATTCTATCCCAACCCCAATGGTTAGATTATTGTGAATACTTTATATATTGTTTTTGGCTTTGTGTTTTATATTAGTAATAAGCGGCAGCCTCTGTCTTCGAGGAGGGATTTAATCCCATATACTGTGGTTGAACCTCATATTTTGGATTGACAAAATATCCAACCAACACATAAATTTGAGGTTTACTAGTTTACACAACAAGCGATGTTGGTTAGGGAACCGACATTGGTCACCTGTGAGGAACTGACATTGGTCGAGGCCGACACTAGTCAAGCAACAGTGTAATCGACACCGATTAGGGAACCAAAATCGAGTTACTGTGAATTTATGTTTTTATTTTAGACATGGGATTTGATCCAACAGTTGAATGCAAAAGTGATCATATGGTTGTAAATGCATAAATAAGGTGCCCTAAGTTTGTATAAGATTATATAAGCTATAAAACTAGGGTTAGAACATAATGGTATAGGAAGAATGTTAATACTCCTTGGTTGAATATTAAGAAGAAGAAAAAAGAATTTTTTTGCATGAAGATAGAGCTTCAATGGAGAGATTCTCGGATAGAAGGAAATAACAAGTACATCCGAATGGTGAGAAGGTGATTATGTCTTCTACTATATTTCCTTTATATTATCTTTTCTCAATGTAATGGCTTGCAAGTATGTAAAGAACATAGTCTTTCATCTTGTAGATCCAAAAGGTTGTTGTGAGATCTCATATTGTATATCCATGAGATCATGTTGTATTGTTGGTCCATAGGAGATCTAGTATTTTATATCGTTGGAGAGCTTGTGGGTACATATAATATCTATATATATTAGAGGAGGTTGTATTATTGTATACACAGGTTTATGTAGTGAGATGGAGGAGAGACTTACTTCTTGGTGCACATATATGGTTGCACATAAGTAGAAATTTGTGAGATGTCTTATTTGTAGATTCACAGGATAGCTTGGTTGTAGTTTAGTGATGCATTAGTTCTGGTTATGTGATATCTGCTTTGTGGTGGTTTGGAGGCACGGTTAAAGTGCACTCATGTAGATCTGTTTAGAGATCGGAGGAGAGGAGATACTCTCGAGAGAGATGCATTGTACTCTTGTATTGAAGAGTTGGTTTTTACTCTTGTTATATTATATATGAGATATCTATCTTTTGTGGATGTAGCCCACATTGGGTGAATCATGGTACATGTTGTGTTATGTGTTTGTACTTTGTTTTGATTTTGATTATTCTAGATTATACTTCCACTATTGTAGATTTTGGGGAGTTTTTTAGATCCCATGTGCACGATTTGTTATGTTATTGAATTATAACACTATATCGCATGATCCAAATTCCCAACATTGGTATCGTATCGAGCTTGGTTATTTCGAACAAGGTTTTGCTTGATATATTGTTATTGGTTTCTTGGGTGTATGAGAGTAGGGTTTGTTTTTCCTGATGTGAAAATCACAGGAAGAGATTTAAATCTCAAGTGGAAGCTAGAAATGTGAGGTTGCTAGAGAATATAATGATCAGATTTAGTTAGGTGGAAACCAACATCGATAGGGTGACCATGGTCGATTCACATGGGTGACCATGGTTAGTTACACTGATGACCATGGTTGGTTCTTGGGAAACCTAGTTTTAAACAAAAATATCAGTTCTAAATAAATTTAAAGATGCATGGAATGTGTCTTGTTTTTACGAGGTGTCCTTGGTTCTTGGAGGCACAAGCATGTTGGTCAGATTACAGATCCAAGTTACAGAGGTATGGTTTTATCTTGGTATTGTAGTGCTTGTATGTTTTGGTTGCACATGCATGGTTTGGGATTACAGATCTGAGTATGAGATAGAGGAGTAGTTATGCATCTTTAGTGTAGTTAGATGCACATGCTTTGGTAGAGAGCAGTAGCACAGAATGAAGACGAGGTTTTCATCAGAGAAGCATGTACTTTATTTGAAGATTTGGTTAAGTATCTTGGTGCTGGTAAGGTGATGTATTTCATCTTGATGTAATTTTATTGCATGGATTATTGTTGTAATGTTTTTGTATGAGATTTGGGTGCTTCTTGAAATGAATGGCTCAACACAACTATCAGATTTTGTCGGAGTAGGAACCTGGTTTGGTGTATTATGCCAATTTTTTGGTGTTGTGTTTTTTCGAGAAGCACTAAAATTAGTTAGGGAGCTGGTGTTGGTCACAGAGGAACTAGTACCGGATCAGAAACCTAGGTATTTCTTTATGGCGTGAATTTGTACTATATTTTTTGCAGCGGGGAGAGGGCATGTACGGTTTAGTGTCTTGTTTTGGTGGATTGAGTTTCTTACACTTTGATTATACATGGAATAAAAAATGTAGATCACTTTAATGTTTGAATAAGAAAGAGGACAAAGTTGGCTCAGGATTCCAACAAAACTTGGGTCAAATTCAGGTATCTCTATTTATTTCATTTGAAGCAATTGGTATTATGTTTGGATTGTGTGCACAAGTAATTTTTTTTTGCCATGGATATTTGGTGGGTTTGAATTTTATTTACGTGATGTGATGGAATCTTGAGGACAAGGGTATCTAGTCTAAGGATGAGATACTAAATTAAATTCATGATTAGACACACAATTGCAGTAACGAAGATGTTAGTACACACAGGATGAAAACAGGTGATTCACCTACTTCACAAGAAGTCCAAACTTATGTGATGTAGAAGTATTATTTCATAAGAAGGGAATAAGGTTTATATTTATTTCATTTGGTTTTATTTCTCATTGATATATATATTAGATATTTTTGAGCTTGTTATTAGAGGAAGTGTAGGGGAGTTCATGTTAAGTTGGAGAAATCCATGGTTTTAGCATTACGGGTTGGACAAAGATGCATAAAGAGAGTGAGAGGAGTATGCTACCTTTTAGAGTGGCATGAGGCACAAGTTGTTTTAGAGGATAGTCATGGATTTTTAGGTATTTTGAGTCTACTTGCATGGTGATGTCACTTCTAGTTTATTTTTGGTGCTTGGATATCCATATGGGATTGCGGTTGATGGTGATTTAGTGGGCTTAGAAGAGGAAGCTTTGTTTTGAGTTTGAAGGGTGGAAAAATGAGAAATATGTATTACAGGAGACCGGTGTTGGTTTTGGGTAGCCGTGGTCGGTCATCTGGGAACCATGGTTGGTTAGGAGTTGACCAGTGTCGGCCTAGGCAACCATGGTCGGCTAGGCTATAGGTTTGACAACAATATATATTTACCATGTATTGATGATACCCTTTGTTTGCTTTCATAGTGGATGGTTATGAAGAGTATGTCGATGACATGTTTTCTGGTATTTGCACTATTTTTAGGAGCATGGTTTAACATGGTTGTTTTTGTTGACATTGATGAGCACATGATTCATATTTAGCTTTGGAGTTAGTCGGTGAGAGACTTGGAGCTTCTGGAGAGCCGGTGATATGGATGGATTTACATGGTGAGTTTTTACATATGGATAGATTTTGTTTTTCAAGTCTATGATGATGTAGATGTTTGTTTTGCACATGGATGCCTTGAGCATGATTAGGGGATGTTTGTATTTCCTCTTGTTACTATGTTACTCCATTGATATGTTATCTATAGATGGTTGTCTTGGACATGTAAGTTATTTATGTAGGGTTGGATTTGTAGATTGCAGTGTTTGGATTCTTTGAGTTATGCAAGTGTTTGTGGATTGATCACCCACTGGTTACATGTAGAAATCATTTGGTTTGTCTTTATCTAGGATCTTGTGTTAGCTTATGCATATTCTAGTTTGACTTGTCTTTCGTTTGTTTCATTGGCGGTTGTCAGATGGAGACATGGATAGATGGTTGGAGAACATGGTTGGTATAGATATGGTTATGATTGAATCTCAATATTTCAGCTAGAGTGGGAGCTCTTGCAGGTATGTTAGTCGTGGTGGATTGGTTTCATGAAAGGCTTGGAGTTATGATTCAGTGGGAGCTTTATTTATGGATGGCTCGTGTATCACGGATCAATAGTAGCTTAATGTAGGTATATGGTAAGTCATGCATTTGTTATCTTCTTGGTTTTAAAAGATGGTTTAATATTCTTGATTTCATTTGAGAGAATTGTTGATGTAAAGAATAGATGGTCTTCATGGTATGTAGAGGATGGTGATGTACAAGTACAGGTACATGTTCAAAAATTTATCTCCAAGTGGGAGATTGTTAGGTTGTGGAGCTGAATTTCTTCACAAAGGCATGCATTTGAGGTTTACTAGTTTATACAAGAATTAGTGTCGATTAGGGAACCAATATCGGTCCCTTGGGAGGAATCAACATTAGTTAGAGCCAGGAACCGACACTGGTTACATGTGCATTTATGTTTTTATTTTAGATGTGGGATTTGATCGACGGTTGATTGTAAAAGTGATCGGATGGTTGTAAATGCATAGCTAAGGTTCCCTAAGTTTTTATAAGCTTATATAAGCTAGAAAAATAGGGTTAGAACATAAGGATAGAGGAAGAATGTTAATTCTCCTTGGTTGAAGATGAAGAAGAAGAAAAAGAAGAAAAATATTGCATGAAGATAAAGCTTCAATGGAGAGAAGATGGACAGAAGGAAATAACATGTACATTTGAATGGTGAGAAGGTGGTTATGTCTTCTATTGTATTTCCTTTGTATTGTCTTGTCTTAATGTAATGGATTATATATAATGAAAAACACAGTATTACATCTTGTAGATCCATAGGTTGTTGAGAGATATCATATTGTATATCCATGAGATCATGTTATATTGTTGGTCCATAGGAGATCTAGTATTGTATCTTGTTGGAGAGCTTCTAGGTATAGGAAGTATATAGCTATACTAGAGGAGGTTGTCTTCTTGTATTCACGAGGTTGATGCGGTGAGATGGAGGAGAAACTTACTTCTTGGTGCAAAGATATGGTTTCAAATTGGTAGAACCTTGTGAGAGGTCTCGTTTGTAGATTCACAAGAGAGCTTGGTTGTAGTTCGAGATACAATAGTTCCTAGTTATGTGAGATCTCTTTGGTGGTTTGGAGGCATGGTTTTAGTGCACTCATGTAGATCCATTTAGAGATATGTAGGAGAGAAGATAGTTTTGGAGAAATGCATTGTACTCTTGTATTGAAGAGTTAGTTTACACTATTGTTAAATTATATATACGATATTTCTATCTTTGGTGGACGTAGCACATATTGGGTGAACCATGGTACATCTTGTGTTGTGTGTGTACTTTGTTTTGATTTGGATTATTCTAGTTTATGATTCCATTCTGTAGATTTTGGGGAGTTGTTTATATCCTATGTGCATGATTTCATATGTTATTGAATCATATCACTATTCTAAAGTCCAAAATTCCTAGCACACATGGGGGCATTACACTTACCCCCTTCCATTCCTATTAGTTTTCTTTAGTATCTACTATCACACTTAACGATCCATGCTTCACGTCTCATCTTTCTATGTACTTTCAAAACCTTTGATACACACATTGTATCATCATTACCCTATTATGCACTTTAGTTCCATGGTTCATACTCAATTGTTGAGGGTCTAATTCTGAAACAAACCTCACATCCACTACACTTCACGCTCCATGCTTCATGATACATCTTTCTAGCATATACTCGCACATGAAAAACCCATTTTCTGATGATGCACTCTTTTTCTATTGTTCATTCTTGACTTCTTAGGGGGCATTTATAAATGAACCTCATCTCATACACATCAACTGGGGTCACACTACTCCTATCACATTCACACATTACACAACATTCCATCACACTCATACACTACATTTGTATATCTTCATTACACTTACTCTTGCTTACGTATACCACTTACATGATGCACTTTTCTTACTATGTTATTCAGATACTCATTATGTCATTATCTTTTTATATACACACATGTGCGTTCACTTGATCTTTTGGAGTGAATGTAGATATCTTACATATTTTCACACCTTGTTATGATGATCAACACCGCATCCTTTTCTATTCCCCACCGAGGCTCCTAGGGGCATCTACCTTTACTAATCTCACACATTACAGGTGCTATTATTTCATCATATACTAATTCCTATTCTTACTAGCACACTACTTTCCATTGATACATACATGTTGGACATATTTTTTAATCTCTAACATGCTAGTGGGTGCTTCATGTGTAACATTTTATTTGTAGGACTATATGCCACCATGGTTGTCTGATACATTTTGCTTGCCATTATTTTCTATTATATGTCATTGTTTGTGGGCTATGTTTGATCACTTCTTGTATGATTTTGTCCACTTCAGCCCCGATTGTCTTGCGACATTATGAGTGATGTCCCCATGTTTGAAACATGATTTTCAAAATCCACTTTTCTTGCTCACTTGCTTGATTAAATTTTTTTGATTGCATGCTTGATACTTTTATACTAACACTTGTTACTAGCCACTTTTTTTGCATGTGCCTTTGTTTCTACCATGCACATCCCCTACCCACTACATGTATCAACTTTAGATCAGAATCTAGTGCTATCTTTTGGTCCGCATACTCCTAAAGTCATCACATGCACCTCAAATAAGGGGAGGCATACATTGGGTGAGAAAATAACCCTACGCCAGCTCAGAGATATAGAACAAATCTGCACTGGTACTGAAAAAAATATGCACACAAAGTCACATAACGACCCAAAATATGACTTGGGTCCTCATCACAACACATACACCAAAGGTGCCCAAACTTAGATAGTAGTGCTTAGGAACTGTGTCATTCCATGGGTGCTAATTTCTTGGGGCGCACACACTCATCTTCTCAAATCAACATAGTTCATATAATCCTTAAGAGAAGTTCTATAGTTACAGGCATAGTCCTTCAGTTACAACATGCATGCAATCTCCTATAATCCATTTCAATCAGAATAATCAATATAATCAAAAATAATTTGGGACAATAGGAACAAATTAGGGATACACCATATGTAGTGGTTTTTATCGGGAAGAGTCATAGAAGGAGAGTAACACTAGACCTCTCTCCCTAACACTTTCTCTTTGGCATGAGATCACCCAAAAACTCGCGCTTAGCGTGATATTGCCAGAAAACTCAGACTTGGCATGAGATCACCCAAAAAACTTGCACTTGGCATAAGATCACCTAAAAATCTCACTCTTGGTGTGATACATTCCAAAAACCTCTCTCTACACAACATTTCAAGATATTTTTCTATCCTTTAAACTATTATACATCATGTGCACACTTTCCTTTACACACTTTTAAATACTTTTACATACTTATGCACATTTTTCTTTGATTTATCATATATAAAATTTTCACTACATTATTTCTCTTCTTTTGTAGGATCGTCATTATAAGAAGTAGAAAAAACAAGGTACAGTAATAGGTACAATGAAACGCATACGCTTCATCCCATAGGGTCACTTTTTTTTCCTAATTTCCACACTTCACTTTGCATCATTTCACGTTTCACTTGTCCACATGGCACACATTTTTCTGCACTCTCTTCATGGTAATCAGGTACACATCTTTTATCTACTTTATGTTATCGAGTATTCACTCAATAAAATAAAGTGGGGGGAAATGTAGACATTAAATCACACACTTGGGAACATTTATAGGTCCTAAAAGAATACTTACATTTACATGATTACTAAGTATGAAAACTAGTAATTGACAACTATATTTGGACTCTTTTTTTTCTCTTATTTTCTATTTGGTGTTACACACCCTACAACTAAGTCAGAACTTTACTAGTTTATCTTCTATGGCTTTAGCCACCAGCGCCCATCCAGGACAACAACACCCAAGTGCTCATGTCCCCTTTGGGCACCCCTAACCCTTTCTTATCTTACTCACTCCTTTTGGGTCTCTTTTATCTTTTGAGCATATTTTTCACTTATGGGTAAACCTTTCAAATTCAATTGCAAAATTCAAACAAGGGAATCATATAAATCCATAGTTATGTGTTCAAAATAAGGGACCAAGCACTAAGAATTATTACTATCACCTAAGATTGCATCCAAAAGGCACCTAAAGCACTCCAAAGCATCCATCTAACATCTATTCAAGGGACAAGGTACTACATACTCTACATACAAATCATAGGAAGGGAAAGTTCATTCTATTCCATCCACACATTATGCTACATTGCTGCATTCTAACTACAACCCACTATCATGTAAAACTTGCACAAGGGCATCCTAGTGCCTTATTTATACTGACCACTCACAAGAAAGACATGGATTCAGAGATGTAGTAAAATGATCATTCATAAGTTCACTCTTGGGGTGACCATTAGGTTCACTTTGGCTCCCCATTCTACATCTTCCTTTTTAGGTTTGATGCGATTTGTGGGCTTGTACATGTGAACATTCTCTTTTACAAGTTACGGGTACTTCCAAAGATCATAATGTGAACAATAGGATATCAACATAGAAAAATTGTGACACCATAGCAACACAACAGAAAGTAGATCCGAGAGGTTTTCATAGTCAAGGGCACCCAAAACCAGTCACCAACATTTGGGGTGCCCCTGTCCAACCTTGTTCATGAGCTCCAAATTTTATAGAGATCAATAATGATGTTGCTTGCATCCTATTCATCACTTCTCCATGATAAAATCAGTTCTAGATTACACAAATATCGGTGTTGGTGAGAAAATTTGTTTTGTGGACAAAATTTTGGATTTCTCACCAACGCTCTCGGAATCTAACTCCCTCTACTTAACTGGTACATATTCTGTATGTGCATGCATGTGAAAAGGTGGATTTCTGTGGTGGCCTTTCGATTGAGGATCCAACAGAGGAACTCCACTGACCTGCGGAAAAGCTAGCAATCTCTTGCTAGGGAAGTCTTCATCTGTAGAGTGGGAAAGGGGAGTGAGAAAAGAGGTAAGAGAACTAATGTTGCAGGTAGAAAATCAGATTCCTTCACGCACTAGTTAGAAACTTCAACACATGCATTCATGAGAAGAAACAACCCTGCAAATAGCAACAAGACCAAATAGAATTTGATGAACACAAAGTATCATGAAACCCCTTAGTCAAAGAAAGCTAGAAACTCCTTCTTCTTGTATTGATTTCTTAGACAAAAGTTGTACATAGTGGAGAAATGGAAGAAATTGAGAAGGGGGAATAGAAGAAAATGGCTATCTCCTTTGTTCTCTCAAGGTGCAATATACTCTTGAGTTTACAATTTATAGAATAGAATATGACTCTTCATCTTCCTCATGACCTTTCGAATACCTTAATATGACTTAAGACTATTCATATTCCACTTTAAATATTTAAGTCCCTTTTATAATAGCAAGGCGACTTAATTTACATTATGTTTCTAAAGTCACTTTTAAGTGACTTAAAGGTATATCAAAAAGTGCAAACCCCAATGAAGAATTATAAAATTTGAAAGTGAGAGAAAGTTGGGGGAAGAGGAGAGAGAAGAGAGAGAGAGAAGAAGAAGAGGATATGTCTCCCGATGAAGTCTGTTGATCCTCATTGATGGAAAGCTCCAAATGCAACGAAGTTCTGAATGTCCCATTGTGCCAAAACTACCCTTTGAGTGTGACTTACTATTTTTAGTAAATGGTCATTTCTACTATTTTCTGCTGTGGATAATCATTCTATCCTTTTGGAGATCTTTAGTGCACACTGCTCTTTCCATAGCTACTTTTGATGAAGACTTGCCAAAAATAGCAAGCATGTATAGGAAAACTTACTATTTTTAGAAAGTGTGTTTCCAATGCTCGATTTGTGATGGAACATACTTTTTGGACTCTTCTTTTCATTATGATCACACCCTCCAAATTTCACATAGTTTTTCCCACTAGAATGCTTGGAAATAAATTTTGAAATTTTGACCTGGCAGTGGCTTTAGGCATAGAGCTGTCATGGCAGCCATTAATGGAGCTCAAAATTTTTAGGTCTGGTTTTTGTCTCCATTTGAAATGAAAAAAACTCCATTGTGATAGGTTTTTCATTTGGAACTCATGTGCAAGTTTTTAGCTCGTTTCCATTACCGGAATGATGGGAAATTCGACGAATGTGAGCCGGTGCACGAAGTGAGGGTTTTGTTGGAGAAAATGATTCTAGGCACCATTTTACCTCTTGTTTGTTGGATCTTGATCACCTTGAAAAATGAGGAATTCTACAAAATATGGCATCTCGATCCGACTTGTATCTTGCAAGATATGAGGATTTTTCGATCGGGTGACTTCACGGTTATCTGACAAAAATCTCAATTTTCTCTTCGTTCTTCATCATTTCACTCCATTTTTCTATGAGGCCTGAATATTTCTATGCATTCATGGTTTGAAGATTTTTGTGGCCATGGTAGAGCTGGTTTAGAGCAAAAATGGTGGACCGGGTGTCTGGACAATCATGCATGGAGCCATGGCAAGGTGAGAAGTTGTGAAGGAGAAATGAGAGGAAGAAAATGGCTAAGTGTTGGATTTAAACTTTCAAAACATGCACATGGAGGGTATGGGTGAAATTTTATGTCCCTGATGTCCCTAAACTTGAGGGATGTGAGGGACATCAATTTCCATGGTGGTCAAGGCGATGCCATGTGTCCCGATCCAATGACAGGGAATGCATGCTCCAAATAAGCACCTGGGGGCTGAACAATGGTCATGTGGGTGTCCAAATGACTCCCCATAGGGGCTGGGAACATTTCTCAAGGTATTATGTCCAACACCTCATGTGCATAAGGGACATAAAATTCCAAGGTGGTCCTGGAGGTGACACATGGCACACGAACCAACGGAAGGGAATGCATAATCCAAATAAGCATCTGGGGGTTGAACTGGCTGTCAAGTCTGGAGGTCATATGAGGGTCCAAGAGGTCACATGGGGGTTGGGTGAATTTTCCAAGGGTTGATGTACCTAACCTTAGGGACTTCAGGGACATGAAATCCCGCTAGGCTCCTAGTGTTGACACGTGTCCTCTCGAAAAAATGACTAAGTTCGAACTGCCTTTGAGAGGGTAACTTGGAATGAAGATAACTTGATCTCCCGGTGGAATTTCTTGGTGAAATTTTATATGATCCTAACTGGAAATGGTATTTTAAATCAAATGGTGTGGGTCCAATGTCTTGATTCGGCCATATTATCCCTGAAAAATAGGATTTTTGATCTGGGACTCCACTTGTGCCTGAGAAAACTTCTTGTCCATCATATGCACCAAGGTGTTGTGAAATTTTTATTTCACCATCATGTAGGTATTAGAATCCTATTTATAATGATGTTTTTTTACTTATAAATCCATTCGGAGCTCCTAAAATCTTCTTCTGAAGCTCAACAGTTGTTTTAGGCCTGTGTACCACCTAGGCTTGTGAACCTTGTTTTTACTCAGACTGCTCCAAGTCTTGCAGAACTTCCCCAGACCTTCCAAAATAATTTCCATGATGTTCCAAGGTATTTAATTTTCCTCCATGTTGATTTTTCTCTTCCGTTTCACTCCAGGGGGGGATCCGATCCTGGGAAGGCCAACGATAGCCCTTCCCTATACTGCCATGAGATAGTGTTTTTTAGAACTCCCTAAAATCACCTAGGTGGAATGAGTGCACTTTACTAAATCACCTAGGGGAAAAATTTGACATCAAATAGGGGGTGATCAAACTGATGGATTTGACTTGGGGTGCCTAGGAATGAAAATTTTTCCATAGGGGTATAGTTGTCGTGCTTGGAAACTTCCAATTTCCTGTTGCACATTTTCACGACAATAGTTGGCTCTAGCTTGGGGACATGACATGGACTGAGTGCAGCGAAGACATGACATGGGAATCTAGAATCTCAATATTAGACCATATAGTTCGTTGACCAGTGCCTTATCCATTGGGCCCTACGGAGTCATGTACAACTTCTAGAAAGGAAGATTACACACACACAAAATGAAGGAAAGGAAACACACGACACACAACAGGAAGGGAAACACACGCAACAGAAATGGAAAAAACCTATCAATCACCTATGGTACAAGGCGGGGGAAAACCCGCTTTCACTGAAGTACTTTTCATTTCTCAAAAGTTACCCCTGAAGAGGCAACACCGAATGATGATGTTCTACGAAGCCGTTGACGGGTTCTAGAAAGTATCCTCCTTTCCTTAATTGTTTATGGAAGCCAGGTGCTTCCATGATTTTCCTTTTACTTTATAGGAGTGATTCCATGTGAGCTTCTTGATGCTCTGGTCCTTGCTTGGAAATTCCACTGCCTTTGTGTTCTTTGAAGTCGGTCTCATAGTGCCAGTTGCCTTCCATGTTTATCCATATAGCTGATTTTCCATTGAGGATCTCATCGCTGCCCCAAGGCTACTTTTTGTTCAAAATACTTGAACATTCTTGATTCTTTTCTTTCCCAGGCCTATGCTCATTGACATCTTCTCCATGAGAAACATTTGATTCATCCTTTTCCTTCACTCCACTATGAGGTGCTTGAGTACTGACAGAAGGATTAGATGTGAACTCATACTTGTCTTGTATGTCCATGACACTAATGAAGAGATCAAGAATCAGCTTGGGATCTTTTGAAACTTCTACTACATCTAAGATTTCTTACATGGAGTAATGCTTCATCATTTCTTGTAGTCCCTCTTTGTACACCTTTGAAGAATCTTTATCTTGCAACTCAAAGAAACTATCTGGAGGGATTACCTCATCATCTCGAGAATCGCTGCACTCTACCAATCCTTCATCAAAAGGAGCTTCATCTTTAGAGGTCTTGAAACTCCTTGCTTCAATTTCTTCATCATGGAAAGAGTCTTCATCTTCAAATGGAAAATAAAATATCTCTATTTCGTTATTGCATCCATCAATCATTAGCTCAAGAGCAGCATCATATTTTTCATCTTGCTTTATCTCGATGTGGCCAACCTTCACACCATTAAGGCTTCCAAACCAGCTTCACACTTGTCTTGTGGATTTGTGGCTTGTATCAAGATCTCAAGAATGAGCTCAGGATCTTCATTTTTCTTCAGCTTCAAGCCTTCAAGCATTTCTTTCAAAACTTTTGCGGGCTCATCACAAGCTGATTTTTTCTCTCCATAGATGGCCTGATTAAGATCATCCTCATCCCCAAATGGGAATGAGAATAACTCCTCATCTTGTAAAATCATATAAACTGATTTTTCTTCTTTAAAATCATCAAGAACCATCTCCTCTTCCTCGTGGTCTGCATCATCTAGTGATTTGGGGCTGTCCTCTTGTAACTCAAATCTCCTCAATGCTTCTTCAAAATACAAATCTCTTTGGGAAGGCATGTATAGGCCTATCAAGATGGGGATATCCTCTTCTTCCGGTTGCCACAAAGTGGTTCATCTACCTGCTACCTTGATACAAGATGTTAGCTTCCGGGCTTCTACAATTTCATACTATACACCTTATCTTCTTCTCGGGAAGTAATTTCTCCATGTCTCCCTTCACTGGTATGGTTGCAAAAGACCAATTCATTTGAATTTTCCCTCCCAACTCTTGGCAGAAATTTCTACTCAGCAACATTGCAAACGAGGCTGGGACATCTACTACCAAAATCATCACCGAAATTTTATTATCTCGGAAATATGGTGAGAGCCATGTGTGCATCTTTAACCTTCCCTACAAGTGAGACCTTTTTTGATTCCAAAGAGTAACAAGAGCCACTAGGTGGAGTCATTGTAAGTTTAAGAGCCTTGACGACCTTCAAAGGCATCACGTTGTCTGAGGCACCAAAATATATTATGTAATTGTTTAGTACATATTCTCCAACAAGAAGGGAGATGTAGAAAGGTTCAACTTTATCAGTCTTTGATGCACTCAGAGAAAGCATGTTCTGTGAGGGAGGTGTAGGTGAGTTTGGTAGCATGCCTTTGGAACAATGAGCTACATCATTGGGTGTTAGACTACCACTCTTGATATATCGGACGAACCTCTTGAATTGTTCAGATGAGTCCACAAATATTCGGTTTCAGTAATATGCACTTTGGCTTTGTTTGCATATTCTATGAAGTCAAAGGGAGCAGATGTGGACAAGGGGGGTGAAGGGACTACTTTTGGATTTAGGACAGGTTTGGAAGTAGGAGTAGATTTTTGGGAAATGGAGGGTATTTTGAAAGGTACACTAGGAGCTGATTTAGATTCATACTTGGAAGAGACATCAGAAGACTTACTTGGGATTGCGAGAGATTTCTTACTTGCTACGAGATCAGGCTCCAAAAATGCAGACTTCATGGAAGATGGAAGTGTAGATCCTCAACTGATTATTTTGTTTTGTGGATTCGCCATAGGAGGATCATCAACCTTCTTTTCTTTTGCAGCAGTGGAGGGAGATCCTTTTTCAGATTGAGAATGAGTGAATACCGCGCATGAGAAACTAGGTGCATCTTCTTCATCTTCTTCATAACCTCTAGAATACTCACAAAATATGATTTGTGTATCATTCTCAAACTCATCACTTTCTTGGAAATCACCACCTTCACTTTCTTGTTCAAACTCTCCTTCACTTTCTTGAAATCTGCAATTTACGTTCATGGGTGGGGCCTCCAAGGTGAGCCTTTGGGGTGCTCCCGCAATCTAATTTTGTTGCTTCTTTGAGAAGAAACTCGTTCAAATAATTCCCTCTTCAAAGAGGCCATTTCATTCACCAAATTTTGCAGCGATGGATTGGTTCTCTCATCTCCAAGATGTTGGGCCTTGCCCTTTGATGGATTCTTGATCTTTCTAGAGAGGATGAGATCGTCATCCAATTCAATGGCCCTCCTTTGTGCATCTACAATGTTCCTTGGTTGAAATATTCGTAGGAGAAATCCTACCTCCAATGATTGAGCATTTATGAAGAATCTTTTGATATTATTCTGAGAGGGAGAATCTTCTTTTGGTATCCTGTGAAGCAACCGTTCGAAATGAGCCATGAAGTCTCTCATCATTTCACTTTCTCCTTTCCTCATTTGAGCCAACTGCACCAAGAGGTCTTGAAAATCTTTAATTTATTTAAATCTTTCCTCGAAGGCAGCTTTGATGTCATCCCAACCAGTGATGGATCGGGAAGGTAGGAGGTAGAACCATTTTGCTACTTTTTCTTGGAGGGAATCCACGAACAATCTTACAGCAACATCTTCATGCTAGACACCAAGAATTCCACATGATGTCGTGAAAGCAACAATGTGTTCTTTAGGATGTTGTGTGTTGTCACCTTTGAACTTTGGAAAGTTCTTGCATGGGAACCCATTGGTAGATCGTGGAGAGGTGGCTCAAGAGCAAGCGGGCCCGTATTCCTTCCCCATGGAACAATGGGTTGAGGTATTTCTTCTTCATCTACCATTTTCATTTCTGCTTCTACTCTTGCTTCTACGAATTCTTCTTCAAATTCTTCTTCTTCTGGGAGTTCAATGCTTAATGGTGGTTGAAAAATGGGAGAATTTGAAGGTGGAGTATCCATAGGAGTTTTGATAGGATTTCTTGGTGAACTTCGTGAAGATTCAGATGGAGAGGAGGCTTGAGAGAAGAAGTATGGGTTATCTCTAATTCATTCTTGCTGATTTTGTGAAGCCTCAAAATTGAAATCATCAACACCTCTTGACCTACTCAACCTGGTGTATCTTCCTTCAGCCAGCTTTTGGAAACTTTTGTAGTCAGAAAATGAAAGGACACTGTGGAATGAGAAAAGTCACTTGCAAAAATCAGCAGTGTATCTTTCAGCAATGGAACTTCATGAACTCTCTTTTCGATTTTTTTAATATGATTTTCAGACCTTGCGGTCATATATTGGGTGTAGATGCTGCTAAATCTGCCCCACGGTGGGTGCCAAAAACTGTTGGCGAGAAAATTTGTTGTGTGGAAAAACTTGTGGATTTCTTTCCAACGCTCTGGGAATCTAAGTCCCTCTACTTAACCGGTGCAGCTTCCGTATGTGCATGTGCGTGAAAAGGTGGATTTCTGTGGTGGCCTTTTGACCGAGGATCCAATAGGGGCACTCCACTGACCCTGCGGCAAAGCTAGCAATATCTTGCTAGGGAAGTCTTCATCTATAGAGTGGGAAAGGGGAGTGAGAAAAGAGGTAAGAGAACTAATGCTGCAGGTAGAAAATCAGATTCCTTCACACACTAGTTAGAAACTTCAACACATGCATTCATGAGAAGAAACAACCCTGCAAATAACAACAAGACCAAATAGAATTTGATGAACACAAAGTATCATGAAACCCCTTAGTCAAAGAAAGCTAGAAAATCCTTCTTGTATTGATTGCTTAGACAAAAGTTGTACATAGTGGAGAAATGGAAGAAATTGAGAAGGGGGAATAGAAGAAAATGGCTATCTCCTTTGTTCTCTCAAGGTGCAATATACTCTTGAGTTTACAAGATCAATCACCAACCCTTTGAAATGGGAATGGATTTACAATTTATAGAATAGAATATGACTCTTCATCTTCCTCATGACCTTTCAAATACCTTAATATGACTTAAGACTAGTTCATATTCCACTTTAAATATTTAAGTCCCTTTTATAATAGCAAGGTGACTTAATTTACATTATGTTTCTAAAGTCACTTTTAAGTGACTTAAAGGTATATATAAAAGTGCAAACCCCAATGAAGAATTAGAAAATTTGAAAGTGAGAGAAATTTGGGGGAAGAGGAGAGAGAAAAGAGAGAGAGAAGAAGAAGAGGATATGTCTCTCGATGAAGTCTGTTGATCCTCGTTGATGGAAAGCTCCAAATGCAACAAAGTTCTGAATGTCCCATTGTGCCAAAACTGCCCTTTGAGTGTGACTTACTATTTTTAGTAAATGGTCATTTCCACTATTTTCTACTTCAGATAATCATTCTAGCCTTTTGGAGATCTTCAATGCACACTGCTCTTTCCATAGCCACTTTTGATGAAGACTTGCCAAAAATAGCAAGCATGTATAGGAAAACTTACTATTTTTAGAAAGTGTGTTTCCAGTGCTCAATTTGTGATGGAACATACTTTTTGGACTCTTCTTGTTATTACAATCACACCCTCCAAATTTCACATAGTTTTGCCCACTAGAATGCCTAGAAATAATTTTTGAAATTTTGACCTGGCAGTGGCTTCAGGCACAGAGCTATCATGGTGGCCATTAATGGAGCTCAAAATTTGTAGGTCTAGTTTTTGTCTCCGTTTTCAATGAAAACAACTCCATTGCAATAGGTTTTTCATTTGGAACTCATGTGCAAGTTTTTAGCTCATTTCCATTACCGGAATGATGGGAAATTCGACGAATGTGAGTCGGTGCACAAAGTGAGGGTTTTGTTGGAGCAAATGATTTTGGGCACCATTTGACCTCTTGTTTGTTGGATCTTTATCACCTTGAAAAATGAGGAATTCTACAAAATATGGCATCTCGATCTGACTTGTATCTTGCAAGATATGAGGATTTTTCGATCGGGTGACTTCACGGTTATCTAGCAAAAAATCTCCATTTTTCTCTTCGTTCTTCGTCATTTCACTCCATTTTTATATAAGGCCTGAATATTTCTATGCATTCATGGTTTTAAGATTTTATTTGGCCATGGAAGATCTGGTTCAGAGCAACAATGGTGGACTGGGTGTCTGGACAATCATGCACGGAGCCATGGCAGCAAGGTGAGGAGTTGTGAAGGAGAAATGAGAGGAAGAAAATGGATAAGTGTTGGATTTAAACTTTCAAAACATGAACATGGAGGGGATGGGCACACTGTTATGTCCCTGACCTTTAGGGATGTGAGGGACATCAATTTCCATGGTGGTCAATGTGATGCCATGTGTCCCCGATCCAATGACAGGGAATGCATGCTCCAAATAAGCACCTGGGGGCTGAACAACGGTCATGTGGGTGCCCAAATGACTCCCCATAGGGGATGGGAAAAGTTCTCAAGGTCTTATGTCCCCCACTTCAGGTGAATAAGGGACAAAAAATTCCACGGTGGTCCTAGAGGTGACACGTGGCGCCCGATCCAACGGCATGGAATGGATGCTCAAAATAACCACCTGGGGGTTGAACTGTCAAGTCTGGAGGTCATATGAGGGTCCAAGAGGTCACATGGTGCTGGGTTCATTTTCCAAGGGTTGATGTACCTAACCTCAGGGATTTTTGGGACATGAAATTCCGCTAGGCTCTTGGTGTTGACATGTGTCCTCTCGAAAAAATGACTAAGTCCTGAACTGCCTTTGAGAGGGTAACTTGGAATGAAGATAACTTGAGCTCCCGATGGAATTTATTGGTGAAATTTTATATGATCCTGAATGGAAATGGTATTTTAAATCCAATGGTGTGGGTACCATATCCTGATTTGGCCATATGATCCCTGAAAAATCGGAGTTTTTATCTGGGACTCCACTTGTGCTTGAGAAAACTTCCTGTCCATCATATGCGCCAAGGTGTTGTGAAATTTTTATTTTACCATCATGTAGGTATTAGAATCCTATTTTTGATGATGTTTTTTTACTTATAAATCCATTCGAGCTCCCAAAATCTTCTTCTGAAGCTCAGCAGCTGTTTTAGGCCTGTGTACCGCCTAGGCTTGTGAACCTTGTTTTTTACTTAGACTGCTCCAAGTCTTGCAGAACTTCCCCAAACCTTCCAAAATCATTTCCATGATGTTCCAAGGTATTTAATTTGCCTCCATGTTTATTTTTCTCTTCCATTTCACTCCAGGGGGGATCCGATCCTAGGAAGGCCAGTGATAGCCCTTCCCTATACTGCCATGAGATAGTGTCTTTTTAGAACTCCCTAAAATCACCTAGGTGGAATGAGTGCACTTTACTAAATCACCTAGGGGACAAATTTGACATCAAATAGGGGGTGATCAGACTGATGGATTTGACCTGGGGTGCCTAGGAATGAAATTTTTTCCATAGGGGTATAGTTGTCGTGCTTGGAAACTTCCAATTTCCCTGTTGCACATTTTCACGACAAAAATCGGCTAAGTCATCCTTTCTCTATATCTTGTTTAGGGTTTCATATTTCAAGTCTTAGTTTTCTAGTATCATTTCTGTAATTCATCATTTATACATCAATTACTATGTAATACTTATATTTAATCAATTTAAATTAAATTAAATCAATTTCATCTAATGCTGATTGAGTCTTGTGCATATAGCTAGGGTTTTTTTTTGTAGATACATGTGTGAAATGGGAACCCTAAAGTGAAGTAGATGTGATATAAAGAAAAGTTAAGAAGACACTATCAGGCATTGAAAGAATTAAATATACACTCTTCACCGGATGACGGTAACACCCAGATTATAAACTAGTGCCTTGGGTGATCCTATCCATACCACAGCACTACTTGTATAACACACCTATAGGTCATTATCTCCTAGATGAAGCATAAAAATTATAGATTGATCATGTTCCACCATCACTCTATCCTAGATTCAGTACAAACAATCATGTATCAACTAATTCACTCATCCTCTTTTTTTCTTGTACTTATTTTCCATTGCGTATTTATATTTTTGTATTCATAATATATCGATTTATTACCAAATATCTTAATAAGATTTAATTTATGCTATATCAGTGTGATGTGGCATGCCTATACTATGTTCCCTAATCCTTTGTTCCTCAAAACCCTTGAACAATGTTTGGAGTTAATTTTCTCTTGTTAAGGCATGAATCGATGAACTTTGCATGCTTGGAAATCAAGGAAGCTAAACTCTTTGACGTAGTTGAGTGGTTCAAAATTGTATTAAGTATTTATATAATTTATATGTAGCTAATTTAGGTAGATTTAGGGAACCCTTGAGTGCTTTTGGAATGATATTTTCAAGAGGATCCTATAAGAGTACCATGTGAGTTATACGGTGATATTGAATTTCTTATATAACCTTCTTTAGGCAAAATATTTTGATAAGACCAAACCCAGGAAGATGAAATGACCCAAGAATATATTAAAATATAAATATCAAGAGAAAAAAATTACAAGACCATACAGTTTGGCCAATATTGGACCCCACATCCGAACCATTTGTATGACAGTTCTAGATATAGAAGAGGACAAGTAAAATAAGAAGTTATGACATGAAGCATAAAGGTTTACTACTTTGGTGTAGACACAAAATTATACACTTAGTATTATTAAATCATGGATTTAGTATGTCATTATATGCATGCTTTTAGATAAGATTAATAAAAATTAACAACACTTTTTTAATTTACATTGATATTGCTTTATCTTTCCATGCTTTTGTCCTTTACTTTTTGAATTATCCCTTTAATTTTGGACATCACAAAATGTGTTACCCATCTTAGCACTTCTTGTTTTATATTTTTATATATTCAGACATTAGTGCCCAACAAGGGGCAAGAATACTGGGCATTATTGTCCCCCTTGGGCACTTCTATCCATTTCCCTTATTTTCTTATGTTTAAAATGCCACGTCAAATGTTATCTTTTATTAACTTTTATTTATCAATTTAGGCCAGCTTTTAGGATTGTTAATGAAGAAATTAAAGCAAATGAATCATATATAAACATGAACTACTAACTATTATAAGGGGAATTGGGAAATTAGGCAATTGGGATATTACTTTCTATCTACTACTTGGGCAAAAGGAACACTGGAGGACTAAATTAGGGATGCATTATTCATTGATAGGAAGGGATATTTCTTGGGGAAAATTATTTGTATACTATTATCTTGGTGCAACTAGCACAAGTGCAACCTAGCTTCAAGGGACATAATTCTATCACATGCACACCATAACTACATTGATTTACGAAATGTAGTGCGTTGCTCGATGACAATTACATTTGGGCGGACCGTCGATGTCATTCCAAATCAATTATATGCAGATTTATATTTATCCTAATGTGTTCTTGAGCCTTATGGAGGTAGCTAGGGTTTGTTTTCCAGCTACTGGTGTGCCAAAAAAACCCTACAAAAAATTGGATGTAGCATAGAAAAAGTGAAGGAAACATGATCGGACCTTGAAAGAACCAAATCTCGACTACTAGGTCACTATCACAATGGGAAATAATGTCCCATTACAGGTACTACCATCCAACATATTTTCATACCACTATCCTCTAGATGAAGCACATAAAGTCTATATCCAACCTATTTCATCATCATTCAAGTCCAAATCTAGTATAAACAATGAGTTATTGGTTAAGTAACTTTTATCCTCTTGTTGCTTGTACTTGAATTCCATTATAATATTCTTCAAATTGACAACATAGAAGAATGTAAAGATAGATATGTCCTATAAGAGATAAAGAGATGAACTAATTGAATTATGAATGTGATTATTTTTCATAGCGATGGAGTGTAGTCAAAATTTTCATTTCAAAAGGACAAGTTATGAAATTTAAGTGTCTTCAATAGACATGTGTTGGGATTCTACAAATTTATGGGAATCATGTCTAGGAGGAAGTAAACTACTTTAGAGTGATTTCATTAGTTCTTTGAGTGTCGAATAATAGGAATAAGTAAGAAAGTCATGAAATAGGGATAAATATGTGGAATTAGGTTTGGTATATGCACACAAGTCATGATTTAGGTACAAATCCAATGTTTTCATTTCCAAATGATCAATTGCCAAATATAGGTGTCGATATGAAACAAAATCCTTTCTTTGGGGATGGCTAGAGGGGAATTTTAATTTCAAAGTAATATGTAAAATGTAAGATTTGATTGAAATTGCAGCGAAGATAATAAAAATTCAGCTGAAATTTGCCTAAACTATTTTTTAATAATTTAATATACATATGAAAGATCTCCGATTCACTATCTTAATTATTGTAATGGACTATATTAACAAGGGGAAGTAAATTTTAATGATTAATCAACTAAGTTGTATGAATGAGACAAACATGATCATGCTTAAACTTAACTATGAGTAAAGAAAGCCTTAAAGATAACAACACAATAATATACGCATAATATTTCGTTCTTGTGAAGATAATGAGATATATAAGAAAATACATATGGTTCATAGGAAATTTGAGAAAGAATGCAGATGATTTAGGATTAAAAAAATGACTTAATGATTAAGGGAAGTTTCTAGAACTAAAGGGCACATGCTAACTAAGTGGTAACCACAAAGCCTTAAGGAATCCACGAGAGGGATCAAAGGAATATCTACATGATAAATGGATAGGCCAGTTATCATGCAAATTCTATAAATAATCTCTTTAATCTAACTTATAATACTTTTAATTGGATTTTTAGTTAATGAATCATTCAGAGTGAGATATCACATTTTAAAGAGGGTTTTAGGGAATTATATTTTATTTTTAGGGTTTCATAGATGTTTAGAGGCGGATCGGACATTCTTGTTGGAAAATAAATGTGTTAGTGATCACATTTGTTATTGGTGAGAAATAATATTATAAAGGTTAGTATTAATGTTAATATGAAATATATTATGTGAGGTGAGTTGTTAATACAACTCACATATGAAGTAATACATAGTGAAAATAGGGTGTGAGGCATGTGCATGGAGATGGAGGACCAAAAAGTGGTCAATTTTTTTTTTCCATTTTGCACATAACATGAGTGCATTATGGTTCGGTTGCATTATAACACGACCATACAATGAAATGAGCACATTCTAACACGCTTGTGTTATAATGCTTATAACGTGAGTGCATTTTTTACTGTGTAAATTTGATTTTTTTCATTGAGAAAAACAAAACACAAGCACATTTTTTATGTTTGGCTTGAAAGCAAACTATCCAACCTTTGACTTGGATATCTAAGCCTAAGGTTTAGACTGTAATTCGTGAATAAATTTTTGTTTTACAAAAAACCATAACAATCTCAAGTGTACGCCCGATTTCTCATGTGTTATAAGATAATATTCCAAAAAGAATGACTATGACATCAAGCTCTATTTTAGGTTTGTGTTAATGTATTTATTTCTAAAATCCAATTAGTTTAATATTTTCATCCTTAATTTATTTTACTAGTGCCTTTTTTTTCTTATCAAAACACATGTATCATTTTACATACATAAATTATGATTTTCCCATCCAAATTAAAAAAATGTCTTTATCTAAAATCCATTCTACAAACATTTTAAAAATTATTTTCAACTATTTTTCTCAAAATTAGGGGGTGTACACACAAATATTTCATTTTCGAGATGTGTTCACTTTGAAAATTAGTAAAAAATTATATATTCATCCAAAAATATGAAAAATTAGCAAGACCTAATACATGGTCTTAGCTAACTTTCTACTAAAGGGATTTGTAAAATAGTTTACAAAACTCAAAAAATAAGGGGTGCACACACAACACTATGTTATATTTTTGACACAAAAATAGGCACACTTTGTGTGCACACCACATTTAACCTTCTTAATCTCCACCATTTATAAAAATAGTAGTTTAGAAACTAGATTCTAAGCACTACGATTCTTATTCTTATCACATTGTCAAATTTTGAGCATATGCATGCCAAATTATTAGTTGAATTTCAATTTTTATATTTTAGGTGGAAAGTGGCCACTTTTGACCCCCTTTTGGTCCCCCATTTCCATGCATATACCATGTGAGAGTTTTTTAGGGTGTGGTTAGTTGTTGGGAGATAATCTAGGTGGTTAGAAAAATCTTCCTAGATTAGTGACATGGTTGTAGGAGTTAAAATAACTATCTTTATATATTTTTAAACTTTTTGATAGAATAATTCTGATTTGTGGTTGCGTGAGACATGCATGGATGAAATTGTAAAACCCACATTTGGTATCAAAGAAGTTTTTCGAAAGAGGCATCTCTATTTTTAACTTCAGCCATGTTTTAGATTGTGAGGTATATTTAGGGAAAGAGCGAGCAGATACCACAAACCTTGCAAAAAACCCATTACCTTTGTTTGTGCTCATCCATTTGTTGTAATGTCAAAATGTGCAAACAAAGGCTAACAGGATACCACGGACCTCGTGCAAACCCTTTGTTCTTGCATTCACCCTTCTTGCATATTTTTCAATGGTACTAGTGGATACCATAGACCTCGTAGAAAACCCACTAACATTCGTCATTAATTTTCATGGCCTTTCTCCTTACATCATGTTCTCTATATCCATAGTTTTCATCCATTTTGTTCATCATTTTCATACCCCTATAATTTTTTTAAGAAAAGCCTTAGATTCTAGTTTTTTGTTTGTGATCTATGCATTCAAGAGAATATTTATGCTTCGTTAAATTCAATCAAAGATAGGATTTAATAGATTTTAAATGGTTTACAAAAAGAAATAATTACATTGAAAATTACAAGATCCTTTTCTACGAGGCCACACATCTTCATAATAATTTGACATCTCATATTTACATAGATTTGTAAATATTTTCCAATAACAAGTGTTTTCATCTAATAGATTCCCTAAAACATTATATTACACGTAGATCCCAAATTTCATTTAGTCTGTAGATCAAGTTTAACATTGCTCAAAGTGCATATTTTAACATACATCTTTGGTTGCATCGGCTTAGCTCTCCATACTATACCATTGGATGGGAAATAAAATAAATGATTTTGGTAAGTTTGACAACCTACAATCACAATTTCATCCATGCATGTCTCACGCAACCACAAATCCAAATTATCTTCAACCTCTAACATTAGAACTATGACTTACATTATTAATATCGAGTTATATTGGAAGAATTTGTGGGTAGTGCATTTAACGGATTGTACTTGATTTGAGTATACATTTCAATAAACATAAACCTCTAATTGCTTGATCAACCATTGAAGAAAATGGTTTGTGTATCATATTTGCTTAGTCGAGGTACACTGTATTGGTCCTTTTGTGTAGTGAAATAAGGCCAACTCACCACATCGATGGTATTGCATTACCATTTTTATTTATTTCAAACTCTACAACATTCATTTTGATATGGATCAACTACTCTAGGTGATCTCTACCTTGAAAGCAACACAACTCGGCTCAATAACAAAAAAAATCGAAAAAGACATCAATTTGGACCCTTGTGCGGCTTGGAATGGACACAAAATCAATCTATTTATCCTTTTCTCAAAGCATTTCCATGGTGGTCAAAACTATACCTTAACAGAAAGTCTTTCTTGTATTTGGTAAGCTCAGTATTTGTCTTGGTGAAGGATCTTCATTCGGGCTCTCTCATGTCTTTGGAAATTTCCATACATGCACGACTTGGCTTGGTGGCTCCCTCCACACAATCATGTGTTATGGAATTCAATGTTTCAAACCCTCGTAAAACCGAGCTCTTCCTATGTTAGATCCTTTTTATCCCTAGCTCAGATTTTGTTGCTTCTCACTACTTTAGTGGTGAAAGATCCAATGACCCTTGTGAATCGGTTTTACACAAACCTCGAAAACAATGTAGTGGAAATATATCCTAAATGAGCTCTAAAGGAGTGGTCCCATGCTGGGGGAAACCACAAGGAAACTATGCGGACAAGTGGTCCCATAGTTTATTTAATTTTTTATGAACTGCAAAAATAAAATCTCTTCTTGAAAAAATGGACACTGCTACATAGGGAGACTGTTCTAAAGAACTCAAATGGGTGGGGGATGAAAATTTTTGTATCTAAATTCCATGTTTTTAGGCCACCTATCCACATAGCACTAGTAGATGGTTTTCCCTCCAAATGCATTGTAGAAATAATTGGAAGACATGGGACCCCAACGCTGCTAATTTCTCCTATAAATGCTTTTGTAAGATCTTTGAAAACTTATGCATTTCCCCTAGCATGGGATTTATCATTAAGAGGGTAGTCCCATGTTGGGGGATATTGCTCTTATTTGTATGGGAAATGTGGTAGCTTGTTTAAATAAAATATTTTTGTTCTAACATCCAACAAAATTCTTAAAATTTCTCGGTAGAGCTACATTTTAGGGAGAGGATTTCCAACCCCATTAAGCAATTGGGGGCACAAAAAGTAGTTGCTTATAAATTTTAGGGAGCTTTTGTGACACTTTGCATTTCAATTTAAGCTTCCCTCTCAATTTTTCCTTCTAATAATATATTAGGGATTCATGGGACCATACTTATATGTTAGTGCTAAATACTCTTATTTTGTCTCTGCGCAGAAAAATAAAAAATCGTGGGACCCTATTAATGTTAAAATATCCATTTTTTCCTCTACCTCACTGCTAAAGTTTTTAGCTTTCACTCGCATGGGACAATAACCTAAAAGATAAGTGAAACACTAAAAGTGGGTAAAGTATTATGTTTTAAAGAAAGAATATTTTACGTGTAAAGGGGTTGATTTTTTTTAAAAAAATTGGGGGATTTTTATTTCAAAAGGGTAACTATAAATAAGAGGGAAGGGATCTATTTTCTCTTATGGAATTATTGTAAACTATTTTTTGAAAAGGGGTTGGAAAATATAGGCTAGGTCACTATATATGGATGCATTATCGATCGAAACCAAAATCCAAGGATTTTATAATGGGGGTTATGTAAATTAGGTGGATCTCAAATGTCAACAACAATTTAGGAAATATTAGAACTCCATTACATGTCCTTCTCTTCCCCATGCTTGTGTTATGCCGTGTAGTTTATTTTCATGTGTGGAAGTGTTGAATATTGTACACTAAAACATGCCCAATATCTCAGAAACACGCTCTTCTCATATGGGCGGGATTTTTGACCCATAGGTTTATGGGGTGGTTTTGGCCCATGGTTTTGGTACCCACGGTATTGTAAAACTGCTTAAGTAGTTACCTATTAATGTACTTTTGATAGGTGAGACATGATTATTGTAGGTGTGTGTGAGTTCAAGTGTGAATTCAGGAGATTTTGTTGAGTATAGCTTCAAATAGATTTGGGTATTGTATTGAGAGAAAGGTGGCTTGTAATAAAATTTGAGCAAGTGATTCTTGGTGGAAGTATCCCAAATTGGGTGAACCACATTAAATACTATCTCTATATTGTGTTCTTTTATTTTCTACACTTTTATTTCAAATCTACAATATTTTATGCATATTAGTTTCTATTGTTGTGATTTTATGTGGGATTGTTCCACATATTTTATCCCTTATTTCCTAACACTTGGTGTTAGAGCTTGGTTTAGTTTGTTGAAGTGTCGAATCACTAGGAAAGTTTTAGCTTGAGTGGGAGCTATGAAAGATGATAGAATATCAAGGGTTGATAAATTCAATGGGATAAAAATTAGTCTTTAGGAGATGGAGATGGAAGATTACCTTTATCCAAGGATCTTTATATTTTTCTTTATCTGTGAAAGGAAACAAATCCTTGAGCATGAAGGATGCAGAGTGTGATTTTCTAGATAGGAAGGAACTTGGAATAATCTGGCTATTTCTTTCATCTTCGGTATTATTTAATGTTTCAAAGGAAAAGAATAAGAAATAACTTATGGATGCATTAAGGAAGTTATATGAAAAACCCTCTACCTCTAACAAGATATTTTTAATGAAAACGTTGTTTAATATGAAGAAGTCTAAGAATATTTCAGTAGTAAATCATTTAAATGATTTTGATACGATTGTGAATATGCTAGCTTTGGTTACATTAGAATTTGATGAATAATTTAGGGATTTATTAATTTTGTGCTCATTACCTAAGAGTTGGAATAGCACTGTAATGGCAAAGAAGAAACTCGCCCAAACTAACTCAAAGTTGAAGTTTGAGGACGTTGTAGGGGTGATTCTAAGTGAGAAAATTCAAAGAAAAATATTTGGAGAATCTTCTACTTCAAGGAATGCTTTGAAAATAGAAAGTAGAGGAAGACGAGAAGAATAGAGGAAGTTGTGGAAAATTGAAAGATTAGGCAAGGTCAAAATACAAAAGCAAGATGGTATCTTGGCATTGTGGAAAGTCCGGGCGCATGCAAAGAAGGATTATTGGGAGCTTTAGGACAAGAAGAACCAACATGAAGAAAACAATGAGGTGAATGTCACAATAGGTAATTTCTTCCAGGATGCTTTGATTCTTTCTTTGCATAATATTTCTAAATCTTGGGTTTAAGATTCAGGGGCTTCTTTCCATGATACTCCACATAGACATTATTTTGTTGATTATGTTCAAGGGTATTTTGGGGATGTTTTTCTTAGTTATGAAGATCCTTACAACATAGTTGGAAAAGGTTTTGTTTATTTTTAGATGTAGAATGGGAATACATGGTTGTTGAAGGATGTCATACATGTACCTACATTAAGATGAAACTAGGCATTGGCGGGGTAGTTGGGAAATGATGGTTGTATTGTGATATTTACAATAGAATATTGGAAGGTTACCAAGGGTGCTCTTGTGGTGGCAAGAGGTAAGAAGATTGGAACCTTGTATTTAACCACTTTGATAGCTCAAATTATTGTAATCTTGTGGATTCGAGACACAGATACAACATTGTGGCACTATAGGCTCGGTCATATGAGCCATAAGGGCATGCAGATCATAAAGAAGAATTTTCCTAAATTTATAGAAACAAGTTTGAATTTTGGTGAGAACTATGTATGTGGGAAACAAAAGAGAGTAAATTTTCTCAAGGTTGAACTTGTGAAGAAAGAGATTAAGTTGGTTATGGTACATTCGATTTGTGGGGGTCGGACCGGGTATCATCTTTTAGGTTTCAAATTATTATGTTACTTTTATTGATGATGCAACAGGAAAGTTTGGGTATATTGAAGTAGAAACAAATCTAATGTATTTGACACTTTTTTAAAATGGAAAGCCTTGGTAGAGAATGAAACAGTATTAAGATAAAATTTATTAAGTTAGATAATGGAGGGGAGTATTGCAGAATGAGTTTAATGATTATTTTTCTAAGAATGGAATCCACAGGAAAAATACAATTCTAGGAACTCCGCAATAGAATGGGGTGTCAAAAAGGATGAACATGACAATAATGGAATGTACTAGGAGCATGAGGTTACATGTGGGACTACCTCTTTATTTTTGGGAAAAAGTGGTGAGCACAATTGTGTACTTGATAAACAGAGGACCCTCAAGTGCCTTGGATGGAGGAATACCTGAGGAGGATTGGTCTGGTAAGAAATTTGATTACTCATTTCTTAGAGTCTTTGGATGTGATCTATTTGTTGATATAGACAAGGATGATAGGACCAAGCTAGAGGATAAATAAGAAAAAAATAATTTCATTAGTTATGGTGGTGATGACTTTAGATATAATGTTTGAGTATTAAGGATCTCAAATATGAACAATTTACATAGAAATGATATTCCTCACTATTAATCCGCTGTTGCACACACTTACATTTATATAGGAAATAGTGATCCTATATTCTAGAAAGTTGGTACAACAACTCCTCAACAAACATCTAAAATCTCCTAAGTTTGCGAGTTGAGTGAATCACTCCAAACTCAATTAACAAGGCTAATATAACAAACTCATAATGGATAAAAATATTTACCATACGGTAACACCCTATACAATGTAATCAATAATTTTCCTAACATTCCCCCCCTTAATGTTTACATGGTAGTAAAAACTGTCACACATATTTTGTAGCTTGTCACCCATGCTTACTCATGATCGTGGTACAACACTCAAACTAAAGGTAGAAGAAGGAAAACATCAAATTATTAATAATAATGTGCTGTTAGGAACACATCTAACCGACGAGGATGGGAACACACTCAAGAATCATTTTCTTATCAACCAGTCACTCTAGGGAACACATTTGACCTAACAATGTGGGAACTCAAGCAAGAACACATATGAAAAGCCTCAATGGTTTTCCATAGGCTAACCACAAACCTAGGTATAAATAGGAACACATATGACTATTCAAACTCTTAAAGAATCATGATGCCGCATTTCACTGTGTTATCTATTCTTCACTATGTTATTACATTGGGGAATTATGTAGGAATACTCATATACACAAGTGAACAGGAACATACCACATCTATTATTATTTTTCATAGCACGCTAAAATCCACACCAAATAGAAATGTTGAAATCAAACAAAATGCACACTAAAATAAGTCACACCATTTTAAATAAAAAGAACACATGTGCCACCAAATTAGTGAAGTGGCCCCGTCATCAAGCGACTAACAAGAGAGGTTGTTGGTTGTCCTCCAACCTCTAATGCCTCTCGTTCTCAAGTTGTTTGTTCCTTTACACTCAATAAATTCCACATTGGGTTTATTTTGTCTCCCCCCACAATGTGAAACAATTTATTTCACGGACGTCGGGTAACACCAAAAATGCATCTCGTGAGGCAAATTGTTTTTAGACTCATTTAACTAGACAACTACAATTTCAACGACTATAAACAAGATGACACAAATAAATTTTTTTACACTTGATACTGACTATTGATGATAATAAATACTTGAATCTTTTATAATGAAAAAATACATTATCATTACTACTGATGAAGAAATAATTTTGACTCTCTTGACAATGTGTTTAATTCTTTTTGCAACTTGGAAACAAACAAAGACACTATTTAATAAAACCAAACAAAATGTGAAAACACTTTATAACCACTTAAAAAGAAATATTTTTCACAAAATATAAAAGACATATAAACTAAACAAATCTTAAATACCACAAAATGAAAAACAAACCTAAGACAATAGACACTAATATAAAATAACCCGAGAACGATGCAATGAAGAATTTTGAGTAGGAGCTCAATGCAATGTTTATCATTTTGATAGGGCACACCACGAGGATTTGTACATGCAAGATGGATTTTCTGCAAGAAAAGGAGACAAGTAGAAAGATTCAATGTATACACTTTGACTGCACATCAACTAGTGATATAATTTGAAGCTAATAGTGATCTGCACACATTATTGAGGGACAAGATTCTTCTAGGCTCTCACGTCCTTCTGTAAAAATAGTGAGGTGATAAATAATTTTTAAGTTCACAATCACATCAATGGGAAATGGTAAAAACTCAAGGTTGTGTCATATATGAGCTAGGTTCAGGTCTTTGTGTAATATATTCACAATCACACAAACTAGAAAGTCATAGATCAATACATAGCTACAAATTTTGGAATATGCAGGAAAGGAATTGGTAAATGTTTCCCAATGGAAAGAGATTGCTAGAGTGTTGAATGGAGGTAGACCACAATTGAAGATACCACCCAAGGATTCAACGCTACCACATACTTTTACCAAGAAGAATAACAAGCCAAATAATCTCTATCAAATAAAAATATTGGACTTATCACCGCGCAACCACCGATAACAAAGCTAAATAGTACATGGGAAAATTATCAATCCTTATTCACGGAAGAATTTAAATAGAATAAAAATATTCATTAATTCATAAGGCACCACCCCCTCAATAGATATTTTCCACATATACAAGTAGTTTAATCCAAGTTGTCAATAATCCAACCCTCTTAACTATGCATCATTGGCATAATTCTTTCAAAAAAGAAATATTTAGACATCAAAATTGGGGAGATAATAATGAAGAAAATATGAATCAATATTATGAGGATATACCTCACATGCAATAGACAGATCGTACACATATCTAGGTTCACAAAATGGCATTCAAAAATGGAAATGCTTGTAAAATACTCTCATGGATCCCTACTACGATACCAAATATCATGTATGAGAAATTTACACAAAGAATAATATTCTTCACTATTAATTTACATAGTATTAATATTCTTCACTATATTCTTAGAACTTGGTATAACAACTCCTCAACAAGCATCTAACAATATCCTAAGTTTGTGAGTTGAGTGAATCACTCCAAACTCACATACAAAGATAATATAACAAAATTATAATGGCTAAACAATATTTACCATACGGTAAATGCCCTATATAATGTAAACATTAATTTTCCTAACAAAGGACATGAAAATAATTTGATCTAGGGATGTGGAATTTAATGAGAAAGTTATTTATAAACAATAGTTGTAGGAAAACATGGAAGAATCCAAGAAAAAATATACGGTGGTAGAGGATCTTCCAGATGGGAAAGTGACACATGAATCAGTTCAGAACCTATTCAACAGAACCCCAAAATCGTATTTTGAGGAGGTATTATAGGAAATAAGAGCACCTAAAAATTTTCTCCTTCCATTTATTATTTATTTCTCACCGATGGTGGAGAGATAAAGTGATTTGATGAAGAAATGCGGGTAGATGTTAGGAAGAAGTGGGAGCAAGCCATGGATGAAGCGCACCTCTCTCATAGAGAACCATACTTGGGATTTGGTGAAGCTACCCAAAGGAAAAGAGAATTTCAAAACAAGTGGGTGTATAGGGTTAAAAAGGAATAAGGAGGAAAGAAAAGATAAAATGCCCGGTTGGTGGTCAAGGGGTTCACACAGAAAACAAGTGTAGATTTTGATGAGATTTTTTCTCCTGTAGTAAAAATGAATTCTATTAGAACTATTCTTGGAATAATGGCAATAAAATACTTGCACTTAGATTACCTATATGTAAAAACTACATTCCTACATGGCGATTTGGAGGAGGATCTATATGCAACAACCAGAGGGATATGAGGTCAAAGGTAAAGAGGAGATGGTGTGTAAACCGAAGAAGATATTGTATGGCTTGAAACAAGCTCCACATTAATGGTATAATAAATTTGATAGCTTTATGATGGATCAAGGTTATATTAGATGTCATTCTGTCCATTATGTGGAGGGAAACATTTAGTGGCATTTTTTGTAAACTCGTGAATATTTGGGTTTCTAGAAATGGAAATGGCAAATTTTCATCAATCGGTTGCCACCTATTTTACCAGAAAATTCGGTCGACATGTCCTTAGTATGGCTCAGTTCACCTAGTATTTACAGATATAAATGAACCTATGCATGTAATTCACCAATGTTCCGAATACACTTGTGCCCATATTCACCGAAGTATATAACTATATATAGTGATAACGCATATTGCGTAGTTCTAAGGTATAATACATATACAACCGTCCAACCTTTTGAAATCATTTCCATAGAAGCCTAACCCCAATCCACCCAACCTCTTGTGGTCACTCTAAGAATTACCACCCAACCCAGTCGTCTAACAGAGTCATCCAAAAAGTCATCCAATGGAGCCATCCACAGACTCCGTCCAACATAACCATTTGATTGAGAGTCGCATCTAAGCATGATCCATCCAATTGTTGGTCTTCCAAATCAAAGCCGTACAAATCAATGCCATTTATCTCAAATCCATCCAACTCAAAGTCGTATGAGTGAGAGATCGAGCCATCCAACTATTGGTTTTCTAACTCAAAGACCGTTTCATGATTGTCTTGTTTGGCACCATTTCCATGGATTCGGGAAAGCATGGTAAGAAGCTTGCTGCAAGTTCAAAAAGAGTAACAAGACATTGTTTGGCTATTTTGGAAACTCACAAAAAATGACTGATGTGTTGAGATCTGTGGAAAATATAGGTATGTACTATCTACTAATTTACATATTTTTATTATTATATTTTTCACTATATGTTTCAAATTCTCTTTAAACTCTTGTTTTATTTTTTATTTAGTGTTGTTAATAATATAAATAATTAATATTATTTATATTGCACTTTTAAATGCATACATTTTTCAAACACCTTCACAAACTAATATGTTTTGAGATATTAATCTTGATGATCCTTTCAGTTTTAATGGTTTGATTGATCAAGAAATTCATTCACTTGATGACATTGAAGTAGGGAAAGATTCATCAAATTCTCATCCAACACCAATAGAGGAATCTTCTATTCCAGTGTCTATTTATAGAAAAAGGAGACATGAGGATATAGATATTCCTATTGAGAAACCAGATTCACAAGTTGAAGTTGAAGAAAGTAAAAAAATCTAACTAAAGCTTCGCTGGATTTAAAAGTAACTTCACATATAGTGACACATTTACTTATTAAAAAATAGAAGAAGCACTAGAAGTTTACAAAAGTTGTTAAGAGGTTCCATTTTCATGTACATCCCCTCTTAATGACAACTCTTATAGGCCCAAAAAGTCAAGAAACTTGCAAAAATTCACAGCACACAATGGCTTGGTGAAGATATCTTCAACTTGATCTTCGGTAGAACATAACTTGAGATCTCTATCACCATTTAGTAATTTTTCTCGAATAAAATACATATGAAATTCAATATGCTTAGTCCTTTGATGTTGAACTGGATTCTTTGCAAGAGCAATGCAACTCTGGTTGTCACATAGAAGATTAGTTCTCCCTTTGATGCCCATGTGCAGCTCATCCAACAATATTTTCAGCCACATAGCTTCTTTTACAACTTCCATAGCATTTCTATACTCTGCCTTAGTAGAAGAGATAGAAATTTTTGGTTGCTTCTTGCTACTCCAAGTGATGGCACTTGCACCCAACTTGAAAATATATCTAGAAGTAGACTTTCTATCTACAACATCACCAACATGACCAGAATCACAATAACCAAATAGTTGTGCATCATTTCAAGAAGAATAGAAATGACCATAATTTACTATTCCTTTAATATATTTTAAAATTCTTCTTTCCATTTTCTAATAAACTCATAAGGTTCTTGCATAAATCTTGAAACTACTCCTACTACATAATAAATATCAGGTCTAGTAATAGTCAAATAAATTAGACTACCAACTAGTTGTCTATACAGAGTAGGATCAAATTTAGCACAAGATGGTTTAGGGTCTAACTTAACACCAAATTCAATAGGAATGACAACGGAGTTTACAATCAATCATGTTAAATCTTCTAAGAAAATTCATAGCATATTGAGATTGAGATGCAACAATAGACTTATGAATCTTGAAATATAATCATGCCAAGAAAATGATTTAATAAACCTAAATCAGTCATTTCAAAACATTGTTTTAGCTTTTCTTTAATTCTAACAATTAAATTTCACATCACTTGCTAGTAATCAAAATATCATCAACATAGTAGACAAAAATAATGATAATATGATTGTTATCAAACTTAACAAATAAATCATTCTCGTAACAGTTAGAAAACCAAGTTCCTACAAGAACCTAGTAATTTTAGCATACCAAGCTCTAGGAGCTTGCTTAAGACCATACAAAGACTTTTTAAGCTTACAAACATAAATTTCTTTACCAGGTTCTTCAAAACCTTTAGGCTAACTCATATAGATTTCTTCTTTTAAGTCACCATTTAAGAAAGAATTTTTGACATCCATTTGGTGAATCTCCCAACCATATTGGGCAACTAATGCAAGAAGAACTCTTACAGTTCTCATCTTAAAAACAAGAGAAAAGGTCTCAACATATTCTATACTAGGTTTTGAGTGAAACCATGAGCTACAAGCCTTTCCTTGAACTTTTCAATCTCTCCTAGAGAGTTATATTTAATTTTGAACAACCACCTAGATCCTACAATACTTCTTTTAGAAGGAGGAGGGACTAGTTCCCAAGTGTCATTTTTTATTAAAGCATTATATTCATCCTTCATATCTTGAATACGTATGTCATCTTGAGACGCTTCTTCAAAGGTTTTTGGTTCTACCTCATAGAGGGTCATAAAGGCATGATAGGTATGTTGACTTCTAGTGAACTTTTTAAGACTATCAAGGCTAAGAGTTTTGAACAAGAATTTTAGCTCATTTAGGAATCTTAGTTTGCAGGATAGTTTGGGATGATTTCCCCTCAATATTTATCATATCTAGATTAGGATGAATAACCTCTTGAAATTTTGTTTCCATGGGAGAAGAAATATTAGGCTCTATTTCTAGAGTGCTAGAGGAGGGATAATGAGGATCAGCGAGAGAAAGTTATCTCTAATACTTACACATTCGTTTTTAATAATATGATGCTTGAATGGGTCATAAAATATTAATCCTTTAGTTTTACAGCCATAGCAAAAAAAAATACAAGAGAACGAGGTTGGATCAAGCTTCTTCCTTTTTCCTTTTGGAATGAAGATAGAAGTAGGACTACTAAAGATCTTAAGGTGAGAGATATCAGGTTTTTGCTTTTCCCATACTTCATGAGGAGTATTTTGGAAAAGAGATTTAGTAGGAACTCTATTAAGAATATACAATACAATATTCATTTCTTTATCCTATAAGAACTTAGGCAAATTTGAAGCATGAATCATATTCCTAGCCATTTCTAAGATAGTCATATTCTTCCTTTCTAAAATACCATTTCTTGAGGGCAATAAGGAGTAATTATCTCTCTTTGAATCCCACATGACACACATAACTTATCAAAATCTTTGCTGACATATTCACCTCCATTATCAATCCTAATCCTCTTAATTTGTAGATTAAAAGCATTCTCAACAAGATTTTTAAATTCTTGAAACTTAACTAAGACATCAAACTTCTTCTTAATGAAATAAGACCAAGTCATCCTAGAATAATAATAAATAAATCATATAGCATACAAAGCACCACTAAGAGAGGGAACTTCAAGAGGTCCTCTTACATCACTATGAATTAGTTCTAATAACTCGAGAGGAGATAAGATTATTATGTTTGTGAAAAGGTTGAGCATGTTGCTTACCACGTAGGCAAATTTCACAAGTTTCATGATCTGACTTTATCTTTGGAAGACCAATAACAAAATTCAATCTAGACATATCATACAAGCATTTTAAATTAACATGCCCAAGTTTTTCATGCCAAATGAATATCATTCCTAAAAGATGGAGAAGAAAAGACTTAGATATAAAGCCATCAAAGATATACAAGCCATTTTTTTGAAATCCAGAAGCAATAACATATTTAAACTTATCTTTGACATACCACTTATCTTGTAGAAAAACAAATTTATAATTTTATTTAGTTAGCTGAGAGCAAGAAAAAGATTATTTTTCTGTTTAGGAACATACAAAACATCTTTAATTACACCATTTGACAACTTAACATTGCCACATACTTTAGATCTAATGACAAAGTTATATCCTAGATAGATATTTTACTCACAATTGACAACATCTAAAAGGATACCAGGAGTACAGGTCATGTGCTTAGAATCACCACTGTCAAGAATCCACTTGTTGTCATTGAAAGTTGAGAGGGATGTATACAATAAAATAAACTGATCAACTATATTTTCTTGTTTTTTATTTTTCTTTTGAATTTTGTTTTGATTGTTAATTTTTTTGTTTTTAGCATTCTTGACTAGTCTATTAGTTTTAACTCTATAATCAGACTTTTTGGGCCCAAATTTTCCACACTTATTGCAAGTTCCATTGAACTTGACTTTATAATTTTGAATGTTTTGGAAAGATGAGGCTTATGGTTTTCTTTAAATCTATATTTAATGCTAGAATTCTTATTAGAATGATAATTATTAGACTTTTTTGGGTTGTCTTATGATTATGAGAAAACAAGGCTTGAGAGGCGGTCTCTTTTGAATCAAAATTTTCCATTACTCTCTCTTCTTGAATCAACAAAGAAGACAAAGTGTCTAGATCGGGAAGATCATTTTCATTTTGATAATTAGAGTTAATAATTGCAATGAAATTTCTAAAATTTTCACTAATGTTAATCTGGATTATAAAGTACAGAAGCTTATCTTGAAATAATTCATAGTGGCATCCATCTAGTTGAGCTTTAATGTTTTTAATTTTCGCTAAATAGTTGAAAATTTTCTCATTACCCTTTATGGGTGTTGTAAAAATATAGAAAACCAATTTAATTATTTTAGACAACCTACGCCTTCATGCATGGTCTCTAATTGTTTCCATGCATTTGCGGCAGTGAGTCCATATGACCTATATGCATCAAGAATTCAGCTCCAATGCTTTGCAATAGGATGGATACAACTTTTTGAGATCTCTCGAGAGAAGGTGCTAAGGTTTCAGGGGGCATCTTGTCTCCTGTTGGACATTTTTAACAATAGTCACAAGATCCCAGAGCTTTCTAGCCATGAAACAAGCTTTTAACCTTACCCTCCAGATACTAAAGTTTGTTCCATTTAAAATCCAAGACTTATCTAATGAAAAATTGGAAGAACTGACCATTTTTAATGCTCAGATGGAAATGGAAACAATTATAGTTAAAAAATGAATCAAGGAAGCCAAACAGAGACAAAAACTAGCTACATATCTTTTTAATAGCTATACGAAAGAAAACAACTTGAATTTAGAAAAACAATAACTTGATTTGGTCGAATTTACTAGAAATTTGACAGAGCTTAGTCAGAGTCAAGCTACAAGATTAATTTGAAATCTGTAAGACAAAGGACTTTATAAAATCCACATAACAAAGGGATTTGGGAACCGCGGTACAAAGAAAACAATTGAAAATCCGTGAGCAAGACAAAATATGACATGTGGAGGATTAAAATATGTGTCGATAGATGAGTGGTATGTACTTCATAGTGCAACCACAAAGACTAAGTCAAAAAGATATGTGGATGGTGGAGCCTTTTAAATGGATCACACTTCACAAATCTACCCAAAATTGATAGCTACGAGAAACAAATATACGTGTCACTTTTCAATTAGCTCGCATTTCACAAATGTAGCTAATAAGACAGAAGACAATTAATAAAATGAATACACGAGTCTTAAATTAATTGGATCACTTTTTCGCACTCTGACACAATGCGAAATCAAAGACAATCAAAAGAATCCACTTGTCAAAAAATTATTGATTAAAGGCTCGACACTTGGCGGATTTTTGCCAAAATTTAAATAAAGAATTTGAGTGGACTAAAAACCCTAAAGTTAGCTAATTTTAAAATAAATTTTGGGTCCGAAGGAGGAACAAGACAAGTGTCACAATTTAAGAGGCTACGTTAAGGAAAATACTGACAACCTGACACTCGATACATGTAAAAAACAATTGGATCATGCTTCACAAGTCTAACAAAGACTAATCCACAGACATATACATGGATCCTTTTAAATGGTTCGATTTTTGAAAGTTTGACAAAAGAATGAAAAATGTGAAAAGAATGGATACTTGGATGAATTCTATTGGTTTGCCCTTCGCAAATGACAGAGGATAATAAATTGTGAAATATATGGCTACTTGGAGTTATCTTATTAGATTATATTATGTAAATCTAACAAATGTGACAACAAAAGATACTTGGAGAAATCTTATTGGCTTACCTTTCACAAATGATGCAAGCAAGCTAGGGAAAAATACGGAGCTACTTGGAGCTATTTGAATAATTTATATTTCATAAATCATAGAGGATAGTCAATTTAAGTCTAAAAAGAAGGAGACACACGTAAATCCTTTATTGCCTCGTGGATTGCAAATACATAAATGTCTAATTAAATGACTGACAACGTGAAACTAGTTGGATAAAAATGATTGGCTCAAGCTTTGCAGTCAAAAGAAGTCAAATAAGTCTAACAGAGTGAAGTCGGATGGAACAAAATGATTGGTCCAAGCTTCGTAAAGACATACATATGTTAGATTGAAGCCGATTGGCACTCTCGGGTCAGCTTCAAAATATGAAAAGAAGACATAAAAGCTATTTGGAGAAATTTTATTGGTCCAAACTTCGTAAAACCAAAAAAACAAATCCAGATGGAGAATTTTTTTTTGATCAGGCTTTGCAAAAGCAGATCTGGAAACAAATAAAGATTAAAAAATATGGAATGGATTTAAACACTCTGAACTAACTAGATTTTAATAGATCTTTCAGGTCCATATTCAAAAAATAACCCTAACAATTATAAACAGCGTGAAAACTCAAAATAAGCTCGTAGAAGACAAATTTACACTGAAAATGGCTAAAACAAGATGCAAAAACAAGGATCAAGCATACAAAAAGATCGACAATATTTCAATAGTCAATCGACCAATATCCAATAATTTGGGGATGAAAAATTAGAACTCGCACTTTGATTTAGCTTGAATTTGTCAGTTGAATTTTTAGGGTTTCGTAGATCAAACAATCTTTAAGCTTCTTTGCTCTTGCAAGCCAAAAAACATCCAGATACAGTTCCGCACACACATAATCACAAGATATGATACCATGTTGGAAAAATAGATGGAATGAATTATTAACAAATTATAAAGTCACCGATAGATTCTGAAGATTATAGATTATAATGTGCTAACATTTAACCGAGATGTTTATACGTGCATATAATAGTTAACGAGATCATGATTGAAAAAAAAAAAAGATCGAAAGTAAATGAGACAAGAGACACCATGTTTAAGTGGAGAAATCCAAAGGAAAAACTCCATTGAAAAGCATTGTCTTATATTAATAATTCAATAGATTTCACCTAACACTTCCACTTGGCTCCTCGATTTCACGAAGAAACAATAACAAACTTTTTCCTCGAGTGTATAACAACTTGCATTATTAGATTAGCTTAGATCAATTGGTCTATAAGCTCATTAGTAAGAGTAAGATAACCAAGTAGTCCAATCCCATGAGGGATCATCCTATTTATATAGGATGGGTGGTTGGTCATATCGATCCATTCTTTTAGTTGTGAAATATATACTAAGATTATTAAAAATAATCTCTAAGACAAGGGGCTATCTAAGTGGCTATCCCCACTTGAAATTAACTCCTAAACACATACAAATTCTTTTCAACCCACACGCATGCATTAAAATCAGTTCTAATGATAAATATGATAGCATACTCTTCTCCAAATCATCTAACCACTCTTCAATGCTAGCTAGTGGTCAACTGATATGTCTTCGTCATGCATCATACGATGAAAAAATTAAAAAATATGTCCAGTAATGGAAAAATTGATGTAGCCTAGGTTTTATCACCAATAGCCCAAGGTGTCTTTGACACATCACTCAAGCCTAAATTGAATGTTGACTGAAGTGCGTAAGGGTACCAGGTCCATATTTAGAGAATCTTGTTCAAGATGTTAGCATGATTGAACATATATTTTAGATCCATAATAGATAATTAAGTATTCCACAATGCATAAACCAGATCTATTTCTTAATCATATGAAAGAATAACTAAACAATCACTATAATTAGATTTACCATACAAGATCCATACTCAATTACATATAACACCAATATCTACCCAATAAGATCCATTGTATTAAATACTACAAAACATAGAAGTTTTTCACATACATAATAATGTCTCCATAGTCATAAGTGCTAACAAACCCGCAACATAACACTAAAAATAACTAGTGATCCCAAAGCGTGAAAATCAATACATATTTACAGGGGTGGGGACTTTTCCTTCACCACCCATACACCTTAAAAAATAGGCTACATGCTAATAATAACCATGCACCCTTACATGATAATATAAAAGCATGCAAGATCGCTAATAATAGATTATCTAATAATAAAATTGTAGTATAATCCTATTATTAGTTCCAAAACTTTGTATGGCACTCGATATTATACTAGTCCCAAAATATCCTTTATGTATTCTTAAAGTCTCCTAGAAGACATGCTCCACACTCCATGTCCAAAATTATCCCCGATTTGTAAAAGCGACTAAGTATTGATTTCAAATTGTTCTAGGCGAGTCATGTTTTTCTATACTTTTGTGCTGTTCTTGTGCACCTTGTGTCCACGTGACCAATCCTTTTACACTTTCATACTGAATTTATATTTCATCCGTTCAACATTTCTATGGAAGATCAACATAAGATGACATTCACTACCCCATGGGGTATGTTTTCTTATTGAAGGATGCCATTTGGGTTTATTAATGTTGGAGATACTTTTTAAAGGGCTATAGATCTAGCATTAATATATTTGATGGGAAAAATCATTGTTGTGTACCTAGATGACGTTACGGTCTTTTCTAAGAGCATGGAAGACAACTGGGATCACCTGGAGAGAATTTTGATAAGGTGTTGGCAACATGGGATTTATTTGAATCCCAATAAATCTATGTTTGGAGTCACAGAAGGGAAATTATTAGGACATATTGTGACAAAATAAGGAACTAAGATTGATCCTGAGAGGGTTAAGGCTATACAAAGTCTCACCCTTCCTACAAGTAAAATAGGTGTACATCCTTTTTGGGAAGGTTAATTTCTTGAGACGGTTTGTCCCATATTTTGTTGACAAAACATGACACATTGTTGAGATGATGAAAGGGAAGTTCCCATTTTGATGGAGTGTTGATGGTAAACTTTCCTTTGATGAGATCAAGGAAGCTATAGCTCATGCCCTTGTTTTAGTTTCCCCATATTTTTAAAATTATTTTATTATGTATAGCTATGCCTCAACTCACACAAAGGTCCACCATACGATGTAAAAAAATCCGAAGGATTTGAATATCCCATTTACTTTATGATTTATCCTCTCGAAATATAATGAGTTGAAAATGTCTCAGATCGAAAAAATACTTATGTCATCATTTGAGCAGTAAATTTTTTTAAGTATTACATCCTGAATTCTCATACACTAGTTCTTATTCTTGATATGGTTGTAAAATACATCCTTACCCAATAAGAGTTAGGTAGTCAACGAGGTAATTGGATTGCTAAGGTTCAGAAGTATGATCTTGAAATTAAACCCACAAATCTTATACGTGGAAGGGGTTTGTGCCAATTAATCATTGATAATAATTATGAAGAAGAAGCTCATGCATCGATGAAAATCATGAAAAAATATCCATCGTTCTTTTTTATAAGTATAATAGATGAGTGGTATTTAAATATTTCTTTCTTTTTAACTTATGGAGAATTTCCCAGACATCTGAGCCCCAAAGAGAAGTGAACAATCAAGTTAAGGTCAGCTAAGTATGTACTTTGGGACAATGGTTTGTACAAAAGGAGAATTGATGGAGTGTTCCTTCGTTGTGTAGATAAGATTCAACAAGGTAATATTTTGGAAGCATTTCATAACTTAGCATGTGGAGGAAATTTCTCATCATCTGTTATAACTCACAAGATTCTATGAGAAAGGTATTATTGGCCTAATATCTTCCAAGATACATCTGTGTGGGTAGCTAAGTGCAAATATTTTGAGTAATTCATGGGTCATCTAAAGTTGAAAGCACTTCCCTAAGGATATTGGTAATTGAAGAACCTTTTAAGTAGTCGGGAATTGATTTTATCAGAGCATTAAATCATGCATCTAATATTGTACATAGTTGTCTTGATTTCGCAATTGATTATTTCACAAAGTGGGTGGAAGCCATCCTGGTAAAACATGCTACCTCTGAATTTGTTTGTAACTTCATTAAAGAGAACATAATAGTTAGGTTTGGTGTCCCTCATAATATTGTTGTTGATAATGCTTCCAATTTTTCATCTTATGAACTCACTGAATTTTTCTATGGTTATGGGATTACTTTGGCTCACTCGTCATATTACTACCCTCAAGGAAATGGTTAGGTGGAATCAAGTAATAAAAACTTGGTGACTATAATCAAGAAGTTGGTTGATGAAAATCAATTGACATGGCACAAAGCATTGCACGATGCACTGTGGGCTGATCATATTACTCCAAAAAGAGCTATCGGGATGTCACCTTTTTAGGTGTTGTATGAAGTTGACGTGGATATTCCTATCTCCTTGGAATTTCCATCCTTAACATTAGTCAGGATAATTTAAGATGATATCTTCTAAGACATCATTGAAAAAACAATCACGTATCTAATGATTTGGAAGAAAGAAGGTCCAAAATGGTAGACCAGATAAAAAAACCAAAACAAGGTCAAGAAGATGTTTGATAAGAAGATTAAGTAGCATGATTTTTAGGTTAGAGACCTAGTTTTGTTATGGGATAAAATAAGAGAACCAAAAGGAATGCACACAAAATTTATTCCTTATGGAGAGGGCCTTTCAAGATCCATCAAATGTGTGGAGAAAATAGCTTTTATATTTCATACCTTGATGGAACTCAACTCCCGATGCCTCATGCTTGCAGACAACATATCAAAATATTTCTCCAAAGTAGTATAAGTTATTGTATTGTATTATAATTTTCTCTTATTGTTGTGTGTTTTCGTTTCCACTGGTGTGTTTTCTTTTCATTCCTTTGCTTTGGTTTTGGTTTTTTACATCTCTTTCTCTCTCTTTTTGACTTTGTGGCCCAATGGATTGATACTTTGGAAATTTGGGTTCTCTTCCTTTGAATCATCAAAGAAAGTCCCTAGTCGGAGCCAACTATTATCCCATTTTTGAGTTTATCAAGAAAATGGAGATAACCAATTAAAATTTTTCTTGATGAACCTCTTTTGAGTCTTTTCTCATCCAAGAGTTACTTTTGAAAATGCCTTGTTTTCTCTTCAAATCAAATTTTGGGGTTCCCTTAGCACATTGCATGTCATATGCAAGGTGTTTTCCACCCCCAAACTCCGACTTGAATTGTTTTTTCGGGTTTCAGGTTCTAATTGCATTGGAACATTCCACCCCCAAAACATGTGTCATATATGAGGTGTTTCCTAAGCCTAAAACCCAACACACTATCACACTTTGATTTTTTGGGTTTCTTGCATCTCGATCATGGAGGAAGATTTGCATGCCAAATTTTTGTCCTTCCCAAACCTTAACCCCAACTCAATGATGGAATCCTTTATATCGGGTTTTAAAGACCTGATTGCATGATCACAAAAGATGTCATATGTAGTCAACTTTCCACCCCGAAGTCAATACCATAAATTCCAAGCTATAATTTGGTGGTTCACATGTGTCGGCATATGTGTAATTAATGTCGAGTTATGTATAAATAGGATTGGGATTTCCATTTCATTTGTACCTTTGTACTCCCTCTACCATTTGGATTTCTCTCATACCATCACATTCTCAAAGCCCGATTCATGTTTTCTTGGCATTTTCATAGATTTTTCTTAGATTTAAAGGGTGTTTTCATCTTGCAGTAAGTAAAATTTCCTCTGGATATTATTTTTGGTACGTTTTAGGTCTTTCCTAGGTTTTCATTAAGTTGAAGGGGTTGTTTTTACATTTTTCAAATAATTTTCACTTCTCTCTTAAGTTTGTTAAAAAATTTAAATCAAAGGGGAGTAGGAGTCTTTTTTAGGTTCTTAACTAGCTCATTATTGATAAGGGCTTCAATTTTAATAAAATCAAAAAGATAACTTAGTGTGTTTGCACCTAATATTGCATTTTCAAGTTTTACACATGTCAAAGAAGGTGCTTTCTCCCGAGTGTTTTGGGTTTTTTCTTTTCTAAGAAAGTTATGAGTTTCGTAGTGTTTTAGGTTTTCTCACATATCGAATAAGCCATATATTTTGCCTTTGTGTTGGGTTTCTCAAAGTTCGAACAAGATCGAATTTACACGATTTATCTAGTTTATTGAGGTGCAAATAAGGGTCAAGTTCGATGAGTGTTTCAGGTTTTTCAAGGTTGATTAATAGGTTCAAAACTCCACTAGTTTATCAGACTTTCTAGGGTTCTTTGTAGACAAGAAAACTAAAATCTCTTTTAGGAGTCTTAGAAAGCTGTAAAAATATTAGGGAGTTGTGCCTCCTTCCAGTATTGACTCTAATTTTAATATCAAAGATCTAAAGTTAGGGCAGATGGACATGGATAAATTTTGGAGCAGAGTGCAAAGTTCCTCATAAAATTCATGGATGAAATACTCTATACAATTATGATACCTTTGGCTATTTATTTCCCTTTTTCTACCCAAGTGTCATGAGTTTATTCTTAGATGTGCTAACCATTATGATTCAGATTCAAGGTCATTGTGAAATCAAATAGGTGAAGTAGTCATCAAGATGGATACCGATTATTTCAATGAACTTCTAAAGCTTCCCAACTTTTATGAATATGTTGGGAAAAATCTCCAATTAGCCTAGGAAGCCTGAGATAATTGTGTCAAACATGTCAACAAAATTACTGGATTAATCCTGAGCCTTCTATGTCTAGGTTTCCAAAAACAGTCCCTAGGAGTGAATTTATCTTAGAGATTAGTGATATCATCACTCTCATCAGTAGAGTATTCAAGATCCTTGATGCCAAGTAATTTCATGGATGGATGTATCAGTTCATCAACATCATCAAGAATAATGAACAATTATTTGATTGGGGAACATTTATCAGTGACACTATTGACACCCAAATGAAAGAATTCTTATCTACGAGTAATTTCTACATGATGTCTTATGTTACTTACACCACAGCAGGAATGAGGAGTTACCATGGGTTGAAGCCAACAAAAATAGGTCCACTGATCATATTTACAAGTTTTATCCTCAATTTTCCCTAAAGGGAAGTCTAACACATTTTAGAAGGGTCAATGATGCCTTCTTCTATGAGAACATATGTATATTAGAGCTTGATATTTAGAAGAAAATATTCTCTACGATGTTCAGTAAGGAATGTAGTAATAAAATGGAGTTTCATATTCTTGTAGTTCAAAAAAATTCACCTATTAATGGATTACGGTGTTTCATGGATTACCCATGCACCTTCCTATGTATCCAAGTAATAAGTGGATCCTTTTAGAATTGGTTTGGATACTCTTATATTTTCACAAGTTCCAAAAGAGAAAGCATAAGGCCATAATTTCCTTTCCTATATCTATCAGAAGATACACTTGTTCTTTTGTTATCAAAGCCAAAAATGTGTCCAATGAAATGTAAGATAAGCTCAAGAAGAACATGCCACCAAGACCAAGTTTTGATTATCAAGGTGTTCTTAAGGCCCATGGAACTCTACAACTTCATGTTCTAAACCTTGAAGATATTTGGATCGATTACAGGGATGAGGTAGTAATAAGGCAAAAGGAAAATAGCACATTGAACCTGGATGAAATCATAATGTTATATCTTGCTGATGTTTTTGAGGATGTGGTCGACAACAAGGATGTGATAGAACCTATGTATGAACAAATGGAAAAATATGATGTAGGATTCCCTCGAGTTGATTGGTCCATTAAAGAATCACCATCTATCCAAGATAGGGCAACTCAATCCCTCATTTGAAACAATGCATGGTTATATTTGTGGGGTATTCAGACCAAGGATTCAAACATTTAGACACTTACTGTCACTTCCACGTCAGAAGTAGGCCCCTCTCATGGAGGAAAGGATAAACGTTGAAGCCCACATAGAAAGGTAAAATTCAAGTTTTTCACGGTGGATCTAAGTCCCAAAATTTGTCATCTCGATATTCCTATCTCATTAGTTGTGGTGTTTCACTCTCCTTCACCATCGATTACAAAGGATTCACTAGTGATCACTGCATTCATCCATCCCATTACCTCTTCCTTTCTTGTCACTTCATTTGTTCCTATCGTAACTTAGGTTCCCTCTCTCATTTCCTATACTCCTCACATTCCTCCTTATCATTCACATTCTACCTTGTAGATCACAATAACATCTGCATTTGTTGTCCTTTCTCTTCCTTCCTCTACTCAATTCCCTTCATCATCACTTGTATCTTCCATGGCGCGAGCATCTTCTCATCCTTTTAATCTATTTAAATTGGAATAGAATTGACTTTGTAATTCCCACCAATAACTTATGGAATTCCAATTTCCATCCCCTTTTCCCGCTAGTATCCTCTGCCATTTTTACCATCACTATGTCCACCCCTCTACCTTTGGTTTCTAGTTTTCTCACTCCTCCAGGATCCTCACCGATGTTTACAACTCCTACCCTAGAGGCACCTTCCTCTTTGGTTCCATCTTGGTTAACCAGTCAAACTCCCAAGAAGTGGAAAACACTTATTCCTCCCAAGGCTTTCGATTTCATCTCTTTAAAGCCAGAACATTCCCGACTAGTTAAGAAAAAAAATACCATCTCTTAGATCTTAGTGGATGCATATGGTCAAAGGTTTGTAGAGACATCTATAGCCACCCTGGATAAAACCAAAGAAGAACTTATGGATGCAGACTATCAAATTAAAAATATTAATGTAAGGAAGGTCACTGCTAAAGGTGCTCAACAAGATGTGCAAGCTGCTATGGATAACCTTTATAAGAAAATCAAGGAGAATAAGGCCTCCAAAGACAAACAAAAACAAAGGGTTGAAAAATTGATAGATGTTATACTCAAGCTCTCAAGCCGAAGAAGATTCAAATCTTATCTCCCACTCCTAATCCAATCTATTTTGATTTCTCTTCAGTAACCAAAATGAAAAATATCATCCAAAAGGGTAGATAAGTGGATGATTGGATTCAACATCTTCTCATGCAAGGAAAAAGGGTAATTAATGATGTAGTGAACACATTTAATGCACTAGAAAAGGCTAGAGGGGAGGTTGATAAGCTAAAAGATGAACTTTTGGAAGAGAATGGTAATTTGGATATGACTTTGGAAGCTCTCAGAGAGCTTAAAAATATTCATTCAGATGTCTTGGTTAAGGAAGGAGTTGTGGAAGACGCCAAAAACATTTCAACTTTTGCAAAGCAATTGAATTTCAGGTTAAAATCCTTCAAGAGGCTTGTAGAAAACTCCAGCAATCTAGAGAAGAAGCAATTGATGCCACTCATGACATTAATGATGAATTATCCAAAATCATTGTGAACTTTCTAGATGGAAGTTTGAATATTTTTTCTGCAAATGAATTATTCAAGGCCTTTTAGGATTTGATTGAGAAGAAATCTGTAGCAGGGGAATACTTTGGTTTAGAATCTATTGACAATTTGATTCTCTGTGAAAGTGTTCTAATTAACTTAGATAAATTTATCAAGAAATACCAGAAGATCCCAGGGAGTATTGGCAATACATATGAAACTTGTGAGGTACTAAATTGTTACTCCTATGGACCAGATGAGGAAGAATCCTAAGAAATGATCCAGAGGTTTCAGGAATTTTGTTCTAGGAAGGATGAAACGGAGGAAGAAGAAGAAAATTCTGAATGATGGACTTATCATGTCATTTTTATTTTACTTTCGACATGTCTTTTTCAAAAATGTTGAGACATACTTTGAATATGCAAGTTTTACTGGGTCCTTATGCAAGAACCAGTCAAATGAAATCTTAATTCATATTTACTATTTTTAGTATGTTGTTCCAATTGTTTCCTTATTTTTCTCCCTCCCTACTCTATAAATGTAAAATGTTGTGGCATTGCAAAGGGTTGGATATTTTTGGTATGACATAGAGCTTAGAGTTGGAAAAAGAGAAAGACTTTTTGTTTTATTTTTGTCATCGAATAATATTAAAGATATCTATTGCAAAATTTGTGTTGTGGGAATATATTTTACATTTGAGGTATTTTTCTTATGTTCAATGTGTTAAATTGTTATTTGCTTTAATATCTAGTTCATCAAATCTTCAGCAAGTTATTACAATTTAATCGCGTGTGATTATCTTTTGAGTTGCATTTTATTTAGAGAAAGCACATTCTTTATCTATTATTATCTCATTATAATAAACTTCTTCATTCTCGTCTCTCTATTTACTTATGTGTATTCTATTCTACAAATAATAAATCTATCTTGGGATGAGATCCCAACACCGATGGTTAGAATAGTGTAAATATTTTACATATCTTCTGGTGTGGTTTAGATTAGTAATAAACAATTAGCCTCCCCTTTATTTGAGGAGGAATTGTGTCTGTGTACTATGGTTGAAACTCATGTTTTGTCTTTGAAAAAATATACAAATAGCATACCCCATATAGGATAGGATGGATTGATCATCATAACATTAAATAATGTTGATTATAGGGGAGTATTCCTATACCATTTCAAGTAACACAAGTGAAAGGGTCTTAGGGTCATAATTATTCTAATAAGTGAGCAGTCTAAGGTGATTATATTGATTTAAAAGTTAGGAGGGAAGGAAATAACATCATCTATATCGATAAAGTTTTCATTTTGAGATGAAGAGAGTGACTCTAGTTCCATTGTGGATCTAGATGTGGTTATCACAGAAGTTTCCAAGGATGGTTTTTCAAAACCTAGTCTAAACTTCTTATGAAGTCTATGAGACTAGTCAAAGACCAAGTCATGTATACCTTGATCTTAACTTCCTAAGAAAAATCCTTTCCATGTGCAGAGATGAACATACATTTGTGTGAAGGATTTTTGTATAAGAATGAACAGTCATATATAAAATGTTTAACATGATGTTGATTATCATTATGGGGGAAGGAAAATCAATCCCTCCATAAACGAGGTTAGTTTTAAGATGGGGAGGACCAAAGGAGATGATGTCTCCAAAATTCACCTCATACACAAGTTTCTTTTTAGGTCTCCCATATGTCTTGAGTGTATGGATCGAATTAAGGTCTAGAAGGCGATACTCCCCAGAGAGAGATGTTGCATAACATATTCAAAGGAGCTATCATTTGGTAGCTTAGATGAGGAGATGGAAGAACTGGTAAAACCTTCATTATAGGAGCTTGATTTTGTCTTAGGAATGAGCACATCATTGGGTTGATAATTCATGTGACATGCTTTAAAAATATTTGGATCGGTAGAGCATTAAAGGTTATACCTTCATGTTTTTATTTTAGACAATGATGCAATTTTGACGGGATATAGAGAATATAACATAGCCAGGGGTGACCTAATAACATGTTGTACTAAAAATATCCTTTTATGAGATAGAAGAGATAATGAAGGATTTTAATGCCTACTTTCATGGGTAAAATGACCATGCCTAATGTTGGGGGGAAATTAAGTCGTAAAGGCATAAAATATAGTATGTGAGTGAGTGACAAAGGTGTTAGGTAATTGAAGTGGTTTGAAGGCATGATAAGATATGATATTAATTTCGCATCATTTTCAATCACGAATCTCTTGACGAGAGCATCATTGATTTGGGAAGTGATGAAAAGTGGAAGGTTATGGTCTTCAGATTGCAAAGAGGGGATTTAAGAATTTTCAAAGGTAATATCCGTGTAAATTTTGATGGTACCAGTAAGGTTAGCAAATGGTTGAGGGTCATCTAATAGTACGAATATGGACTCGAGAGTCTCAATCATCACTTATTGGTTTTGTGGGGGTTTTTGAAAAATCTCATAGAGGGAAATATTTATTGGTGTTTAGTGGAGTTACTTAATGATGGTGTTTTGGACAGAGGTGGTGGATTGGGTGTGTGGAGCAGTGAAAATTTAGCTTCGGATGATGATGGATTAGGTGATTTAGGAGATAGGGAGATAGATACTTTGGGTTTATTTTGATATTAGGACTTGAGGTCTTGTGCATGTGCTCTTGTAGTTATATGAAAAATGTCTATTTGATGGAGTGGGGACTTACTCAAATATTCCTTACTCTCGCTAGACGTGGATGGGGTCTTGGATGATGGTTCAGAAGATGTGGATTTTAAATCTTGATTGGTTAGTTTTATTTGATTTGGATGTTTGATTATGTTTGGATGATTTATATCATCATAAATAATACCTTTTCTAGTAAGGATTAAAATCATGGCATGGAGGGCTTTACATCCTTAGTGGAATTACCTAGTTTCCAGTGATATGCACATAACACTTTGAAATTATACTAAGAGGGTTTCCACACTCAGGAGCTAGATAAATTGATAGGAGGGAATGTTATGATGGATAGTTGGTTGAGATTCTTGAGGGTCCTAGTATAGTACCCTGTCAAAGATGTATGAGATGATTATGATGAAGGGATACATGTATCGTTTGATGATTTGGGGTTGGAAATGATGAGTTCATTGTTTGTGTGACATGTTTAGGTTTTGGTCGAGGAACAACCTTATATTTTAGAACATGATGACTATGAATTTAGATGAGGGATGAGGCCCTAAGATGAAAGGAAAAGATTGTACATTAAATGATAAAGTTATTTTCCAATTTTGTCATACATTTTTTTATCTTTTCGGATGAATGAATTGTGGATTGCGTGATGGCCTTGTTAAGATTCTAGATGTTGTGTCACATGACATGGTATTTGAAAGAGATTTTTTTTTAATTTCTATGACAAGTTTACTTTTCGGGAATTTCAAAGAAGTAATAGGTGGGTCTTAGGAGGATGTGGTAGATGTAGGAGGGCTCGTGGTCATGTTAGTGAAAATATTGGATGAGTTGGGTGATTCAAGAGGTACTTTTGTGGTAAAAGCACTAGATGTTAAGGGCATGAGTGAGAGGTCTTTAATGGTTTTGATGGTAAAATGAGAGTTGAAAACATTGGATTGTGGTTGACTAGTGGATGGCAAGTGATTAAAAAAGTTTGTTTAGAGATATCTAAGTTTTGATTAGGAGGTGCATTTGAATTTTCATGTTTCCACTCACCTCGGTCGATGAGATCCTAGAGGATGTTTTTAAATGAATGAAACTTTTCAATATCATGGCCTCGCACTTTGATTGTACTTGCAGTATTAATTATCTCAATATCATGAGTGTTTAGATGTGTCAATGGGATAGATAGGATAAATTTTAATCATTCATGCAAATTTAGGATTTTATCGAATACCACATTGTATGGCTCTGTGATGAGCGTGTAGTTTTTTTGACGTCGATTCTGTTTAGATTATGAATGAACCTTGGATGTAACTTTTACAATGACCATGTTTTTTGATCCCTTAGATTTATCATTAGTGGAATAGGGTTTGAACAAAGGATCGGGCTTGGGATTCTTAGATACGAGTTCAACTTTACCATCTTCAAGATCACACATCTCTAGCTTACGAGGCCATAGTAAAGGTTTCATCTAATGTCCGAAAGGATTAGATCTAAAGTGTTAAATATATGTTTAGTGCAAGAATGAGAAAATAACTTGATTAAATAGGTTTGTGAGAGTGATAAGTATAGTTTATTAATGATACCTTGCTAGTGAGTGAAAAAGTCTACAACACACTTGTCTCCAAATTGTTTAATAACGTAGGGATTTGTAATAGAAATATTACAGGTGATATCGATGGAGAAATTTTCTAAGAAAAAATGTGTGAGTTATACAAAGAAGAAGAGTGAATAATGTGGGATACTATTATTCTAATCAAGGGTGGGTCCTACTAAGGATATGAGGAATTTCCTCAACATGAGATCTTGATTGTGTGTGATGAGATGATATGTGTGACAAAAGGACCTAATGTGTTACTAAGGTTCCTCTTCTTACTGTAGAATTTAATAAACTTTGGGAGTTACTAGTGTGGGTGTCGAAGTAAAATGAGTGGGGGTGAATCAGTTTTCTTAACCTTTCATTCTTTTAACCATGCACATTCATAAATTATTTTAAGTATTAAGATGATTAAGCCATGCACAATTAACCATATAAATGAGAAAATGACACAATAAAACAGTATGCAAGTGGGAAACCCTCAATGGGAAGAAAATCCACTGAAAATTCTAAATATATTACTCAATTTAAAACACTTATGTGAATATTAGACATCACACAAAATTTCTTTAGTGAAGCACCAATCCCATAAGGAGTACCAACCCCTACTTTAGTAGGAAACTAATCGTAGAAGTAGGATACAACCGCCTAGGATGACCAAGCACCAACTTATCCACCTAAAGATAAATATAACCTAAGTAGTTATTGCTCCAAAAACTTATTGTGATCATTTTGTAAGTTCCTCTCACCCAAAACCTTCTTTATCTTCTCTCTCTCTCTCTCTCAACTTCCTCACTCATGAAAGAACCTTTATATATTGATTAGGCCAAGTGACCTTGTAACTCCTTATCTTCACTTCTCATATTCTCATACTCTTCTCAAATATTATCTTTACCCTATAAAAGACTCCCTATACTCTCATATTGCTTGCTCATTCCTCTCTCTGCATCACTAGTTTAAATTAGCACATAACTCTTACCTTTATACATGAATATTATCATAATCAACCATAGGTCAGTCAAGAACATTAAGGTCAGTTGTGAACAACTTAAAAAACTCTACTTCATCACATAAACCACAAGAAGAGACCATATAGGTCAACATAGGCCTAAACACAACCATGCTCAATAATCATGCCTAAAACACAAGTAATCATTCTAAGGGTCACATCATAAAATTCAAGGGAACAAAAAAAATAGAACATGAATAAAATAACTCTACACATGTTAGAGGCATCATCTCACAACCTTCAGCAATCATAATAACCTTTACATCATCCATCATCACAATGAAGCTCACCAAGAAGCAAACACTTCCAACTAGGTCTTAAGCACCTAAAAAAAAAATCTTCCAAAAATGAATTGGTTTATATATCATAACTCATATTCATAGAAAAATTATCATATTAATGGAAATTTATTTAAGTATTATAGATCAAAAAAATCATGGAAACTCACAAAACAAGGTGAAAAACCCTAAAATGCATGCATCTTTGAAACTGCTCCAACTAGATTTTATCCCTCAAGAACCGATCTTGATCTCATCCACTTCTAACACCTTCAACATCACTTCCAATCTCAAATATAACTTGTAACACATAAATGGACACTTGGTACACCTCCTCAAGCACTCATTACCATTTTTTACATGGATAAAATCAACTTTGCATACATATTTGAGACATCTTCTTGACAAGCCTAATAAGGATAGCTAGGCCATTAGGAATTTCACATGAAAACACCTATTCATATCAAACCAAAAATTTCAACACATCATATCAGATACCTATATTCTTTTCATGCTAAAAACAATTTTTATACCATGGAAAACATCATCAACATGTTTGTATCACAACACCGATTTTATCTCTCTTTAGCCTTTAGTGGTAGTAGGGTACATTGGAGGACTGTTTATCCTATTTTTGCAATACAATTTCCCAAATATTTTCATGATAACTTAGCATGAATCCAAATTATCTTGTAATAAATCATTTCTTTCCATGAAACCTTCATCTCATACCTATACTATCAAATATTCACAAAAACGAGTTTTTATGTACCTTATCCAATTAATTGGAGCATGAAACCCGACCAATAGGAGCCTTGATGAATTAATACAACCATGAGTCATCATATTTACTTTCCTAAGTCATTTTGATCCCAAACACTTCATTTCTTTCCTATTTCTCTAGTTCTAGGGTATTAGGAGGGTTTTGACTTGTCTAACTTGTTAATGATGGTACATAAATATTTGAGGACCAATTTTATTCATTATTTTTGAAAAATCATCTTAACTAAATGTATTACAATCCCCCAAAGTATCATGAACACATGTAGAAAAAACACATGTGGGTGAGTAAAATAACTTTCCTATCTAGCTATAATTTTCCTTTTTAAGAGTTCGGTAGAGATCAAAACACATTTTCTTTCTTTCCTATTTGATTCTTCTCTTAAAACTTGGCACAAAGATCTGTAACAACATCTTTGATGATTTCTAATGCTTATACATAATTTTCCATTCCTAAAACTCTTCATCTACCATGAATTTCCTATGCTTTCCTTTCCTTGTCTTGTATTCTTTCTCCAAAAGGACCTTAATTATGCACTTAAAACTTGATTCTTGACCTTATACATCATCTACACTTGTCATAAAATGTACAATACCTTCTGAATTCTTACAATAACCTTATCTTCCTCATACTTCATGCTTTCACATCACTTATTATACACTAGGTCTAGGACTAGGCACATAATGGCTTCCATCAACACATGACAGCAATTTAAACCGACATTTCCTTCAACATATATACCTAATAAAACTTTTGAAACATATATATAAACATGTTATATCTCATGGATACCTCAAACAACCTCATGATTACACTTAGTAGACCATACTTGCTTGACCATTCCTTAAGAACATGTATGCACCAAGAGATTCTACCAATGCAACTCGTCATCCCACTTCACTACCAATCAAATTCATCTTATTTCATGTATGACACCTCATATAATCACCTATCCCACCTAGATTCCCTTTGACATCAATGTGACTTAACATGAATGAAACAAACACAAACACAATGCCCATCAATGGGAGATAGGTTTTGAAAGGTGTTGATGTATGAATTGGGTTATTCTGATTGTTCATAAGAAAGGGTGATTTTAGGACCCATGGTAGTGGTTTCAAGGTTTGATAGCATATTCATGAGTGTTTGTAAGGGGTCATATTTAGGTTGTTGTTGTAAGTTTTAATATGATGAGATGAGTTAATTATAAATATGTGTATTCGACTATTGGTATAGATGATATGGTAACGATACATTATCTTTGAAGAGGATTACTTATGGGGATGTGTTGTCATGTGGATCATGCACCCACGAATCTTTAGATCATCCAATGAAAAATGAGAATATCCCCAATGTGTGGGACCTTGGATCCTTGGGATGAACCTCCAAAGAAGGAATACTTCCTTCCAAACTAAGTGCATCCAATTTAAGATTAGACTACAAAAGCTATAGTACTATAAAATAAACTAAACTATTTGATTTTATAGGGAAAATGGGAGAAATATAACTGAAATTGTATGAAAAGAAGGTGATATACCAAAATTTTAAGGAACAAATAGATCCACTTAACATGCACAAAGTATTTTTACAGAAAAATATATAACATGCACAACTCCTTGTTCTCTTTTCTATTCAAAGCTTTATGAATATAACACTTAAAGATAATAGAAGGGATTTTATCTTTTCCACAACTGAGATAAATAAGTTGGTAAACCACAATTTTTGTTTTAACTAGATAAGATAGTTAACATGAAGGCAAAATAAATCATTATATACAAGGAATTATAATCATTCAAAAAAATTTGAATGAGTTATTAATTCACAACACATCAAATAGTTGAAGGAAAAACATTTTCTTTTGTATATTAGTAAGGTTAAAGTCTGTATACGAGAGTTCCTAAAATGACAGAGCCTCTTTACAATAAAATCTTAAATCTAAAAGTCTCATATTACAAAATGTATTATTATATTTATAGATTAAGAGGGTTGAGAAATTGTAGCTACACCTTTTAATAATTACATAATAAAAATAGAATGCAGTTACATCAAGGAAACAATATCCCATGAAAATAAAAAAGTGGTTGTGTAATTTTGGTGAGTCAAACCTACAACTCGAAACAATGATGTAGCTTAGAGACTATGCAAAAATGGCAGCCGAGTTCAGCTAGGGTTGGCTCCACCCTTCCCTTGATTCGATTCTTCTCCTCCTTCTTTGAAAACTACTTTGTGCTTGTGGTTCATAAATATTTTGATGATAACTTGAACCTCCTTATCATCTAGTCCACATACATTGTGATTTAGGACCTCATCCGATTCATCTACCTTAACCAATTTCCCTAGTAACATTTTGGTATGATTTATGACTTTCTTGAGCTAACTCAAGAAATTTTGGTATGACACCAACTTGTGAATAGAATCGAGACCAAAGGACTTGGTTACATCATTTTCCTCATTTACTAGACACTTGAATTGGGAAATTTTTTTGTTCAAATGGAATTGCATCGACATTCCCATCAAGAAACCTATATTGGATGATATCAAATTCATTTGTAATTTCATTGAGTCCATGAAATACCTCTACTCTATTCTCATCTAGTTTATATATTGCATCTTGCAACATTCGATCCAAAACTCCATGGCTTCACTATACCCAAATAATTTTGAGGCATCATCAATGATCCCTTCCTTAGGTAGTAGGTCTGATTCCATGTTCTATACATATTTTTAGGCTTCGAGAGTGATATCAAAATTATTAATTTCTTGGTGAGGATCCCATCCATCTTAGAGATAGTATATTTTTAGAGTACAATTCAGTATAAAGGTCAACAAATTCGTTTATCACCTATTACGCATCCTAAATAGAGATTTCGATCCAAGCTCCTACTACACGACCTTATTGTCTAGTTTTATTGACTATGGAGAAGGAGGTTTCATTGAATATTTTAGGTATGAAAAGGGTTGTGATATGAATAACACGTGGTATTTTATTTAGAATGACAGGTCAATTGTTTGACCTTTCTTTTGATTTCATCCTTAGTTACCTGATATTTGTCAAATTTATCCAGAAATTACCAATGACAAGTGAACATCTTGCTTGGATCCTTCATCGATATCGTTTCAAAGGGAAAAGCATGAGATATTATAATATGTTGCGGTGATAGTTTCTTTGGTTTTACTAGTAGCTAGGGTTGTTATTTCAATAAATCTCTCCCCACTTTGATTGACCAAAAGGTTATAAATGAACCTTGGCCTCTTTTCTTGTCTTGAGGAGTTGGATCTAGGATACTTAGGTCAACAACATCTCTAATTGGAACCTTCTTCTTCTTCTTTGGGGTCTTCTTATTGAACCAGGCATGGATAAAATAAGAAGCTAGTTTTTCGATTGATGACATAGCCACATTTATCATAATAGTATATAGTGTAGGTCTCACTAGGGATTTTCTTATAGTCACCAAGAGTGGAAAGTATGGCCATAAGAATTGATGAGATGGGGATATAAATGGGGGGATTTATTGAGGAAGAGGATTCCTAAAAGAAGAACTTAAGGCTATAACAGATCCAAATGAAAGAGAAAGAAGAGAGGATAATACTTGTGCCATGGAAGGGGATGAATTGAGGAGTGTAGGAGAAATGGGAACAAAATAAATGGAATATGTGGCTAAAGTAAGAGTGAGAGGTGGAGGGGAAGGAGGAACTAATAATGGTGAAGAGGGAAGAGGTGGAGAAGCTGGTGTCTTCAACATTTAGGAAGTTATGGTAAAAACATTAAGGTCAATGATCTTTGTGGATGGAACTTTGGAAGATGAAGCTCATGTTGAGGGAACTCTGGAAGAAGATCATGGACCCCTATAGAAAATGGTAATTTTCTAAGTTTTGGGAGTAGGCTTGAGAGCATATATTCTCCTTTTGAAGGGGTGAAATGGCACACTTTGGGGATGTACTTGAAATATATCGATAAGAAGCTAATATTACACTTTTAGCATGATTCACAATGATATTATCCATTTTTATGTTCGGTTGTGAATAGGACCTGCTCTTTCTTTTGAACTATTGAATTCCTCAAGGGACCAGTCAATCCACGAGAAAGGGTTGATTTCTTACATTATTATCATTATAAATGGGATCCAAAACATGTTCATTATCATTGTTAGGAAAACTATAGTTAGAACTCCACATGTGTATTGGTAAATAATAATTACATGAGTAATTATTATTATGTAATTATAGGTTAGTAGATATTGTTATATAGTTGTTATAATAAAACAAATTATAACAATTATTTGTTGGGTGAGTTTCAAAAAATCAAGTAAATAGTTTGACAAAGGTATTTGTTGGAGGATTTACAACAACTTCCTAAAATATAGGAATTCCATTTCCTATATATTTGTATGCTTCATATTATTCAGTAATGGAACTTATTGAATATCATTCCTGATTAATTTGTAACTATTTGATTCATTCCCTTCATCTAGTATCAGATCAAATTTGGGTTAATGAGTGTCAAAAATTCTCTTTTGAGTGTGTTAAACAATGTAAAAAGATTTGGTAGATTAGTATGCATCATGTTCTTGCATATTTGTTTTTTTTATCTTGTTGTTTGATAGTCAATCTTCCATTATTCTCATGCATTGAGTTTGTGTTGGGTTCCTACATTCATTTTTTGGGTGTAATGGTTAGTGAATTATATGTAATAGGATTGGAATTATAGTTAACTATTTACACTTCATGCTATGCATGGTGCTTAGGAATTGTCCATTTCATGATTATTTTGTGCCGATCAATTACAACCTGTTGAAGGATATGTAGATGATCCACTATTCACGATTTTACTATGAGTATTTGGCATTTTGGTGTGTTGGAATCTTGTGTTTACTTTAGTTAAAGATATTAATTTATCTTTGAGTTGGTATATCTTCACGCCATGACACCAAGGAATGCATACTTTCATCAGGCCGAGATCGCATAGAATACAACCAACTATCCATTTTGGAGTTTGATTTTTATATTCTTGTTCACATCCGAAGATCACGTAGATGTGATATGAGTTCATAAAATGTATATGCCTATGTATAGAGTCTAATATGCTCTATACCTTTGAAATTTATTGTGTTTTCGATTTAGTATCGATCTACATCGATATTGTCTACAATGTTTTGCATAAAAATATACTTCAAGTTCTTCACAATTGGGTCAACTTAGTTTGATTTTCACTTGCGTTTAACATTTGAATTTGTTCATTCCACATTTTTTTCACAATGACCCCCACTTGCATCAATCACATGTTCTCTATGACTAAGCGTAGTATTTTAACGAAGAAGCATGGGTCTAAAGAATTTATTTTAAACACATTTCATACATGTATCAACATTATGTGAGGATCCATAAAATTTAACATTAAATTTATTCATATGCATGTTCTAAATAGAATATAATCCTCGTTCATCATTTCATACACGCTAAGAATCTCCCGACAATTGTCGGATGCTACATGGGAAGACAATTCTCTGATATGCTCTTGGCATTTTGAAATTTTAGACATGGAATATCCTAACTATTAGTGCTCCATTAGTATAATTGTACTTTGTTAGTGGTTAAGGATTTATTCTCTTACGTATAGTTTGAAGATTAATGCTTTTTTCTATTATTAATTTTTTTCACCATATAGGTTGTAGTGTGAAAAAATATCTATAAAGGATTGGATTCAAGAGTGACATTATTATTCGTATCATCATTTTGACACTCTATTGAATCATTTTTTTAATAATACGGTATGTTTAATTAACTTAGAGTATTAGGTTTCATAATAGTGTTAATTTTTATTCATTGTATCTATTCATCACACTCAAAGTGATTATTATTTTCAATGTCAATGTTTTGTTGTCAAAGTATTTTAGTGTCAAATATTGTGAGTTGTCAAAAGTTGTAAAAAATTGGCGTACTGAGATGCATTTTCGTTGGAATCCAACGTCCAAATGAGATTTCTAAATTTGAGCCTCATGATCAAAAATAGCTAAGGTATAATCTTTACATCGGAGGACGAAAGTAAATGGATGTTGGAGGTCAATCAATGACCTCTCATTTTTCACCAATGACATGGCCACATATAATTTGTGGTGACATTTTTTTGGTGTGATTATTTACTTTTAGTTTTTGTAGTATGTTTTCCACTATGTTTTTAAGAATTCTAATGTGTTTCATCTTGCAGTTTTCCAGTTTGAATAAGTGGAAATTTCACATTGAGGTGGGGAACAAAGTCCAATGTTCCATTTCCAATTCTCGTGTTTGTAATATGTGATCATATTTTCCTATTTTATTACGTACGGTGAAATGTGATAGGGATAATAATAGTACTTGGAACATCATAATCTAGTTATAGTTAAACCACTTGAAAAACTTGATTTGTTGTTTATGTGTTGAGGTTAGCACACCGGTTGTACAGATAATATATCAGATCTAAGCATACATGCAAATAAAAGCGGGTATTCTACCAGAAGAAATATACAAAATAAGAGATAAATCAAAACCAAATTTAATGTGGTTTACATAGTGTGGGTTACGTCCACCAAGAAACAAGCCAATCTATTATCCAAAGCTTTCACAAGATATACAATGAAGATTTACAATCTTCCACACCTCTCAAATGTACAGTACTTTATTTCTCTCAAGATTTTGCTTCTTCTCCAAGAATTCTCTCTCTCACAATTATTCTCACAATAATCATCAACTTTTGTAAGTTCTTCTTAATTATTACTTCTAAACCCTAGATTTCATGCTTATATAGGCATATAAAAACTTAGGTAGCTTAGCCATGCAATTACAATCAATAGATCTGATTTAATACTAAAAATAGATGTAGTTCTGTGACTTAATTAAAACACCCACACGTAACCATGTCTTTGGTTAGCCTTAAACAATATCAGTTCATCCTTTCTGAATGATGTCGGTCAAAGGTGTGATGCGAGTACCTCCATAATAGATAACAATTACTGTGTTTCCAACAAGTTTCATATTGCATGATAATCCAAAGTAATTGAGCTCCACAACTCAACAATCTTCTACTTGGAGAATAATTACTGCACCATACTTGTACAATGTCACTCTTGGATCCTTCATTAGATTTTTTTCTTCCTCTTCAAGTCTAAAAATCGAAGACAAACAGAAGTGGAGTGTAGCTCCAAATTCTCCTTTGCTAATGGATTTGTTAGCATATCTGTAAGGTTCTCACTTGTATGAATATTTTCCAGATTCAACTACCCATCCTCCAATACCTGTCATATGAAGTGATACCTCAACTGAATGTGTTTCGTTCTTGAATGAAATGATGAGTTATTTGCCAAATGAATTACACTCTGACTATCACTGAATAATTTACAATCATCTTTCTCCTTTCCCAACTCTTTCATGAACCTACTCATCCATATCATCTCCTTGCTAGCCTCTGTAGTTGCAACATACTTTGCCTTTGTAGTAGACAAAGCCACAACCTTCTGCAATCTTGAAATCTAGCTAACTTCTAATCCACCTCTGTGAAAATATATCCGGTAGTGTTTCTCCTACCATCTAGATCTCCACCATATTTAAATCAACATAGCCACATAATGAAATATCCGAAGCTCCATAGCATAACTATATGGTAGATGTCCCTTTCAAATACGAGTATCTATTGGACTACTTTCCAATTCTCTTTACCTAGATTGGCCATATATCTACTCAAAACTCCCACTTTCTGTGTGATTTTTGTCCTGCAGTACAAAGCATAGCATACATGAGACTCCCAATTTGCTGAATCATATGGCACTCGTGTCATGTATTCTACCTCCTCATGTGATGAATGACAACGATCTTTGACCAATTTGAAGTGTCCACCATAGGTGTATTAACAAGTTTTGCATTCGGATCTTGAACCTTTCTAACATCCTGTAGTTATTATTCTCCCGAGACAAATATAATTTTTTATTCTTCTGTCTCTTTGTATTTGCATGCGAGGATTATTTTTGCAAATCCTAAATCCTTCATAGAAAATGTGTGAGCTAGCCTTCTCTTAAGCTCACCAATGTCCTACATCTTGGATCATGCAATAAGAATATCATCCACATATAGTAACAAAATAATATAGCTCCCATTTTCAAGATTCTTGAAATTAACAGAATGGTCGATTCACATCTCAAGTAACCATGCTCATGGATAAAACTATCGAACCTCGTGTACCATTTCCTTGGATCTTTCTTAAGACCATATATGATTTTTTCAACCTGCACACTAATTTATCCTTACCCTTGATTTCATACCCCAAGCTCTGCATATAAATCTCTTCATCCAAATCACCATGAAGGAAATCCATCTTCACATCTAGTTGCTCTAAATGTAAATCCTCTACTACAACTAAACTCAATACAATATGAATAGAAGTCATCTTTACAACAGGAGAAAATATTTCACCAAAGTCAATACCTACTTTTTGTGTAAATCCCTTTACTACAAGCCTTGCCTTATACCTTTTCTATCCACCCTCTTCTTCCTTGATCCTATAAACCCACTTATTTTGCAATGTCCTCTTACCTTGCTGGAAACTTAACCAAATCCCAAGTTTGGCTATGTTCCAAGGATTCCATCTCCTCATCTATGCCATGCTCCCACTAGATGTGGGTCTTATCCGCATTGCTTCTTCAAAACTTTCTAGTTCACCATTATCAGTCAATAATAAATAAAATAGAGAAGGTGTAAATCTTTCTAGAGGTTTACTTACCCTTTGTGACCTTCTCACAGGAGTTTGGGGTACTGGAGGCTCATTCTGGACCTCCTGGACATTTGTATCCAAATATGTCAGTGATCGATGCCGGTCACCTATAATCGACATCGATTCTGCTAACCGATGTCGGTTTGGCTCTTCTGTAACCGATACAGTTCTCATTGACCAATGTCGAGGGGTCAATCAACACCGATTCTTATGTGTAACATTTTCGGTATTAATTTTAAATCTGAGAGTTAATTTTCATTCACAAACTTCTCAACCGCTTCATCCTTGGGTACCAAAATTTGATCCCTATACATTATCGTTTCATTCCATTCAATATCATGACTCCTAATAATTTTAGAATTCTCTAAATCCCAAAACAACATCCGAAATCACCAGATCCATAACCAATGAAAGTGCATCTCTTGGATTTTGCATCCAACTTTTTCCTATTTTCCTTATCAATATGCACAAAAGCTTCTAAACCAAAAACTTTAAGAAAATAAAGATCTACCTCTTTTCCGATCCAATCTTCCTCTGGTATTCCTCCATCTAGTGAACTTGAAGGCCCACAGTTAATCAAATAAACCATTGTATCAACTACTTCTGCCCAAAACTGCAAGGCAATCCAGAATGTATCCTCATACTTCTAGCATGTTCCATGATTTTCTTGTTCATTCTTTCTACAACACCATTCTCTATGGTGTTCTTGGAACCATTCTTTCTCTACGTATCCCATTCAATGAACAATAATCATTGAAAGCCTTGCTATAGTATTTCACACCATTGTCGATTTAAGACACTTTAACTTTGAAATTGATTCATTCTCGGCATGGGCTTTCCATCTTTTAAAAGTTTCAAAAACATCGATTTATGTTTAATACAATAAACCCATACCTTTCTTGTAACATCATCAATGAAAGTAACATAATACTAGGATCTTCCATGAGAAGCTACCGAAGCGGTCCCCACACATCCGAGTGTACAAGATCCAATTTCTTCTCCTTCTTAGTTCCCCAACTTTTAGAAATCTCACTCTCTTTTGGTTTCCAAAGACACAATGCTCACATAAATCAAGATCTAAATCTTTCAAATATGATAACTTACCCTTACCCTTTAAGATTTGCATTCTTTTTTGATTCATATGGCCCAAACGATTATACTTTATGCATGCATCTAAATCTAAAGTAGATAATGTAGAAAAGGAATCAGTAACACAGGTAGATAAATATAACGTTCCTACCTTCTTACCTCTTTCCACAAAAAAATCACCCTTGGTGACTTTCCAAGAGTCTCTGTAAATGTAACCATGTAACTAGCTTCACCTAGTTTCCCTACGTAGAAATAAGATTCCTCTTGAGGCTTGGCACATGCCTCACATATTTCAATACCCATGTATTTCCATTCTAAAATTTTAGATGAACTTCCCCTTTACCAATAATATTTCAAGGTTCATCATCACCCAAATAAACATGCCCAAAATTTCCTTGGACATAATTTCTAAAATAACCCTTATTAGGGGTTACATGGAAAGAAGATCTTGAATCTAAAACCCATGATTCAATTCTATTATCTAAAGAAATAATAAGAGCATCTTGCATTACCTCTGCTACAACAAGATTTTCTTCTTTACCTTTGTTTGGTTGTTGGTTCTCTTTATCCTTTGACCAACAATCTTTCTTTGCATGTCCTTTCTTTCCACATTTCCAACAAGTAATTCCCTTACCTCTAGATTTATATTTGTTATCCCTTGACTTTGATTTTCCATTACTCTTACTCTTGGATCTCTCCTTCTTCTTGCCCCTTCTTTCTACATTCAAAGCATTCCTAGATGATGATTCCTCTGTACTCTTCCTACAAATTTATTCATTCAAGATTATACTAACCACATCATCAAACTTTAAAATATTATTAGTAGATGTTGTATTACTAACAACCATTACCAAGTTATCCCAACTATCAGGAAAAGAACATAAGAATAAAAGTTCTTTCACTTCATCATCAAATAGTATATCAACCAATTTAACTGATTTACAATAGATCTGAAATCATTCAAATGACTAGATGTAAATCCACCTTCATGCATCTTAGAACTAAACAATTTCTTCATCAAATAAAGTTTATTTAAAGCACTAGTGTTTTCATATAAATTAGCAAGATATTTCATTAACCCTACCGTAGAAGTCACTTCTGTAATATTGGAAGCCACGGATGTTGTGGCTCAATATTATAGATCCCAAAGCCTTTCTGTCAAGAATATTCCATTCTTCATCAGTCATCTTCATAGGTATAGACTTCTCATCCAACGGTAAATACAAATCTCTTTAATACAAATAATCCTCAATCCGCATCTTCCATAATTGATAATTTTAGTTGTCAAATTTCTCTACCTTGTATTTTTTTCTTCTTCTCCATTGATGTAGCTCCCAATTTATCGAGAAAACCCTCTATAAGAAAAAATGTTAATGAAAAAACCCTCAAAAAAATCTTTGATACTAATTGTTGGGGTTAGCACAATGGTTATATAGATAATATATCAGATCTAAGCATACATGCAAATAAAAGTAGATATTCTACTAGAAGAAATATACAAAACAAGAGATATAAATCAACACCAGATTTAACATGGTTCACCTAGTGTGGGATATGTCCACCAAGAAACAAGCCAATCTATTATCCAAAGCTTTCACAAGATATACAATGAATATTTACAATCTTCCACACCTCTCAGATGTACAATACTTTCTTTCTCTCAAGCTTTTGCTTCTTCTCCAAGAATTCTCTCTCTCACAATTATTCTCACAATAATCATCAACTTTTACAAGTTCTTCTTAATTATTACTTCTAAACCCTAGATTTCATGCTTATATAGGTGTATACAAACTTAGGGCACTTAGCCATGTAATTACAATCAATATATATTCTTTAATACTAAAAAAATAGATAATTCCCGTGAGTTAATTAAAACACCCACACACAGGTAACCAATGCTGGTTATCCTTAACCGATGTCGGTTCCTCCTTTCTTGACCGATGCTGGTCATAGGTGACTGATGCTAGTCCCTCCATAACCAATGACAGTTATTGTGTTTTCCAACAAGTTTCATATTGCATACTAATATGAAGTAATTGAGCTCCACAACTCAACATTGTGGTAAACCAATTACAAAACCACCATTATTGGTTGTTGGTAAGCCATTTGCAAAACCATCACAATTTAGTTTTGGTACTCTAAATATAAAACCACTATTCTTGGTTTGTGGTCAACCGTATGTAAAACCATCTCGTTGAGTTTGTGATTATCCTATTAAAATCACCTAATCATGAGTAGGTGCAAGAATAAAGGAAGGTTTTCCCCATGTTCGTTCTATGGGGGAATGTTAGGAAAAGCGTAGTTAGTGCTCCACATGTGTATTGGTAAAGAATAATTACATGAGTAATTATTATTATGTAATTGTAGGTTAGTAGATATTGTTATATAGTTGTTATAATAATTATTTGTTGAGTTTCAACAATTCACGTAAATAGTTTGATGGAGTTATTTTTTAGAGGAGTTGTAGCAAATTCCTAAAATATAGGAAGTCTATTTCCTATATATTTGTATGCTTCATATTATTTACTAATTGAACTTATTGAAGATCATTGGCGATTAATTTGTAACTATTTGATTCATTCCCTTCAATCATGAAGACCCTTTGGGACATCTACAATTTAATCTTGGGCGTTCTTAAATAGTCAACCTTTCAAAATCCCTTTCCCGAATCATAACTTCATCTCTATAGTTAATCCAAATATCCTCTAATTGAGGTTTATGAGCACTAGTCGGACCATGTCCTCCAAGTTTATTCTAATAATCAAATCTACCATGGGCGTGAACGCTCCTCAAGTTAATTGCTACATCCCCCTTGATATTATTTGTCTTGTATGTGGAATCAAAGTAAACATTCCCAAGACTATAGGAAATTGGGCTCCAGTTTTATGTCTATCATGTTGGATCTTATGAAAATGTAATAGTTGGTAAAATAAATCCATCAAGACCCATTTATCTATGGGGAACCTTGGTAACTTATAGGGAGCACCTGATAATCTTGTTACCTAAGATACGTGAATGTTGGGAATTACACGTATATGGCTGCCCATTATTTGAACACTTTTCATGCATTGTTTAAAATTATTCAATTTTATAAATCTTTATCAAATAAGTACAAGATAACAAAAAAATGCATCATTGAATCTTTGAAATACTTCACCCCTTCCTTCATTGTATGCTAGGGTTAGAAGTCATAAATTTTAGTTGAGTTCCTTGATCCCACTGGTGAAAAACCTGGGTAATTCCTCATACCCGCAGCTACACATATAAGATAGGAAGTCATAAATAAATTTTGAGAGGTTAGAATATCTAATAGATGGAAATCGATGGCACCATTGATATGTTCTTCCCATGGATAAGATCACCATCCTTTCGAGATAATGGTAGTGTAGAAATACATCCACTCTTGGAAATCATTAGAAGAAGGGAGTCTCGTAACTCTGATCAACAAGGTGATGATGTCATTCACATTCTGAATAAAATCTGATTGAGGAATTGTCTTAGGGACACTAGACAATGAAGGTTTAGATTTTTCCAGATAACTCTTGTTAAGGACCCTAGTATAGTATCAATATAAAATTATCAATGTAAGAGTGGACTATGGGGAAATTTTGGCATATTCCTTGACATCATGAAGTTTCAAAAAGTCTTCAAAGTAGTCACTATCCGGTTTGATCATGATCATCCTATCATCATCCCTCACCATTCAAGAATCTTTGTTATAGTTTGTGGTAGTAACAAGCACAAGCTATGGACATTGCATTGATGGAGGGAAAGAAATGTCCAAAGAAAATCCATTATAAAAATTCCTTACATCCATGCCTTTTTGTTTAGAACCCTAACCCTTTCCTAGAATTCAAGCAGGTCAATATGCTCAAGATATGTATCTTCAATATTTTCCACATCGGTGTGATGATTGAAGGGGGAGCTACCCTTGAAAACTATATTTCATCCTTTATTTTCCCTTTGAAGATGATCTAGACATATCCGTCCTTTATAGAAATCCTGAAATCTCTACTCTGAAATGAAAAGCAGAGGTAGGGAGTAATTTCACCCTTGTAATGTACCCATGAACTTATAATGTGTAGTTCCAACACCAAGTTCCAACAACGGAGATTAGACCTTGTAAGCCAATCATGTACTTTTGCACTATACATTTCTACACTTATGTAGTTCCACCACAAGCTCAAGAAAAAGCTGTTCTATTGTACTTCTAACCCAAAGTTCCAAATTTTAATGTGCTATGAATAAAGAAAGATTCCTCCATCGAAGCCTAAGTTTCAAAAACAAGAGAACCACTGAAAGTGAAAGATCCACAAAACAAGTAAGATCATAACACAAGGGTAACACTCTAAAAAATGACACAAGGGAGAAAACATGAAGGGAATCCATGAAGCTAGATAAAAAATGACAAGAAAAACCTAAAAATGAAACCAAAATAACTTGTAAAAGATAACTTGCAAACTTACCTAAATACTAGATAAGAAAATCATGAAAAATGCTCAAAATTCACCTAAGAAGTATGGTTGGAGTTTAGAGGGATGTCAACTAGTCAGCGTACCAAATTGTAAGGTGAAAATGACAAGTAAAACTCACCCTTAAATAAGAAAGTAAAAATTAATTACTACGGATATGGTATGCCGACCTACCAGATAGTTGTCATTAAATTTTGACCTACTATTATGAAATGACCTTGAAATGGTAGGGGTGGAAGTCAAAATTCCATGTGTAGTTTTTCATACAAACTATACTTTGGGTTCGAGTTTGAACTACAATTGAGAAAATGGATTTTGGAACTCGACATGTTTTCATGCAAACTTTAGTTTAATTTTGACTTTTATTTCTAGAATTTACTATATGGGGCGGGTTTGAGTTTTGGAACTCAACGCGATTTACATGAAAACTAAATGTTGACTTTTGAAATTTGAAATACGATGAAATTTCAACACTTAGGAAATTTTTAACAAATTTTGGGAAAAAAATAAATCTTGGTATAAGGCAAAAATTTACAAGAAAAATTTCAAAAGTCCTCTTGGAAATGGAAACTTGGAAAGTTAACATTTTTGGAGAACTATCACAAATGTTTACCTTCTAAGCATTAGTCTAGTGGTCTTATGCAATCCATTGGGCATATATTCCTTAACCTCAAGAATATACCAAATAAGAAGACAAATACAAAACAAAAAAGGAAAGAAAAAAAACAAGAAAACAATGTGCAAAGTGCTTGGAGGAAGGGAAACTATACTAATATTATACACAACAAAACTTCCTCAATAACAAGCTTTGAGGTGTATCCCATTAACTAGGATGGGTAGTGATTCTCCATCGATCTTAGATAGGAAAAATGAATTTTCCTCTTTGCAACCTATAATTACGTATGGCCCGCTCTAGAGGGCATCAAAATTTTCATGCATTCTGTCTTGGACTTGTCTACGTATATTTGAGGACCAAATCTCCTTTCTGAAAAAATCCTTAGAGTTGCTTTCTTATCAAGGTTTTCTTGGATTTGATCTTAGTGTAACTCAAAATCTTCATGGCCTTATTCCGCATTTCTTCCTAAGTCCATCAACTCAGCAAACCATACTATCATAAGATAACTTTCCAATACTTCCAACTGATGTGCTAGCTCCAAAGATGACAATTCCAAGGAAAGAGGGATTTTCACTCTCTACCATACACTAGCATAAAATGGGAATTCCAATGTCCCTTTTTGGAGTTATCATGTCTACGCCCACAAGGCAACTTTAGTTAAGTATGCCAATTTTGTTGGTTACTCTCCATTATCCTTTTGATAATCCGTATCAAATTATTATTACTAGAATTGGCCAAACCATTACCTTGTGGATAATAGTTAGATGAAGTTTTAAATACACACCATTTTTGACATCTCACTCACTGAGCTTCATACCTACAAATTCCTTGGCATTTTTGAGATAACAGTGAAAGGAATGCCAAACCTTGTCATAATTCCTTCAAGAAAATATAGGATGGATTTCTCATTTCATTCCTTCAATGCTACTGCCTCTGTCCATTGGGTGAAATAATCAGTCATAGTTAGCACCCATTTATGACCATCACTAGATGGTGGATTTATCATTCCAATAAATTCTAGGCCCTTTTGTAAGAAGGTTTGATCTACTTGGATTAGATGGAGGAGAAGGGTAGATAACATTTTATTCACTATGAAAGGCACATTCTTTACATTTCCTTACCCATATATGGGCATCTTTGAACAGGTCCGACCAATAGTATTCATCCCTCATGATCTTTGTAGTAGTTGTCCTATCCAAATAATGACCTCTTGACAATCCATTATGGAATTCCTCCAATATTCTATCAACTTGTTATGGGCCTATACACCTGAGAAGAACTCCATTTAAATCCCTTTGAAAGAGTACATTATCTATGAGAGCGTAGGAATAGATTGAATCTGGAAACTCTACCTCTAAGTTTGTCTAGGCTGGGAGGATATTCTCCTGATAACAAGAAATTCCTCATGTTGAACATCCAATAGTCAGGGTGTGAGTTTCTTCTTGATGGTGATTATGTAACACTTTGTCACACCTTTCTCTTGCCTCCAAATCAGTAACAAGATGTTGACATAGACCTTTTCCTCTCACCAATTTGGTCACCTTAATATGAACATCATATTCCATGACCTTAGTAATCCATCCAACCCACTTTTCATTCATGTCCTTGTTTAATAAGAAATATTTGACTCCTAGATGTGATACCATCAATTGGATCATGTTATTGGAGAGCATATGTTTGAATTTACTTCAGTTCCCGGATGATGATTAAAACCTAGTTCTATACAAAAGAGTATTTGAGCTCGTAATATTTGAGAGATTAGATGAAGAAGGAAATTATTTATTTCATCATATCATTATTTTGCTGAGTAAGAATCCTTGAGATACTTTCTGACCCCATAAAGGCGTAAAGAATGAAATCCTTTTCATAATTGGGATTTACCAATGTGGGAGCCTATGAAATGGCCATCTTGATATCTTTAAAACTATCCTTACCTTCCTTAGTCCAGTTGAAATGTATGTTCTTCTTTAACATAGTTGTAAGTGGTTTAGCCAAGGTAGAAAATTGAGGTATAAACCTCCTTACAAAATTGATGGTCCCCAAAAATATTTGAAGACCCTTCTTATGGCTTGGAAGAGAAAGGGAAAAAATGGCATGAATTCTTCCAAGTCAATTGAAATTCCATCCACCGAGACAATATATCCTAGAAATTTCCCTTCATGAAGCTCGGAAAATACATTTTTGGGATTCAAGGAGACCCCAAATTCTCTACACCTTTCAAAAACATTCTTTAGATGGTCCATGTGATCCTATGCATGTTTGGAATACACTATTATATCATCTAGATAAACAAGGATCATATCATTTATAATTCCCTTAAAGGCCATGTCCATAGCTCATTGGAAAGTGGCACCGGCGTTGGACAATCCAAATGACATTTTATTGTAGGCATATGTGCCCCACTTGGTAGTAAAATTTATCTTGAACTAATCAGATTCCTTGACTAGTATTCGATTATAGATTGAATATCCATCAGAGAAATGAAAACCATTCGCGTACCTATCAATGTTTAGATAATTGTTCCATAGATGGAAGAGGGTAATGATCTTTCAAGGAAGCTCGATTAAGATCTTTGAAGTCCATGCATAATCTGATTTCCCATTTTTCTTCCTAACTGGAACCAAATTAGCAACCCAGGAGGAGTGCTTGATTGGGAAAATGATACTAAATTTGATGAGTTTCAAAAGCTCATTTTTCATAAGTGGTTTGATCTTAGGATTGATCGGTCTCGATTTTTCATAATCAGGCTTATCATTTGGTCAAGTCAATAGTGTGTTGTATTAACCCTTGGATCAAAACCTGTGAGATCCTCGTAACTCCAAGAAAAAAATCATTATATTCTTGGAAAAGACCGATAAAGGCCTATCTTTCATCGGCATACATACTTTCCCAATCATCAAAATCTATCTTCTCCAATATGAACTGTTTCAAATCATCTTCCTTAATGACCATGTTGGTTTTTGTCTTTTCATTTGATCATCTAGAATTGAATATTGAATCAAGAGTGACCAAACCTTTGGAAACTTATTACCCTTCAATTGTATGATCTGATCACTATAAGATTCTTAAAGTTTAGACTTTTTTATGATAACTTGGCCTCTTCTTATAGAAAGAGGATAATCTATTGGTCATTATCAAAGAATACCTACCAATTACTCACATTATTGGTATAGTGGTCTCACGACTAGTTTCACAACCTCTTGTTCTTCCTTCATGACATCAAGATGGATATCAATGGGAAGCCACCATTACAAGCCTATTTTCATCTTGATTTTCCTTCCTAGGATCCACATGAATAAAACTTTCAAAATATTTGATCATATCCCACACCCTATTTTTGTAGGATCTTAGCAGATTGTTCTTTATTATGCTCTAAACCCTAAACTAATTCACAATGAGTTCACTGTCACATAAAAATGTCAACATGTTATCCCCATTTTTGAGCTAATTGAATTCCTGTACCAAAGCTTCATCTTCGGCCACATTATTAGTGAAACTAAACTAAAGGTGAAAGGATGAGAAATATTTATTACCTTGGGGGGAAATCAGCATAACACCATGGCCCTATTTTTTCTTCTTGACCCATCAAAGAAGAGTTTCCACAATCTGTCAAGGTCATCTTGGGATTTAAAAAGATTAGGTATCATAGTTCCTTCTTCATGGATATAATAAGTTCCTAACCATATCTTTTCTAGTTCCAATGCTTTTTCATATGGATCAAATTGATGTTTCATGCCCCAATCACCATGTAAAATATTAAAACTTCTTCGATAGGAGTGTTAGGACACCTCTTCTTCTTGATCATGTAAGGCATAATTTTTATTTATGGCATTAGGAGTATAAGGTTCAACGTGGTTTTGAAAATCAGATCTTCCCTTATAGTTACTTTAGTGCCATATTTGGTCTTGAGGAGCATGTGTGACCAATCAACAGAAAAATACCCACCCATTTTAGTAGTGAAATATCTAGAGAGACATATGGAGAAGAAGGGTGGAAGGTCAATAACCAATATGTCTGTGTAATTGATAGGATTAGGCATGCATGAATGGTAAGATTTAGATTCTTTATAATCTTGATAGTTTGAACTTTCATACCATCTAACTAAAAAAACCCCCTTGTTATTGGTGTATATTGAATACCCAACACATCTATAATTTGTTTAGGAATTACATATTTACTTTAGTAGAATCAATCATACAATTATGGACTAAATGCTTTACAATGATTCAGGATAAATGTAAAAGGGTGGTGGCTTACTAGACTTAGCAACATTTTTTCCCTCACATTATCATAAGTGGTAGAGGTAGATGATCCATGCTTAACTACTTCATTTGGTGTACCGAAACTTTTCAACGCTTCTTGCAGTAAGTTCCTTTGGGAAGGGATGAAAGAACTTCCCACATGGTGACATTCAAGTTTTTCTTCTTCATCGTTTAAAAATACTAAAAGGGATACTTCCTACCTTACCATCATTACTAAGTGTGACCACATCCTCTTTTGGAAAATGAATGTTTGGCACTATAATGCTAGATTGAATTTCTTTCCTTATCTTAACTAACCTGTGAACTTTATAATTTCCCTTCCATGTCTTTACTTATAGCTTACTATGAACGGGGTTAGGAAATAGATTCCTGATCATATTTTGGTAGTTGGATCTCAATTTCCTCTTTTTGATCTAGTATTAGAAGCTATTATTGTAGGTTCTATGTTGAATCCACAAAATCCTCCTCTTTCCAATTCAATAAGGTCACCTCTCCTGACTTTTGAGGTTGATTAACATCTTCTTTGAATAAGCCTTCGTTGGCTATTTTGTAGGTTTGGATATGCTTTGAACCATAAGTTCTTGACTAAGCACTCCATTAGAGCACAAATTTTGATTATGAGGCTGAGCATGGGTAAAACCATTCATATTCCCGAACCAAGTTATTTTGTACTTGGATGAGGGCTCTGGAAGAACTAGTAGGAAGGGGGTTTTTAGTATTCAAAGGCTTGACATTAGAAACATGATTTTGAGTTTTTTTTTTTTTTTTGGAAAGGCTGCCTATTAGACTGATACTATTGATTCTGGGGTTGGTAGGGATGATTATATTGAAACTTTTACCTCTGAGGGAGACCAATTCATTTCCAAAACTTTGAAGTAATTATTTAACCTCATAAATTTCATTTGAAGGAGGAGGTATAGGTTGAGTTGGCTAGTTAGACACCTAAGGGAGAGGGAAATGGTTGGCTGATTAGTGGGAAATTTAGGATACAGAGGCATAGGTGGCCTTGGGGATATTTTCCTAGCTTGGATCAAGTAGTTCTCAGATCGAATGGTGATGTCATAGGATTCGGATAATGTTATTCCACCCATTGATTGGATCATGACCATAACATCGTTGTTCAAATATATTAAGTAATAAAATAACACATTGTTTGGGGAAGGCTTGATGAGCATGGAATCCTATTCCATGTCTTATAGAATCGAAGTTGAAATATCCCATGAACTCTTAAGGATCTCTCTTTATAGTAGTTAATTGTTCCATAAGTGACAAATGGTCACTCTTGTCCTCAAACCATTTACAAATCTATTCTCCTAACTCGTACCAGTTGGGTATAGTGCCAAGTAGTAAACCAAAAAACCATTGAAGTGATTTTCCTTTAAGAAAAGTGGTGCAGAGTATAACTGCTATGTTATCATCCATGATGTTGTGAGCTAAATAGATGTTAGCCACATCTTGAATATGCTAGATAAGAGTGGTGCTTGTATCACATGTGTAGAAGAGTAGACTCTTAAGGGTTTTTTTAGGTATAACATCGCATTGAGTGAGTGATAAAGGGTTGTCATTATTGAAAAAAGGAAAAACATGATTTCTCACCTCCATAACGATGAGTGGTTGATCTTATCTTGGTGGAGGTAACCTTCTAAATTTATATGTTGAATTTCCTCTATAAGATGATGATGATGCCCCACCCTTTCTTCTTCTTGGAGGAGAAAAATATTGTTCAATATTCCATTGATTTCCTTTCTTTAAAGAATCTCTTGTCTGAATTATTCGTATAAGTATATGCACTTGATCCTAAAATCCAGAGATATGGAGTTGATAGGTACCTTTATAACCACAAATGATATGATAAGTACCAAATATTAGTGTCATCCCACTTGGCATACCAAAAAATATTGTCACATGGATCACACACCCATAGAATCTTTAGATGATTTAGTGACACGTGGGAACATCCCCAAGGTGTGGGACCTTAGCTCCTTGGCATTAATTTCGTGGAAGGTAGGATTCCTTCTAAACTAAGTGCATCCAATTTAAGATTAGAATACAAAAGCTCAAAGTGCTATGAAACAAACTAAACTATTTTATTTAATAGGGAAAAGGGGATAAAGATACTGAAAGTGTATTAAAAGAAGGTGATGCACCAAAATTTTAAGAAACAAATAGATCCACTCCACATGCACCAGAGTGTTTTTACAGAATAATATTTAATATGTAAGACTCATGGTTCTCTTTTCTAGTCAAATCTTCGTGAATATAAGACTTAAAGATAACAGAAGGGATTTTATCTTATGAACAACTAAGATAAATAAGTTGGTAAACCACAACTAAAGAAAAATGATTAAAATGAAGGAAAAATAAATCATTCCATACAAGTAATTAAAATCATTCAAAATATCTAAATCATTTATTAAAATGTATAACACATCAAATATTGGAAGGAAAAATATTGTTTCTATATATTACTAAGGATAAATTCTATATGAGAGATCTTAAAATGATAGAGACTTCTTACAATAAAATCTAAAAGTACCGGATTAGAAAATGCATTCTTATATTTATAGATTATGATGGTTGAGAAAGTGTATAAAATCCTCTTAATCATTACATGCTAAAAATAGAATACAGTTACATCAAGGAAATATTCTCCCAAGAAAATAACAAATTTCTTGTGCAGGTTTGACTGGCTCAAAATGCAACTCAAAAAAGCAGTGTTGTAGTGTGGAGACTATGCAAAAATGGCATCCAAGTTTAGCTAGGGTTGGCTCACCCTTCCTTAATCTTATTCTTCTCCCGATTTAATAGCTACTTTGTTCATGTAGTCTAGAAATCATTTGATGATTTCTTGAACCTCCTTATCATCTGGTCTACATGTATAGCAATTCAAGACATTGACCGATTTAGTTTCCTTAACCAATTTCCCTTGTAACCTTTTGGTTTGATTTATGTATTTATTAAGATGACTCAAGAAATTTTGGTATGACACCACTTTTGAATAGACTCAAGACTAAAGGAATTGGTTACATCATTGTCTTCATATACCGGGATCTTGAATTGGGAAAAATTTGTTCAATTGGAAGTGCATCAACATTCCCATCAAGAAACATGTAGTTGATGATATCAAGTTCATCTCTAATGTCATTGAGGCCATTAGATTCCTCTACTCTATTCTCATCTAGTTTAGATATTGCCTCATGCAACATCCAGATCCAAACCTCCATGGCTTCACTATACTCAGATAATTTTGAGGCATCATCAATGATCCCTTCCTTCAGGATTAGATCCATTTCCTTGTTTTGCACATCTTTCCAGGCTTCGAGAGCGAGCTCCAAATTGTTGTTTTCTTCAGTGAGGATATCATCCATCGAGAGATATTATATTTTTTGGTGTACAATTCATTGTAAAGGTCATCAACTTCCTTGATCACCTACTCTCCATCTTGAATCAAGCTTTCAATCAAAGCTCCTACCACACAACCTTGTTATCCAATTTTCTCGACAACAAAGAAGGAGGTATCATCGAAGATCTTAGGTATGGAAAGGGAAGTCGTATGAATAGGCTATTTGATCTTATTTAGAATGGTAGTCAACTGTTTGAACTTGATTTTGAGTTCATCCTTGGTTAAGTTGTCTTTTTCAAATTTATCCAGGAGATTACCAAGGACAAGCTAAACATCCTGCTTGGATCCTTCATGAGTATCCTTTCTAATGGAAAACTATGAGATTTGATAATCTATTAAGGTGATAGTTTATTTGGTTTTACCATAATTTTTTGTTTTTATTTCAACAAATTTCTCCCCAGTTTGATCGACCGATAGGTAAGAAATGATCCTTGGTCTCTTTTCTTTTCCTTAAGGGGTTGGATCTAGGATTATTAGATCAAAAATAATCCAATTGGAACCTTCTTCTCTGCTTTGGGGTTTGCATGTTTAACCATGTAGGGATGAAGAAGAAGCTAGTTGTTCGATTGATGACATATGCACATTCATCATAATAGTATAATGGGTAGGTGTTCATAGGGAACTTTTGTTACATGAACCGGGAGTGAAAATGATGTGGTGATAAGAAAATTTGGAATGAAATGTATGGCCATATAAATTGATGAGATGGGGGTGGAAATAGGGGATTTTTAAGGAATAGAAGTCCTAAAAGGAGATCCTAAAGACATAACATCTCTATATGAAAGAGAATGAAGAGAGGATAATACTTGTGCCATAGAAGGGGATAAAGTGAGGAGTGTGGGAGAAATGGGAAAAGAAGAAATTTATAATGTGGAAAAAGGAAGAGTGAGAGGTGGAGGGGAAGGAGGAACTGAGAATGGTTAAGAAGGAAGAGGTGGAGAAGCTAGTGTCTGCAACATTTGGGAAGTTTTGGGAGAAACACTAAGATCAATTACCTTTGTGGATGTTACTTTGGAAGATACAAATTATATTGAGGAACTCTAGAAGATGATCCTAGACCCCTACACATAATGGTAAATTTTTGACTTTTTGGAGTAGGTTTGGGAGTAGATATTCTTATTTTTAAAGGGGTGGAATGGCCCACTAGGGGTTTTACTTGAACTATCGGATAGGAAGCTTATCTATATTTTTGAAATGATTCCCAATGATATCAACCACTGATAGGTATGGTTGAGGATAGGAGCTGCTCTTTCTTTTGAACTAATTCATTCCTCGAGTGACCAATTAATCCATAGAAAAGGTTGATTTTTAACATTATTCTAATTGTAAATGGTATCCAAAAATTTTTCATCATCATAAAGACCATCTGGGACATATACAACTTTATATTGCACCACTTCTTGAAGATTCAACCTTTCAAAATCTCTTTTTGAATCCTAACTTCATCTCTATAATTAATCCAAATATTCTCCAATTGAGGTATATGAGCATTGATTGACCCGTTTCCTCCAATTTTTCCCAATAATCAAAACTTCCACAATGGGGGTGAAAGGTCCTTAAATTCATTTGCTACATATCCCCTTCATCATTCTTTTCCTTGTATGTGAAATCAAAATTATACATTCCCAACTATAGGAAATTAAGATCCAATTTTGTGTCAATCATATTGGACCTTATGAAAATGTAACAATTTCCGAACTAACTCCATTAAGACCCATTTATCATGGGGCACCTTGGTAAGTGTTATCCAAAATGTGCCCCTGCTCATTTTTTGTGGCTAACTCCTCTCATTTTTTCCTCTCTTGTGCCTCAGTCATAATATTTTGCTTTTCAGGCACTCAAAACCTTCTAGAAATGACACCATTGGATAGATCTCTTTCTCAGCTTTCCAGAAAGGTAAAGTTTTCCTCCTAACTCCATGTATTTTTGAAGTTATGGCTCAATGGAGTTTTTTTGGAAAAAATTTCCCTGAAAGGCGTGGCCAATGAGATGTTGCCACGTGGCACCTAGAGTGGTGGAACATGGGGAAATTTCGGAAAATTTTCCAAATTACCAAAAAGGTGCAAAAATTCAAATTTTTGCCCGCTAACCCGATTTGGCCTGTTTTTCCCTAAAACTTCAAATGGTCATGTCTTTCGATCCGAGCTCGATTTTTCACGTTCTTTATATCAATGAAAAGCTAGTGAAATTATCTACAAGATTCCAGGGTCATTTTTTCATTTTAATTGATTTTGGAGAGATAAAATAAAAAAACCTCTGGCACGTGGTCATGGACAGAAATGACGTTTCAACCACCGTTTTTAATGAAGAATGGCTCGCATTCTCTCCCAGCATGGCTAAAAATGTCAAGGGATGGGTCTGTAAGGATGCCCATGCTATTTTGAATGTGTTTTGGTCAATGGTTGAATCCCTTCCACATTTTCCCACGTTTCTCTCTCGGGCTCGTCCCTTGCACTGTAAAAGCGAGATTTGACTCATTTTCAAAGGGTTGAACATTTTTTGTGTATTGCAGGTCCCCTTTCTCACCTTGGAAGTGATTTTGGTGGAATATAAGACCTTTTCTAAGAGCTGCAACTTTATTTTTCCTCTCAGGTGTTGTAATGCAAGTGATTTTGATGATTAAAATAACAATAAAACCTCTGTGATTAGTTTTCATCCTCTGCCTGTGTTGTTTGGTTAATTTATGATCCTTCATTACAATTATCAGTTTGTGCATGAGGTTCTTTGTTGCATTTTTATGGACTGTGTCAATCTGCAGAAGTAAAAAATTCTCACCACTCCTTTGGTGCATCACCTATTAGCATTAGTTTTAGCTTTTTGCATTCTCTATCTCTGTCTCCTTTGGAATTTAGGGTAGGGTTAGGAATATAGACCTCTGCAACTTGTAAGTGATAAATCGACCCAGGAACCGAGGAACCAACCTCTAAACTGGAGATTCCTTTCTCATTTTGCATTTCCCACACTTGGGGAAAGGATTCAATGTTGTGCAATCACACTGGATGCTAGTATGATCAAACTCGAAATCTGATCAACATCCAGGGGGTGCTGCTGATTTGCAACAATAGTTTTGGCACGCCTGGTGGGACCTTAGAGGTCTTCATCTTCATTGCAACAAAATTGATGTGCATTTTTTACAAGTTTCTTTCTTTAAAGAGATATAAATTGCACATCTGGCGACTCCAAGGAAAAAGAATCAGTTGGTTTTAGTAGTGCAGACCTGAAAACTCATGAGAAGAATCAACACAAGGTCAAGAGCTGGAGAGGAAGAGGTGTTGTTTGAATATCTGTAGTTATCTCCAAGAATAAGGCAAAGTGGGAGGAGAATCCAAAGGTCTCCATCTCCACCAAACAGAACTCTCTCAACTCCTCCACCTGGTAGGCCTTTCATTCAATCAACAAGGGTTCTAAGGCCAATCAGAATGGTACAAAACAACCCCTATCTCAATTTCACTTGAAACAACCCACTTGCTCTCAATGCACAAAATCCAATCCCAGTTGCAGCATTGAAGAACATTCCATACTTCACTGGAGAAAATTAGACCTCACCTGGTGATCATGTTAAGGATATTGCTAACATTTGTGCAATCCATGAGATCAATGAGATGCAAGTTGCTGTCAAACTACTGGCATCTTCATTCAAAGGGAAAGCTTTGCAATGGTTCAGGAGTCTTGCCTTAGGTTCTATTCAAAATTGGAATTAGCTATGTATAGCCCTCCATGAGCATTTTGGGAAAAGGGAGACAACTTGTCCCTTTTGGAGCAGCTGACAACTATCAAAAGAGCTCCCAATGAGCAGCTGACTGATTTTAATTTCAGATTTCAAAGGACTTGGGAGAGAATTCCAGTGGCAGTCAGGCCAACAATGAGAAGGTTCTTTTCTTTATTACCTTAAAGCTTTAAATTCTGATATTTCTATGTTAATTCAGTCCATGGGAGGCACAACTATCCCCATTGCTTATAGCATTGCCATTAGAGCTGAAAATTGTTTGATTCAAGCTGGCAAGCTGGCTCCTAGGCCTCCAATGCCATTATTTCCAAGTTTAGAGAGCCCAAGTACTAGCCAAGTGCCTAATTTAGCTTCTATTCCCACTCCTAGAAATCAGAATTCAAGTGAAGCTTCCACTTCATCTTCTAGTGCCTCAAATGAACTTCAAGAAGTCATGAAGCAATTGCAAAATCTAGGTAATGAGCTGGTTACACTCAAAAGGTAGCAAGCTCAAGGTTTTAGACCTTCCTTCCAGCCTCAAGCTCAGCCTAACAGGCAGCCATATCAACCTCATAGACCACCCAATCTAGCTGCAAATCTAAATCAAGCAAGGCCTCCTACCAACAGACCATTTCAGCCCTATAATCCCAATGCTACATCTGCATCTAAAGCATTAGTGCCAGTACAAAACAATATAGCTCAAGAGTATGATTGGTGTTTCCCATGCAATGAACCTCATAACCAGTCCATGTGCTTCAACGGTGCCTTGAATCAAGCATTAATGGTGACAACAACTGGTGTGGAGGGTGAAGGTAGTCAAGGAAATAACCAGCAACAAGAAACATTCCAGCAGCAATCAGCTCCAAATGATACCACACTTGTAAACTGGCAGGCAGAAGATTTTTGTGGCATGAATCAAACGATTTCCCAAAGTGTTGCAGCCAACACAAGGTCAAAGAGAAGAAATTTGGGTGAAGAACAACCATTGGCCCCAAGTAATTCATGACCTTCAGTCACTCCACAAACTATTGGCAAGCAACATGCAATCCTAAGCACACAAGGACTTCCTAAAACAAGCCCCTAGGCCAACCCAAATGCCAGTTGTTGCTGCCCATGTGCAAGGAATGAATGTAGGCCAAGGGACAGCAGAGGGATACTTCATCTCCATTCAGTATCATTGATCAGATGAAGAAGACAAATGTAAACATATCAATGTGGGAATCACTATCTATCCCAGGCCAAAGAGATTTGCTACAAGCTGCCATGAAGGACTGGTCAACTTCAAATCAGCAAGTCCAAATGCAAGAGAAGGTGCTCACAAATGCTACCCAGCCTGAGGGGAATCATGGAGGACAGCAAGGTAAAATATTGAAGCCCCCTCCATTCTACGTTTCATTGATTATTGGAAATCAATTAGTACACAATTGCATGATTGATTCCAGGGCAAGTAGTTCAGTAATGCCCAAGCAAATAGCTGATCAGTTGGGAATTCAGTATGAAACCATATCCAAAGGGGTGGTGCAGTTGGATGGGACAGCAGTAACAATAGTCGGGGTGATTAAAAACTTGAGTCTTACCTTGCATGCATGCCCCAACGTGGTTGTTTTACAAGATGTCTCAGTAATAGACCTTCCACCACTCTTTGCCCTATGTTTGTCAAGGGATTTCATAGCCAAGATTGGAGGTTACTTATCTACTGATTGGTCACACATGTTGTTCAGAACAAGATATGGAACCAAAGCCATAATCAGGTCTGAACCTATTGCAAACTTTCACATTGAGCCTTACACTCCAAGTCAAAGTAATGCCAATTGTTCAATGTTTGATCAAGAAGATCATCTAAGCACTGATGAAGCTGACACCAAGGTAGGAAGCATCCTAGATCTAACTCTTGATGAATGGACAAGTAAGGTGCATGATTTTGATCCTTATTAAGAAATAGAATAATCGAGCTAGGAGTCTATTGCATACATGAAGAAAATCAACCTATTCCTAGCATCACCAAGCCAAACCACAAAGATGACAATGAGGTATGGCAAGCTTGTTTTTGATGGATTAAGGAGTAGACAAGGTGCGGGAGGGGGATCCATCTTTGGTTTCACCTCAAGGAGTTAATTATTATTCAGCTTTTAGATTTCAGTTTGCATGCTCTAATAACACTACTGAATACGAAGCCTTGGTGCAAGGACTGCATTGGGCAATCAAGAGAGGAATAAAGAACTTGCAATTCTTTGGTGACAAAGTGAGTTGATTGTCAACCAAGTCAAGGGGCAGCATGCATCTTTGTCAAGAATGATCTACTCAAGTGCTACAAGAAAAGGGTGTGGGACCTCATTGAATATTTTGAGGGTTTTGGCATCAAATCCATTCCCAGGAAAGAGAACCAAGCCGTTGACAGGCTTGCAGTAGTTGGGGCAGCCTTCGACGTTGTGGAGAGCATTCAAAAAGACAAGGTACAACCAAACATCTATGTGATTGTGAGGCCTTGAGTGCGGATAACAATGTAAGTTGGCAAGTGTTTTAAAATGATCAGAAAATCATCCATTTCTTAAGAAGAGAGGCTAAATTCTCAGCCAAAAATAAGGAAAAGTTAGAGCAGCGATACGGTGACCAAGTGGTGCAGTGAGAACCAACAAACTACCAAAGGGACTTATTACTTTGATTTCCATTTTCAATCCTAATGATCAGCTTAGGAAGGAGAAAGCAAACATCCAAGTGAAGGGAGAAGATCAAAGTGTCCATCTCGGTAGAAAGAGGCAAATCACTCCAAATTGGTAAGATGACAACTGAGCAAGAAAGGTATGAGTTCATACAACTTTGTCGAGAATTCCCTGATGTGTTTGCTTGGAGCTATGAAGATTTGAAAGGTTTCAATCCCGAGTTAGCTCAACACACCATTGAATTGGATCCAAATACTAAGCCCATCAGGCGAAAAAAAGGCGATCCAACCCCACATGGAGCCTCTCATGAGAAAAGATTTGAATAAGTGGATAGAATCAAGAATCATATTCCCTATCAAGCATTCTAGTTGGGTTGCCAACTTGGTTCCAAAAAAAGAAGAGTGGGGAAATCAGATTGTGTGTTGACTTCAAATATTTGAATAGAGAATCTCTCAAGGATCATTATCCACTTCCTTCCATGGAGCAGATTTTACAAGTTGTTGCTGGCTCGAGAGGTTTTCACTACTTGATGGCTATTTAGGGTATAATTAGATTATGGTGAAGGAAGAAGATCAGTTCAAGACAGCCTTTACAACTAAATGGGGAACTTATGCATACAGGAAAATGCCATTTGGGCTGTCCAACGCTGGAGCTACCTTCCAAAGAGCAATGGACATGGCGTTCAAAGGTTTGATTAACAACATTGTACTGATATATCTTGATGATATCACTATTTTTTCAAAAAATACAGCAGACCACCTCTTTCATTTGAGACAAGTGTTCTAAAGGTGTAGAATATTTGGAGTCTCCTTGAATCCTAAAAAGTGTGTTTTTCTAGCCCATGAAGGAAAGCTCCTTGGCCACATTGTCTCCAAAGAAGGATTAGCAATTGATCCGGAAAGAGTCGAAGCCATAAGAGCACTGCCATTGCCAAGCCACAAGAAGGCCCTTCAAAGTTTCTTGGGAAGAATAAATTTTGTTTGGAGGTTTGTCCCAAATTTTGCAGCCCTTGTCAGACCTATCACCAAGATGCTAAAGAAAAGCATGGCTTTCAAATGGACAGCAGAAGGAAAGGAAAGTTTTGAAGCAATCAAAGAAGCCATCTCTCAAGCCCCAACTCTCATCAACCCGGATTTCTCCAAGGATTTCATCCTCTATGTGTTTGGAGGTGATGATACTATTTCTGCAATTTTGGTACAATGAATAAAGACAATGATGAGCAGCCAATTGCTTTCTTCAGCCAAAGCCTGGAGGACTATGAGGTGAGATATTCTTTCATTGAGAAGCATGTTCTTGTAGTAATCAGGAGCTTGAAGAAATTCAAGCATCTAGTTTCAAACAATAAGGTCCAATTGCTGGTTTCTCATGTGGGGTTAAAGACTTCCTCCTCAACAAAGACTTGAATGAAAAAGGGCAGGTTGGATTACTCGTGTCATGGAGTATGACATTGAGATCAAAGTCACCAAGTTGGTAAGAGGAAAAGGATTGTGTGAGCAGCTGATCTTGAGCAAACAAGAGGAATCATGCATTGAGAAAGAGACTATTTTGGCGTTGCAAGACAACCGTGAGCAAGGAAGCACTCAAGAGGAAAATAATGGTGTCCCCACTCCTTGCTGGACCCAAAGTATAATGCACTTCCTAAGCATAGGCCTATGCCCTCCAGAGATGAACAAGACCCAAAGAAGACACTTCAGATTGCAAGCTATCCCATATGCCCTTGTTGATGGTGTTTTATTCAAAAGAGATGTGAATGGAGTACTGCTGAGATGCATTGGTACAAATCAGATTCATAAGGTGCTAGAAGAGTTCCATGGTGGACCAGTTGGTGGCCATTTTGCACCAAGAGTGACAGCTCTAAAGATCATGAGGGTTGGTTATTATTGGCCCAAGATTTTCAATAAGTGTTATGCATGGATCAAGAGGTGCAAGAATTGTGTATTTTTCATAGGTAAAGAGAGGCTAGCTGCCCTCCCATTGCATCCAATTTCATTTGACCATCCATTCATGCAATGGGGTTTAGACTTCATTGGAGTTATTAATCCCAATTCGAGCCAAGGGTACAAGTGGATTTTAATAGCCACAGATTACTTCACCAAATGGACTGAAGCAGTAGCACTCAAGGAATCAAACGAATCTAGCATCCTAGACTTCTATGAGGGAATAGTAACCAGATTTGGCATACCAGCTACAATAATATCAGATAATGCATTGGCATTCATTGGATCCAAGGTGACTGAATGGGCTATCAAGAACAGGATCTACCTAAGTACTTCATCAAACTATTACCCCCAGGGTAATGGCCAGGCTGAATCTACAAACAAGAACTTGTTGAGGATCATTAGGAGGACTCTTGATGAGAATCAGAGGTCTTGGCATACCAAATTGAAATCAGCCTTATGGGCTGATAGGATAACTCCTAAAATATCTACAGGTAACTCTCCATTCAATCTTGTTTATGGAAGAGAGGTAATTTTTCCCATATCACTTGAGTTGCCAACATTGGAACTCATGAAATAGTTGGAGTTGTTGGAGTTTGAGCCCATGGAAGTCAGATATGCAGAATTGATGGAGCTCCAAGAAATCAGAAATCAGGCATCCCAAGCAATGGAGAAGGATCAAGATTTGATAAAGAAGACCTTTGATAGAAAGGCCAAGAACAGATCCTTCCAAGTTGGAGATCTAGTGTTAAAATGGGATGCGGATAGAGAAAAACCGGAAGGCATTCAAAATTTGATGCCATTTGGAGTGGCCCATACATGGTCACAAAGTGTAAGGACAACAATGCTTTCTAGTTGTCTTCATTGGATGGTGAAGAACTATAGATTCCAGTCAATGGAATCCATCTGAAGCATTGCTATTGAAGGAAATGCTTCACCCTGTACATATTAGTTTAGGTTTTTCATTCCTCCAAGTTCTTGTGCACATTGTTTTGCTGTAGATTAGTTTTTCTTTCCCTAAGTGCTTTGGCACAAGCTTGCTGTTCCTAGAGATGTGTTTGTAGGCCTTGCTCCATCAGGTGATATTTTGTCTTCCTCCTTGCAGTGTTCTAGTCAGTTGGGGTATCAAATAGAGAATTCAATGACTCCATACCCAATGGATTGCTTTAAGCAACTGGTAACTTCATCCAGCAGGCAGATGACCCCTCTGAGTCGCCAAAATTGTTATCCAAAATGTGCCCCTGCTCATTTTTTGTGGCTAAATCCTCTCATTTTTTCCTCTCTTGTGCCTCAGTCATAATATTTTTCTTTTCAAGCACTCAAAACCTTCTAGAAATGACACCATTGGATAGAGATCTTTCTCAGCTTTCTAGAAAGGTAAAGTTTTCCTCCTAACTCCATGTATTTTTGAAGTTATGGCTCGGCGGAGTTTTTTTGGAAAAATTTTCCCTGAAAGGCCCACGGCCAATGAGATGCCACCACATGGCACCTAGAGTGGTGGAGCGTGGGGAAATTTTGGAAAATTTTCCAAATGAACAAAAAGGTGCAAAAATTCAAATGTTTGCCCGCCAACCCGATTTGGCCCTGTTTTGCCCTAAAACTTCAAATGGCCATATCTTTCGATCCAGAGCTCGGTTTTTCATGTTCTTTATATCAATGGAAAGATGGTGAAATTATCTACAAGATTACATGGTAATTTTTGAATTTTGATGGATTTTGGAGAGATAAAATCAAAAAATACCTCTGGCACGTGGTCATGGATAGAAATGATGTTTCAACCACCATTTTTAATGAAGAATGGCTCGTATTCTCTCCCAGCATGGCTAAAAATGTCAAGGGATGGGTTTGTAAGGATTCCCATGCTATTTTGAATGTGTTTTGGTCAATGGTTGAATCCCTTCCACGTTTTCCCGTGTTTCTCTCTCCTGGGCTCGTCCCTTGCACTGTAAAAGCCAGATTTGGCTCATTTTCAAAGGGTTGAACATTTTTGTGTATTGCAGGTCCCCTTTCTCACCTTGGAAGTGATTTTGGTGGAATATCAGACCTTTTCTAAGAGATGCAACTTTATTTTGCCTCTCAGGTGTTGTAATGCAAGTGATTTTGATGATTAAAATAACAATACAACCTTTGTGATTAGTTTTCATCCTCTGCCTGTGTTGTTTGGTTAATTTATGATCCTTCATTACAATTATTAGTTTGTGCATGAGGTTCTTTGTTGCATTTTTATGGACTGTGTCAATCTGAAGTAAAAAATGCTCACCACTCCTTTGGTGCATCACCTATTAGCATTAGTTTTAGCTTTTTGCATTCTCTATCTCTGTCTCCTTTGGAATTTAGGGTAGGGTTAGGAATATAGACCTCTGCAACTTGTAAGTGATAAATCTGACCAGAGGAACTGAGGAACCAACCTCTAAACTAGAGATTCCTTTCTCATTTTACAAGTCCCACACTTGGGGAAAGGATTCAATGTTGTGCAATCACACTGGATGCTAGTATGATCAAACTCGAAATCTGATCAACATCCAGGGGGTGCTGCTGATTTGCAACAACAGTAAGTTATAGGGAGCACTTGAGAATCCTCCTAACATAATATACGTGAATGTTGGGAATTTCAAGTATATGCATCCCCATTCTCTGACCACCTCTCGGGAATTGCTTGAAATTATTCGATTTTATAATTGTGTGGTCACTAAAGCATGCAATTTAAGTCAATATTTAGTCTCGAGTCTCATACTAATATTCATATGGTTTTTAGTGAAAAAGTAAAGTACTAATTGACCCATGTCCTTTGGCCTTTTTACTTTTCTTTCGGTCGTCACTTTTGATCCTCCGACCATACTTAGCTTGTCTATTTTGTCACCACATTATTCCTATTCCTAACTAGGGTGCCCAGGTTAGGATTGGGGCACCCAAGGACCCTAGTCCCCCAGGTTCCCCGACACTCTTTGTACTTTGCTTCCATCTTTTGGGAACTTTCTAGACATTTGATATTTCCATATTTTTAGTGGTCATCCTTTTCGGGGTTAATTACGAAATTAGAACAAAAGAACCATATAAATATAAATTTATGAGACCATAATGAGGTACCATGCACTAAGCATCTACTATCACCATCTAGAGTTGCATCAATCAAAGGAACCTAAAGGTATATTTGCATCCATCTAGATATATCACAAGGCACACAAGGTTGGTTCATCGTATCACAATTCATATGAGGGGGTCTAATGTTTCAATGCAAACATTTATTACATTCTACATCTAGTTATTTTTTTGCTACTTCAAACAATACGATTGACATAATAGCAACCTAGGGCACAATTTACAAACACACCTAAAAATACATTGGAGTCCGAGATGTAGTGTAATGCTCTGGGTTAGTAAGTCCACCATTATGGCTTCGAGAATAAGCGTGACCCCTTCATATGTATCTTTATTTTTTAGGGTTTTAAAGATTTGTATGGGGTTTTGTAGGTCTTTCCTTCATATATGATTTACAAAAACATCCGGTGTAGTCTATAGAAGTTAGTGCGATATGAAGAAACTATAGGAGAACATCTAATGACACCTCGCAGGAGGGTTTCAAGCCATTTCCACATATCAGGCACCCAGATCTCAGACTAGGAAGCCCACGGAAGGCCTTTTCCTCTTCTAAGTTCCCCAATTTAAATAGACAACTCATATTTGTATCTTCTTGGGCTCATATACCACTTTTTTCTCCTCCTCTTCACCAAGTATCCATTGTGACACAATCCCACACCTTTTCCAAATTAGCTAAATACTTCTTAACCCTCTCTTGTACATTAGGGTTTCACATTTCATTTTTTTAGTGCTTGGGTGTATTTTATTTTTTATTACTTCATTTATTCAATCATTTTACTACTTCTATTGCATTAGATTACTCTAGAATATTTCTATCTTATTTTATCATTTTTGTGAACCCGATCTTCAAATCCACCTTTGTTCTAGGGATTTTCTCATATTTTCTATCATGTCTCCCAAAGTCACAAAAATTTATTCGTCTGATTTACTTCAAATGCATCCTAATTGCTAAGTTGTTCTTAAAAATTCCCTAAACACCATGTATCTTCCCCGAGATATACATCCACATCAAGTAAGTTATATTTTTGATCATTTATTTGATGACCATATTCCTCGTGATCCTCCATCTAATCAACCCATGTTGCAATCAATATAATCCATTCATTCTTTATTTCAAGATAAATTTCAAACTATGGAATCCACGATTACATATCTAAAATCTGAAATTCAATATCTTAAGGACACTTCTCAAGCTCATATATGTTCTCCTACATCTCATCTTCATTCTATGTCTACTGCATGTGCTCATATCAATGAGGCTCAAGTCATACCATAACCAGATCCTCTCACCTTTGATAGCAATACTAATCAACATGACATTATTTCTGAGCTCCTTAGTCATCAATAGATCACTTAACCACCTACTCATTACTATCCTCCTTATCAGATAGAAAACTATCAGGGTCATCCATATTATAATTATCATTGAATCAATGGACACAATGAAAATGATTACTACACTTTATAACGAAGAATCAAACATCTTGAGCATCAGGGATTTATCTCATTCGTTACATGCCCATATACAAATGCTACATCTCAATGAGTTCCTAAATCTGATTTGTCTATGTCTAATGAGCATCACACCATCACTTCTAGTGTTCCTTCTTCGTCACTCAAGCACCACCTATGCAATCTACTCAAATCAAGAAACCACCTCTCTAAATTATTCCAAAATTCCTCCTACTAAGTCACCTACAATATTATAGAGCCAAACTAAGAAACCCCCTTTAAATATCAATGCAATTCCTCCACCTCCTCTTACAGATAGTCCTACTCCACTTAAGTTATCTGCGACATTACCAAGTCAATCTAAGCAACCTCCTCTAAATATTAGTTCAACATGGCCTCCACTCAAGTCATCTATGGTCAACAAACAACCACTCATTACACAAGGAAAGCACATTCTAGCTGACATTTTTGGACTCTTGTAATGTAAGGACCCTATCCAGTCCTTGCCTCAATGTCTAATAACTTTTTTTAAAAAAAATACTCCTTACATTAATCCACTTAATGTCTTTTAACATAATCTCCATCACTTACATACTTGGGGGGGCATGCCGCTTATCATCCCCCTCCCTCTTTAAACCTGCATATTAAATATTCATCACATAACAATACAACATCCACTCATTATATTCATACTTTGACATATAATCACATCGACCATTACCCTATGATGCACTCTTGTTCTTTGGTTCACACTTGATAATTGAGGGAATATTATACACATGAACCCCACACACTGCAAAGTAGTCACTACACCTTAGGCATCACATATCATCACACAATCCTGCATCATCTACATATTACACACTACATCATAGATATACACATTGTGAGTATGCATACATTCTACACTTTGCATCCCACATCTTGTCTTACATACATCATACACATACTACACATGACTCACACACTACACCATATCTATCACATGTTGCATGTTTGTCACACATTATACACATCACCTTACAATATACATCCTTCACATTACATGTTACATCTTGCATCTTACATTCACTATGTTATACATCTTATGGAATTGGCACATCTAGCATTTACATCCTATTCTATCACATACATGACACATTTTACATATTCACCTCTACATGTTGCACTCACTACCGATGATGCACTCTATTCTCACAATTCATGATGTACTATTAAGGGTATACATCATGCTCACACATTCATCATTCGATCTTCTCATGTGACATTCCTAGGATTAGTGATATACGCCTTAGGCTATAGGGTCACTTCTTCTAGCATCATCTCATGATAGGTTATATCATCACTTTCACTTACATCATTTAGTGGTATACGCTTTAGGCTAAATCACCACCTCTTTTCTATTCATCTAGTCATGATATACACTTATGTTATAGGGTCACACACAGTTCATCTCTATGTTGCATCTCATCACCACACACTCATCACAATGTGTTATACACAACACATAGTTTGACCATTTCCGATGACGCACTATCATTTATGGTTCATTATTGAATGTTGAGGGGGAATAATAAATGAACCTCACTACATAAAAATCCATTCACTTTGGGGTCACCCAACTCTTATCATTCACTCTGCATTCCATTCCATCCATCCACAACATACTTCATTCTATGGTTGTATTTACTCTTGCTTGCACTTTTTTTACATGTTGAATTTACTTCACATGTTAGATAAATCTCTTGTATGTCATTCTCTTTACCATACACACATTCACATTCATGTCCTTGTCTAGTTGTGAACATAGATACAAAGCTTCTACACATAACACCAATGTTTCACATACTACCAACTGGGGGCATCCACATTCATACATTACAGGTGCTATTATGTCATTTTGTACCTAGCACTTTTCATTATTAAGTTATATATCATTTTAACATACTTTTTATTTTTATAACATGCTAATGAGTGTTTCATGTGCATCATTTATTATTCAGGATATTTGATTCCATACTTGTCTATTTTTTAATATTACTTTTCTTGTTTTTGGGCATTGGCCTTTGTTGTGTGTACACACTTGTTTGTTTGTGGCCATGATGGCCTTGAGTGTCTTATGACACCGTGAATGGTGTCCCATGTTTATAACCCACTTTATGTGGTCTATGATTGTCTTCTTAGGTGTTTACATTATGTGTTTATGTTCTATTTTACACATTAATCTGTTTAGATTACATTTTTTTCTATATGCATGCTTATTCATAATAACACGTGTTTCCTATCCACTTGTTTACATGTTCCTTGGTATTTACCAATAAAATTGTCTTCCCCTTGCAGGAAGAGTTTCATTATATGCGGTCAGTCCTATTTTGGGCCCGCATTCTCCTATCCATGATGTTTCATGTGCCTCTAAACAGGGGGCATCATTTGGGGTTTACACATGGTACTAGTACAGTTCGGTCTACAAGACAATATATAGTCGGTGTCCATGGAATAGTTTAGTCTACACTTTGTGAGTGGGTTTAGAACATTCTATGAACCTCATACACAAAATATTTTATAAGGAAAAGTGTCCTTAGGATTATGCAAAGAAATTATAGGTTGGAGGATACAACAGATTTTCCTCCCTACACTACTTTGGCTAGTAGCGTCGAGCACCCAAGAAACTAGACAATACAAAGATCTCTTCACCAGTCTCAAGAAAATAGTTACAAGTTACAGAATAACACTGATTTATCCTTACAGTTCTTTAGCCATAGTGGTATGAGATCATCCAAAAATTTCACTTCACCAAAAATTATAGGATATCCATGCTACACCCTTTTGTCTCATCATGGATCAAGTGCACATGTTCCTAGCTTGAGCTCCTCGGTCAAAGCTAAAATAATACAAAACAACAAATGCCTTGACTAGGAATACGGTGCAAGATTTTAGGAATGATGACATTAAATAAAGTAAGATGGCCAAAATATGTGGGTTAGTTATTAATTTCTTCATTCAAAAACCTTCTAAATAGTAGTATGATACCAAGGCTAAATAATGTCTAAAGTGCACAATTTTTGACTAAATTTGCCCCCATTTTATGTTGGTGAGAAGAAATCTCAGAACATAAAGTAGATAGATATGTGAACTTGATGTCCATGAAAATTGTAGTATAAAATGCATTGAAGGACTAGACAAAGTGCGGAACAAAAAAAAAGATGATGGAGCGTGGAGACTAAATATGAAAAAGTGCAATAAAAATGATGAGAGTGAACCTAGGGCAAAATTGTGTGTAGATGTTAATGTAGTAATGTACATACATGTTTAGTATGGTGTGTGCTACCGTGAAGTCTTTGTGTTGTTATTTACCCCATTTTACTACTTATTTCCCATACATTTGGACATGTAAAGAGAAAATGATCAAGTAATCAAATATGTATGTATAAAAATGCAATGTGAAAGATGTATGTAAAAGTATGTAAATGTAAAATACACAAATTAAAAGTGTAAATGGAACATGTGCACCTGATCCATGTTGAGAAAGAGAGTGTAGAAGGATATCCTATAATGTCAAGGTTTTTTGAGTGATCTGATGTCATAGGTCGAAGAAGTATAGGGAGGAATTCCACTGTATCCTCCAACCTTTAACTACTTCCCTGAATGTGTGTGAAGAGATCTATGTACGTCCTATTTTTTTGGGTGATCTGATTCCATTGGCTGAAGAATTATAGGGAGGAATTTAATTGTATCCTCCAACCTTTAACTACTTCCCAGAATGCTAAGGACTACTATTTCCTGTAAAAGCCATTGTGTATGGGATTGGTAGAGTGTTCGAACCCACTTGTTGTATATAACCCACAATTCCAAGGGTAGAAAGTACACTAAATTGAATTGGTGTAGAAGCATTGTGTAGAATGTAAAAACCCCAAATTATACCCCCTTCTTTAGGGGCACATGTGACGTCACTGATAGGAGAATACCGCCTCAATATACAACCAACTACATGTACTCAAACTATGCCCCTAGGGGAAGGGAAATGAAATTGGTATAAACCAAGGAACACACAAATAAGAGGCTATCTAAATACAAGTGTTAGTATGAACAAGCACACACATATAAAGAAATGTGTAATCTATGCAAATAGTGTAAAAGCTACAAAGAAATATAGTAGTGTAAATAGGAAAGAAGACAAAGTAAGCTACAAACATGGGACATCACTCATGATGTTGCAAGACATACAAGGCCATCATGGTTGCAGAAAAATAAAAAGTGTACACACCAAACAATGGGCAATTCCCAAAAACAAGAGAAAATAATAGTAGATAGTGGAACAATCAAGTATAGAAGCAAATATCCTAAAAAAAATGTTACACATAAGCACCCATCAGCATGTTAGAAAGATAACCAATATGCCAAAATCATGTATAACCAAGTAATGTAAAGTGCTAAGTACAAAATGAAACAATAGCACATATAAGAGATGAATGTGGATGCCCATAGTGACTAGTTTAGGAAGGGTAAAAGGTGATAACCTATGCTATGCATGAGAGACCTATATCTACAATCACAAATAGAAATAAATGTGAACGCGCATGTGTGGATGATATATATAAATGACATATAAGTAATATAACTAGAAAGTGTAATAAAGTGACAATGAATAAGAAAAATTAAGTAGTAAAAGTAACCATAATATGCAAAGTATGTCGTGGATGAATGGAATGTAATGCAATATGGATAGTAGGAACCGTGTCCCCTCCGAGTGAATGGAAATGTATGTAGTGAGGTTCATTTGGTTTACCCTCAAAGCATTTAAGAATGAACCTTAAACAAGAGTGTGTCATCAGGAAATGGTCTAATAGTTTTTGTTGTGTCTAGTACGTTATGATGAGTATGTATGCATAGTGATGATGATATGCGATATATAGAAGATATGTCTCTGTGAACCTTATATCCAAAGAGTATATCATGAAAAATGAATTTAAGAGTGATGAATTAACCCTAAATCATATATGACTACAATATGATAGAGAAATGACAATGTAGCTTATAGCGTATGTTACTACAAGATGAATAATAGGGAGTGGTGATGTAGCCTAAAGCGTATACCACTACAAGATGATAGAGTAAGTGACACTTTAGCCTATAACATATGTCATTATCCTAGAAATTTTGCATTATGAGAGGTTGAATGATAAATGTGTAATGAATGTAAGGTCTATTTGATTTGTAAACCCTCAAAGCAATGAGTATGGATCGAGTAACTATAGTGCATCATAGGGTAGTGAGTGTAGCACGTAGAAGATGATTTAGTATATGTAATGAAGATGATAAATGACCATGTGATGAGTGGAATGTGTAATGTATGATGTACACTAAAAATTGTAAGATACACGATGTAGTGAATGGTATGTAATGTTAGATGTGTAGATGATATGTAAAATGTGTATAATGTATAGATGTAGACTAAATGTAGTATGTATGATGCAATACATATGAAAATATAATGCGTGATGTCTATAGTAAAGTGTATGGGGTTGATGTGTAGTAAGCCCTCAACATTCAAGTGTGAACCAAATCACATGAGTGTTTCATTGAGTAATGGTCTATGCTAAAGTATGAATGAATATGTGTATGTTAGGAAATTGATGTATGAGAATGCAAAGATGAGATATGAGTAAATCCTAAGATGATGTATACATAATTTTTAAGAGTGTGATGTAATACCATGAAAGGATTCTAGAATGGGGATAAATTAATGATTCCCCCAGCATATGGATGATTAGTTTTATTTAATTAAGACCCCTCGGTAATAAGGAATTAACTGTGGAAAGAAAGAGTGTGTCATCGGGAAATTATTGATTGTGCTAGATGAATGATGGAGCATGTGATGAAAGGTTCTTAGAGAAAAACCCTAAACAGTCATGTAAGAACTGTAAGAACATAAGTGTCTCATCGGGGGGTAAGGTGATAAAAATCACCTACCAGAGACCAAGGTGGCATGAAGTGGTGGAAGCATGTGGGATGGAAGTAACATGTGAATATGTGCCAAACTGAATGTCATATGGAGCTGCGGTGGTATGTGCAAAGGAAATGGGTTGTGGAATCAATATGAAGGATCAACGTGATGCAATGGATATTGTGAATGTGATGGATGAGGTAGATGAAGTGCATATAAAGGATGTGATGATGTAGCAATGTATGGATGCGATGGATAGAGAACATGAGTAACAAATTGCGGTGGTGGACGTATCATGGTCCGAGTTATAGTAGAAACTTTCTCGATGAAGTAGAGGATAAATTAATCTCTCACGTGAGTGGGAGCCAAAGGAGATGATACCATTATCCTCTATATGTTGTAATCTATCATAAAGGGAACAATAATAAATTTCCTTATGGCCATTTATGTAATGATAATTACAATAAGGTTGGTCATGTTGATGCTGTAGCATGTGCTATGGATGATGTTGGTTGGATGGTAAGTGAATTAGGCACTTTTCAAGTAAGGAAAACAACACATCATGAGGTCTATCATGATGGGAGAAATGTAATGGATCATGTGACATAGATGGAGTGAAAGGAGAAGTGGTCTTGTCGTAGAGGAGGAGAAGAAGTAACTGTGGTGGTGGAGTAGGTTGAGCTTATTTTCCTTACTTGTGAGGAAAAGGTGGAGACTATGTAGGGACGCATAACTCATTCTCCATCATCAGTCATTGGTAAATCGGTGATATGATATCATCATCATGTTACGTATATAGGATGGAGTGTTAACAAATTTCAACGAAGTATGGATATATGATATAATATAAGTAGATGTATGTGGAGGATCAATGAAATTTTCAGAAAGAAGATATTTCTCTAGATCTAGGAATTTATAGCATAGAAGAATGAATGACTCACATGTATCATACTGTAATCTTTGTTTGAGCACAAGAATCAAACCACAATAGAAAATGAATTACTTCTCAAGGTCTATAGGTTGGAATACTAATTGATGCATACAAGCATTAAATTGTAAGATATAATCCCTAATAGATTCTGATGAGCCTTGATGTAAAGTAGGTAGATGGTCATAAGTAACCCTAGGGCCATTGTTAAGGATGAAATGATGGAGGAAAGCATCATCCATGTCATAGTAAGTACTAATGGACCCAAAGGGAAGATGAGTGTACCATTGCAATGCCTCATCAATAAGACTATATCAAAATTCCTTAAGTAATAATTTATCATTAGAATAAGAGGTCATAGCCATGTGGTAATTTAGAAGATGAGAAAGAGGGTCACCAATACCATCAAAACATGTGAATGTAGGCATGATAAAGTCCTTAGGAAATGCAGAGTTATGAATCTTCTTAGGGACAAGGTTACCATGTAATGAATTATTGTCAATAGAAGCATAGTAAGCCCTACTTTCTAAAGTGAGATATTAAAACCGGGATTGTAATTTACCTACAACATGCATGTGAGAGATGATATCCAATGAAGGAATGGGTGGAAGATGGAAACAAAGTATTAAGAGGCTGTAATTTTTCATTCGAGGGATCATAGGAATATATAGATATGACAAAGGAGATTTTGATGCTAAAGTCATGTGAGTAGTAGGTGTTGAAGATGATATAGTAGATGATGTAGATGGAAACTCAGTATTAGTGGTAGGATTAGCACCATAAACATCCCTAATAGGTGAGGTGACCAATAGAGATACAACTATATGAGAAGACTAAGTAATTGGTGTAGATGATGTCATAAGCGGAGATGAAATGGTAGGAGAAGAAGAAGTGATCGATGGAGGTGGCTCCTGCATAATGCTAGATTTAATCTCAGGAAAAGGTAATTATGGAATAGGATATTCACATTCGATAGTATGAAAAGAAGGAGAACCATGGCTATCAACCACCTCATTAGTATCAGATAGAGACTCAGAAATGAGAATGTCGCTAAGGATGCTATCAATAGGATCATCAACATAATATGAAGGAGTATGTAAGCTAGTATGAGATGTATCATGAGAAGAAATATCAGAAGTAGAAGAATCATGAGAAGGAACTATAGTAGTGGCCTGACTAGAAGAAGAATCAATATGCATATGTGAGCGATTTTCAATACCAAACAAGTAATCAATAAGAGAATCATCTAAAATTTCCTTTAAAAGATTAGGAGGATCACATATAGCCGTATAACATGGTGTACAATGAGTGTAGGATATTAGATATTCAACAATACTAATTCTAAAGGAAGAATCTTCAAAATGAGTAGGCACATATTGTTGACCATCTAGAAGTTGTTGTTTGATATGAGCTGGAATAGGAGTAGGATTACCATACATGGTCGTGATCTCAGCAATGGTAGCCTCATCATATATAGGGTTAATACTAAAATGAGACATGATGGGTGAAGAATATGAACTATCCTTAGCCATTAGGGTTTGAAGTGGATCCTAGGGAAAATATTCTAAAGTATGGGTTCACCAAAATGATTAACTAAAATTTGGGAATAATAATAGTTGATCCGATCTAGAATGACATATAAATATAGTAAATGAATGCAATAAACAAGTATGTAAAATGATCAAGTGACTAATCGATGAAAGTAGAAACCCTAGTATGCAAGAGAAGTATGGAAGTGACTTATCCGATTTGATGAAATTATAGGACCATGTTGTAGAAGTGACTAGAGAAACAATAAGTAGGAACGATTATACCGAGGCCCAAAAACAAATGGATCTATTCTATCTAGCTAGAATGGAGCTCTTGGAGAGGGATTGAGGCTCCTACGAGTGTTCAGGTCTATAGAACAGAACCCCGGTCTATGCAAAAATTCTAGAGATGAATTTCACATGTTTGGTAGGTGGTTTGAAACCCTTGTTATGTGTCACATCATATTCACCGCACCGCGCTAGAGTCACTAATAATCCAAAATGAAAGAAAGACCTGAAAGAGACCACAAAAATTATAAAAACCTAAAAATAAGAATGCAAATTAATGGGTTGGATTGACCTCATCTACCACAAAATTGGACTTACTAATTGAGCAACCGCACTACATTTTGGACCCAAATGTAGTTCAGCTCCGCGCGCGCGCACGTGTGTGTGTGTGCATCATGTTCCCTAGGTTCTCTTGTGTCAATCACACTTTGTGAAGTAACGAGAAATAACTAGATGTAGAATGTAGTAGAATGGTGCATGAAATAGAATAGAATCCTCCTATGCTTGTGTGATGTAGATGAACCAACCTTGTCCTTTATGATGGAGCTAATGAATGTAAATGATCTCCAAATGGATGCAACTCTAGGTGGATGATAGTAGTGACTAGTGTTTGGTCCCTCATTATGGTCTAATAAATTTATCTTTATAGGGTTCTCTTGATCTAATTTCGTAATTAACCCTGAAATAGCCTACCACCAAAATGATAAGAAGCTAAAATGGCTAGAAAGTTCCTAAAATGTGGTGGGAAAAAGAAAGAAGGATTGGGCTTCCCCAATCAAAGCTAAAACAATGTAAAATGAAAAAAGTTGATTGGGCATGCGGGTGCAAGATGTTGGGAATGATGAAATAAAATAAAGTAATATGACCAAAATATGGGGGTTAATTATTACTTTATTCACTCAAAAAATTTCTAAGTAGTAGTATGAGATTGGGAATAAATAATGTCTAAAGTGCATGGTTGTGTGACTACAATGTTCACTCTAATCAATTTTACATTTTTACATCTTTAGTATCCACATTCCATATTTTTTTCACTCCATGCTTTTTCTAGTCCTTAAGTGCATTTTTACATCACTATAAATGGATAATAGGTACGCATCTCTATCCACTTTATGTTATCGAGCATTGTTCTCACCAACATAAAGTTGGGGAAAATTGAGTCACTAAATCACGCACTTTGAGTCAATGTTTAGTCCTTGTCTCATACTACTATTCATATGGTTTTTGAGGAGTGAATAAAGTACTAATTAACCCATGTCATTTTTTCCTTTTTAATTTTCTTTCTATCGCCACTTCGATCCTCCAACCATACTTGCCCAATCTCTTTTGTAATTATGTGTTATTCCTATTTCGATTGGGGCATTCAGCCAAGACTGGGGCACCTCATGCACCCTAATCCTCTTTTTACTTTACTTCCATCTTTTGGGCACTTTCTAGCCTTTTGAGCTTTTCATATTTTTAGTGGTTAGGATTTTAATGGTTAATTACAAAATTAGAACAAGAGAACCTTATAAATATAAAGTTATAAGACCATAATGAGGGACCAAGCACTAAGCATATACTATCACCATCTAGAGTTGCATCCATCAAGCGCACCTAAAGCTACATTTTCATCCATCTAGCTCCATCACAAGGCACACAAGGATCGTTCATCTGCATCAAAATTCATAGGAGGGGAGTCTATCATTTCCATGCACATATTTATTACATTCTACATCTAGTTATTTTCTCACTAATTCACAAAGTGTGACCGATATAAGCGAAACCTAGGGCATAATTTACACACACACATGCCGAACTATATTGGATATGAGATGTAGTACAATGCTAAGTTAGTAAGTACACCATTGTGGCCACCGAGGACACCCGAACCATTCATATGCATCTTTATTTTTTTAGGTTTTTGATGTTTTGTCTAGAGTTTTACAAGTCTTTCCCTTTTCTCTAATTTACAATGACATCTCGGTATAGTCTAGAGAAGTTATTATGATATGAAGAAACTAAAGATGAACATCTAGTGACACCTCGAGATAATATTTTTAGGTCATTTCCATATACCTGGGGGAATCCAAAGGCACACATGTCCTCTTCCAGGAGCCCCGGTATAATCAAATATCTTAGATATGCATCTTCTTAGAATCCTATTCGATGGTTTCCTCCTCCTATTCACCCAATCTCAATAGTGACACAGTCCCGCACCTTTGTCGAATCAACTAAGAACTTTTTAACCCTTTCTTACATAGTAGGGTTTCACATTTCATTTGTTTAGTTGCTTGGGTGTATTTCATTATTTTATTACTTCATTCATTCATTCATTTTACTACTTCTATAACATTATATTACACTAGAATATTTCTATTTTAGTTAATCAAACTCTTTGTCAAAGAATTAAAAGATAACAACAAAAAATGCATCATTGAATCTTTTGAATTTTTTTCACCCCTTCCTTCTTTGTAAGTCAGGGTAGAATTCATAAATTTGAGTTGAGTTCTTTTTTATTCCACTAGTGAAAAACTTGGGTAATTCCTCATACCCGCAACCACGTATACAAGATAGGAAGTCATAAAGAAATTTCTAAAGGTTAGAACATCGATATTTGGAAATTGATGGCACTAGTGATATGTTATGCCCCTTAGATAATATCACCATTATTTCAAATAGTGGAAATGTATAAAGACATGTACTCTTGGAAATCCTTAGAAAAAGGAAGTCCCGTAACTCTTCTCAACAAGGTGATGATTTCATTAACTTTCTGAATAAAATCTGATCGTGTAATAGTCTTAGGGACCCTAGACAATGAAAATTAATATTTTTTGGATAGCTCTTGTTAAGGACCCTAGTATATGTATCTGTCTCCACTTCCCAAGACTCAAGAGCAGACTATGGGGAAATTTTGGCATATTCCTTGACATTGGGAATTTTTAGCAAGTGTTCAAAATAGTCACTATCTAGTTTTATCATGATTGTAACATTATCATCCCTCACCATTCAGGACTCTTTTTCATAGTGTATAGAGGAAACGGTCACAAAATGTAGACATTGCATTTATGGAAGGAAAGTAATGGCCAAATCAATTTCACTATCAAAAATTCATTTCATCTATTCATTTTTATTTGGAGCCCTAGCCCTTTCCTAGAATTTAGGCAGTCAATATGCCCAAGATCTATATCTCCAATACTGTCCATGTCCGATGTGATGCTTCAAGGGGGAGCTACCCTTGAAAAATACATTTCATCCTTTCTTTTCCCTTTATAGACGATCCAGACATTTTTCCTTGGAGAAATTATTGTAATCTCTACCCTCAAATGAAAAGTGAAGGTTAGGGGTAGAAGTTCACCCTTGCAATACACCCTTGCACTTGCAATGTGAAATTCCACCACTAAGTTTTGACGATAGAGGTTGGACCTTATAATGTAGTCCTGTACTTCCAAACTATAATTTTACTCTATAATTCTGTCATGAACCTCTGACAGTACCATTCTACTACACTTCCAACATGGAGTTATAAACTATAATGTTCCTATGAATCTCGACTTCTAATGGTGGAATTTGAGTCCTCTTTCACAAATTTGAATCCCTGAAATGATTCCTCTGTGCAAAGTTATCCTTCACCTTTCGAAAAATGAAGATTAAAATCCTAAGCTTCGAAAACAAGAGAACCACTAAAAGTGAAAGATCCATAAAACAAATAATACCATAACACAAATATAATACTCCAAAAAATGACACAAGAAATAAAACACGAAGGGAATCTATGAAGCTAGAAAAAATGACAAGAAAACCCTCAAAATCAAACCAAAATAACTCTAAAAGATAACTTACAAAATTACCTAAATACCGAGATAAGAAAATCACGAAAATGCTAAAAAAATCCTTCTAAGAAGTATGGTCGAGTTTAGAGGGCGTTAGTAGGTCAACATACTAAATTATCGGGGAAAATGACTAGTAAAAATATCTCTTAAATAGGAAATTAAAAATTAATTATTTTGGAGTTAGTGCATACAGTAGTTGGCATTAAATTCTCACCTACCGTTAGAGGTCCGAAGTTAGAATTTTGTGTGTAGTTTGCATACAAACTACACTTTGGGTTCTAAGCCCTGAACTGCAATTGAGAAAATAGATTCCAAAACTCGGCATCCAGTTTGAGTTCTAACTTTTACTTTCCACAATTTAATATATGGGGTGGGTTTTAGGTTTCAAAACTCATTGTGTGTAGTTTACATGCAAACTGCATGTTGACTTCCAAAATTTGATATCCAATGAAATTTCAACACTTGGGAAATTTTCAAGAAATTTTGGGAAAAATTAAAACTTGGTAAAAGGCAAACCTTTGCAAGAAAAGATTCAAAATTCCTCTTGGCAAGGGAAACTTGGAAATTCAACAAGATGTTATGGGAATGTTGAGATGCTAAGGGTTGTGATGGTTGAACATACTAATAAGGGATATAAATAGAAGTGTTGATAAGAGGTTGGGATGGTTGTTGTATATACTAAGAAGGAATAGAAATTTTGATAAAAGTTTGAGAAAGTTACATTATATGTTGAGAAGGTATGGAATTATGTTATGAGACGGGGGTAGTATATGACTACTACAAGAAGGGGTAAATGTTAGTCATGGAACTAGTATTAATGAGGGGTATAGATGCGGGGATAGACATGACTAGATTTTAGATTGAAGATGTAGGTTGTTGTGAAGGGATGGGTTGACATATACAACGAGGAATAACAACCAAGCTTACGGGAGGTGGATGAGAAGCTTTGGAGACTACGGGACGTGATATGGAAGGGGACATCATAGTTTTTTTGTGAATATTACAAGCTCGATGAAGGATATGATGATGAGGATGGTTGTTGGTTAGATGTGTCTTGTGATGAGACATCGTTAAGGTCAAAACTAATGACAAGGGATGATGAAGAGGGGATTGATGTCTTTGATCCACCATCAATAGAATAGGGATGAATTTGTTGGATGAAAGGATCATGATTAGAAATTAATGAGTCGAGAAGGATTGAAAGTGATAGTAGTAATGGTATGTCATCGTGCAGGTGTTCTGGTTGTTGGAGGAATACTCCTCGAGAAGCAAGATAGGCATTAAGGGCCACCATGTTAGAAGCTATAATTTCTATGAAGACTAGATCACCATTTCCAAAGAACTATGTGCTAGGTGGATCTGGGATTTTTGATGTGGTTGACTACCTACTAGGAAAATGTAGGGGTTCTTGACATAAATTTATATTTATTATCGAATCTCTTATATATATCCTTCTATAGGTTATTAGGTAAAATATTTTGATAAGGCATACCATAAGAATATAAAATTCAAAGATAACTCTAAAAATGAAATTAAAGTAGATCAAAACATAGTTATTCTCAAATCAATGGAATTCTTGGGATCTTTTTGAATATGTTTCAAATGATTTTTTGACATGGTGTAGATAATATTGCATCACTAAGTCTTAACAATGTCTTATAGTGCTAAGTATATTTTTGGTCATTATAGTGCTAAGTATTCAAATTTGTTCACATTATAACCTTGATAGTGTCAGTAGGTCTCTATAAGTAGTAAAACAATAAACTAATCAAATTTATGACCATGCAAATAGCTTCTGCATATCTACAAATTTCATGAAAAATAAATATATACAATGATTAATCAATCAAAATAGATCTAAGAAACTTTGCAACGCAATTGAGAAGGAAATACATACAAATTGAAAAACACTCATTGAAAAATCCTTATACTATCAAGCTGAAAATATCTTTATTTATAACAAAATTTCCTCCTTAGAGGATAAATCACTGGTATAGTTACACTATTACATAAAATTATTATAGCTTCTATGCAAAAAAGCTTAAACTTTCAATTTTTAAGATTACAAATGTATTAATATTAAATCATAATAATGGGAAAGTTATTGTTTGTTCCTTGTCCAAGATCTACTTAGGTTCCACTGGACCACTAGAAGTTTCATGTGTAGATTGTATTTGACTATGTTGAAGTTCATTCACACATTATTTGTACTCATTCTCAATATAATGCAAGTCCAAAATAGGCGGCCTCATTAGATTAATAACTTCTTGTATGAGTATTGGAACTCTGTTATAGATAGGTTTAGCATTTTCACTTAGAAGTGAAGCTTTCTCCACTTTTCCATTTACATAAGTCACCAATTCCATAATATCTGATGTATTCCCATCCATATCTTCCTAGGAAAAGCTAGCACTTAGAGTAGCACTTATAGTCTTAAGTATTAAAATTTATTCACATTATAACCTTGATAGATCCATTACTTCTCTATAAGTAGTAAAACAATAAACTAATCAAATTTATGACTATGCAAATAGCTTATGCATTTCTACAAATTTCATGACAAATAAATATATACAGTGATTAATCAATCAAAATATATCTAAGAAACTTTGCAACACAATTGAGAAGGAAATACATACAAATTGAAAAACACTCATTGAAAAATCCTTATACTATCAAGCTGACAATATCTTTATTTATAAAAAAAAATTCTCCTTAGAGGGTAAACCACAGGTATAGCTACACTATTACATAAAATTATTATAGCTTCTATGTAAAAATCGATACTTCCAATTTTTAAGATTACAGATGTATCAATATTAAATTGTAATAATGGGAAAGCTATTGTTTATTCCTTGTCCAAGATCTACTTAGGTTCCACTAGACCACTAGAAGTTTCATTTGTAGATTGTATTTGGCTATATTGAAGTTTAGTCACACATTATTTGAACTCATTCTCAATATAATGCAGGTCCAAAATATGTGGCCTCATCAGATTAGGAACTTCTTGTATGAGTATTGGAACTTTGTTATAGATAGGTTTAGCATTTTCACTTAGAAGTGAAGCTTTCTCCACTTTTCCATTTATATAAGTCACCAATTTCATAATATCAAATGTATTCCCATCCAATTCTACCTAGGAAAAGTTAGCACTTATAGTGTTAAGTATTAAAATTTATTCACATTATAACCTTGATAGTTCCATTACGTCTCTATATGTAGTAAGACAATAAACTAATCAAATTTATGACTATGCAAATATCTTATGAATTTCTACAAATTTTATGGCAAATAAATATATACAAGTGATTAATCAATCAAAATATATCTAAGAAACTTTGTAATGCAATTGAGAAGGAAATACATACAAATTGAAAAATCCTTGTATTATCAAGTGATAATATCTTTATTTATAAAAAAATTTCTTCCTTAGAGGGTAAACCACCTGGTATAGTTACACTATTACATAAAATTATCATAGCTTCTATGCAAAAAATCGATACTTTCGATTTTTAAGATTACGAGATGTATCAATATTAAATCATAATAATGGGAAAGCTATTGTTTGTTCCTTGTCCAAGCTCTACTTAGGTTCCATTGGACTACTAGAAGTTTAATTTTTAGATTGTATTTGGCTATGCTGAAGTTCACCACACATTATTTGAACTCATTCTCAATATAATGCAGTCCAAAATAGGAGGCCTATTTAGATTAGTAACTTCTTGTATGAGTATTAGAACTCGTTATAGATAGTTTTAGCATTTTCACTTAGAAGTGAAGCTTTCTCCAATTTTCCATTTACATAAGTCACCAATTCCATAATATCAAATGTATTCCCATCCAATTCTACCTAGGAAAAGTTAGCACTTAGAGTAGCACTTATAGTGTTAAGTATTAAAATTTATTCACATTATAACCTTGATAGTTCCATTACATCTCTATAAGTAGTAAAACATTAAACTAATCAAATTTATAACTATGCAAATAGCTTATGCATTTCTACAAATTTTATGACAAACAAATATATACAAAGTGATTAAGCAATCAAAATATATCTAAGAAACTTTGCAATGCAACTCAGAAGGAAATACATACAAATTGAAAAACACTCATTGAACAATCCTTGGACTATCAAGCTGACAAGCTCTTTCTTTATAAACAAGTTCCCTCCTTAGAGGGTAAACCACTGGTATAGTTACACTATTACATAAAATTACTATAGCTTATATGCAAGAAAGTTGATACTTCCTATTTTTAATATTACAAATTTATCAATATTAAATCCTAATAATAGGAAAGCTACTGCTTGTTCCTTGTTCAAGCTCTACTTAGGTTCCATTGGACCACTAGAATTTTCATGTGTAGATTACATTTGGTTATGCTGAATTTCTGTCACACATTCTTTGAACTCGTTCTAAATATAATGTAGGTCTAGAATAGGAGGCTTCATCAGATTAGAAACTTCTTGTATGAGTATTAGAACTCTATTATAGATATTTTTAGCATTTTCACTCAGAAGTGAAGCTTTCTCCACTTTCCCATTTTCATAAGTCACTAATTCCATAATATCAAATGTATTCCCATCCACATCTACCTAGGAAAATTTAGCACTTAGAGTAGCATTGAATGCTTGCAATTGTTTCTCAAAGATGGACTTTTAAATTAACTGGCCTTGAGGTTGATGCATATATGTAATCTAAGATTTAAATAATAATTCATATATATTCTCTACTATACCCCATAGCTTTGTTAGTAATCCTTCCACTATGGCCATCCAATCACCCAATTATTTCAAAATGTTATCCATATAGGTCTTTGTTGTATTTAAGTCCTGGGATTTTGATTCATAATACATTGTGAGAAATACCCTTATTTATGAAAAATAGTATCTTGTCCATCATTGAATTTATTCTTATCATATGCTTGTCTTGGCCTTGAACCTGTTGCAACCCTTTCTCTACTACATCTTGATGCCTTCATACGTAAAACTAATAGTTGGTACAAAGTTCTCAAGGACATTTACACATTGGGCAAAGTGTTATTTGACACACTAAATTTATTCTAATCATACAGATCATCAATTCAATCCTACATTCTCTTAACCAAATCAAATGTCATATGTTCAGTGGCATCAATAACAAAATGGGTGTCATCATCCATGACTTCTTCCTAAGTGTGTGCTTTCTTAGAAATCCTCAAAATGTCCTCCTCTGTTTCCATGTAGATAAGAGTAGATCCTTGGGAAAAATTCCTCTTTGTGACCCTCTTGAGGGTTCTGTGGGAGTATCATACTTGATTTTCACCTTTGGGTCTTTAATTTTTGTCATTGTAGAAGCCATTACTTTTTTCCCAACAAGAGGAGTCCATGTTCCTTTTGAAGTAGTAGATGTAATTGTTGTTATGGAAGGCAAGGTAGAAGAAGGCCTTACCACTTGTGGTAAGGTGTGTGGTGTCCAAGGAAAAGTTGGTTTATCTTGAATAGGTCCCAAAGGGGCTAAGATATGGCTCATGAAACTCTAAGTGACCATAGGAGCCTAGAAAGAAGAAATGGGAATGAAAGATGGAATTGGAAGGAGTGGCACATTCATGTCTAATAAGAAAGTTTGGGAAACATATGGTGTGATAGAGGGAAGAAAATATGAATGAAGAGACTGACCAGATTGGGTAGAAATTGAATGAAGGTAAAGGAAAGAAGGATAAGGTTTCATTCATGCCTTCAAATTATCCTTATAAGGTCTTCATATAAGAATTCGGATGATGTTGGAGTTGAAGAAGATACAACAAGTAAGAGGAGTGGAAGAAGAAATTAAAGAAGTAGAACTAGAAGAAATGGTTGTATGAGATACACTCATTGATTTTGATACTATTGTAGTAACTACAATAGGATAGGAAGAAGTGACTGTAACAACTTGGGGAGAAAATGATACAATAGAAGTAGTAGAAACAATATAAGTAGTAGAAATAAAAGCAAGGAGAGAAGGAGAAATAATAGAAGTAGTAGAAATAGGGGAAGAGAAAGGAGGAGTTTGATAACTAGTAGGATCCAATATCCCATGATCTCCTCCTTCATCTTCATAAGAACTAAAATAAATGAGAATACTACTAGTGAAAGGTCCTAGGGAAGATGGAATTGGAATAGAAGAAGAAGAAACCATCCCTATAGAAGTCGAACTAAATAAGTAGAAAGAAAAGGAATAGACATAGGAGGCACAATTGCAATAGTACTCACTAGAGGACTTGTTTCCTATGTACTGTGTGGAATTATGACTATCCCAATAGGCCTTATAGAGCTTGCCATTTGTATGCTTGGAGAAGAAGAAAAATGAGGACCATATTTTTATTTTAATGGGGAGGTACACAAAAATAATCTTATGAAGTTTTCTTGAATCAGTACCTTCGTCATCTGAATCTTCTTCCTCATCTTCCCTTTATACTTCTACTTTTGTTGGCCTAACTTCCAATCCACCAACTATGGCCTGCTACCCAATAGGTGCATAAGTAACATTGAACTTTCTCATATTTATGGCCACCGCTAGATCGTTGACCTCATCCTTATAAACTAGGTCATCCTTTTGGGGCTGATGTTTGTAGTTGTAAGTGGCCATGCCAGGAGTGTTCTTGCAGAATTGTCCCACTCTTCCTGTCGGGTCAAAATTCCTTAGAGTATGATAGTCTAAGTGGAATGATGTCTTATGGGATGCTATTCTCTTGGCCTTTTTCCAATCAATCAAGACCACTGAACCTACTAAGAAAGGAAAAGGAGGATAAGTATACTTTTTCTTCTTCTATTCCTTTTCCACATGACTGATGCCATGGACAAAGTGATATACAATCTCCTTCTCAGCTAGTTTTTATGAAACATATTTGGGTAGTATAAAAGGGATAGTGAGAATCCCCTCTACTCTTATCATTGTACAATCTAGGTAACACTAGAAATATCCCCATTCTCTCAATGAATTGATTATTTTTTGACTTACCCTTGGTATACAGGGTGTCATATATGGCATTATATATCATAGGGTAGTAGTTATTATAAATCACTTCCATGCTCTTCCTATAGTTATGTATGTGCATATTGTTAAAGACCCTGGGGACTATTTGATTGTCTTGTGGTGACCAATTAGGGACTCCCTAAAAATTTTAACTATACACACGACATCAAGAAAGTAATACATCATATATAAATTATCCTGCTTCTTCAACTTCCCGACAATAACAAGATTGTTGGAGAGGTTAAAAGCTAGAAATCAAACCAGATATTGTAAATTTTCATCATCAATGATCATGGCTAGAAGGGGTACCCATGTCTAATTAAAATTCACATTATCTACTTATCCAAACAATATATTCATTAGGACCATTCCCACTCTCACTCAATGTCTGAAAGATCTTATATTCATCTTCTCTATTGAGACTTTGGACTTGAAACTAGTTGGGTCCTCTGCCCAATCTTTAAGCACAATCCTAAGGTTATTGCTCTTTCCCCATTGTTCCATTGTTTCTTGATTGAACTAAATATTAGATCTAGGGAATCAGTAGTAAGAAACAATATCCTTTTTATATATATTAGCAATTAAATTTCCTTCTCTATAGTGTATACTTCCATCAACATAACTTACATCATCAAGCAAAATACCACAAATCAAGTCGATATAATATATCACCACTAGTTTTCTAGCTAAAATATGCAACCCACTCTATTTAATGGCCAATAGATCAGCCATGAATTGTTATTCATCTTGGTGTGCATTGTCATCATCATCTATCAAACTAGCTCCTTCTACCTTCTTTTTCAAGGTTATATAATTCTCGAAGCCAATGACTTGTTTATCAAAAATGGTATCTCCAAAGATCTGGTCCGAGTAGAAAGTGTGTGGGTAAGCCTTCATTCACAATAAACCATAAAAATACTTGAGAAAATATAATCATGAAAATCTCACAATCTCATAAAATAATAATACTTTGTTTTGCCTTGTGATCTCTTAAATTTAGAATTTGAAAGCTTGGTTATAGGTTATAGCTCAAATACTAGGTGCTTGAGCATGAATTCCTTTCAAGAGTCCTATAAATCTTTCTAATTTGTGGCTCATGCTAAAATGGTGGTATATAGTTGTAACATTGAAGTCTAGTCCGCCATTTAATAATTTATATGTTTTGCATTGATTAAAGATTTGCCTCGATTTTTTCTATCTTTTAACCGTCTAGTCTAGTTAGTTCCACATGGTGAGATTTATCTTTGTAATAACCATGTCATAGTGCAAAAGGTGAGCCAATAAGAAGCATTTATATACGTATGGTTTTAATAGACCATTTTCTATTAAATGATATTTCTCTCATGTATGCTTCACTATGAAGTGTGAACCAATAAAAACATGAGGTACATTCAGATTTTGTAGTGGGACTGAGTGTCAGTCTCTACATATCCTCTTTTAGTCACCCCAAAGTGTAAACCAATAAGAAAATTCCACACTTATACCATTTTCCCAAAACATTGTCATTTGTTTGGTGGGTCTTTTTAGTTATTGTGAAGAGTAAGCCAATAATAAATCTCTAAGTCTAACTTCTAAGTTGCATTATTAGTGGTGATTTGGTGATATGTTCACATATATATGTTTGAATATTGTTTTTATTTGTAAGAACCATGTCAAAGTGCGAAAGGAGATCAAATAAAAAGATCCACGTACGTACGGTTTTAACATACCATTTTCTATTAAATGATATTTTTCTCATGTATGTTTCACTGTGAAGTGTAAACCAATAAAAATACACCACGTACATTCGATTTCACAATCGGACTTAGTTTTAGACTCTACATATCCTCTCTCGTCACCACCAAGCATAAACCAATAAGAAAACTCTATTCTTGTACCATTTTCCTAATGCATTTTTAGTTGTTTGGTGGCTCGTCACTCATGTTAGTTATTGTGAAGTGTGAGCCAATAAGAAAGATCCAAGTAAATCTTACAAGTTTCACCTGGTAGTGGTGAGTCACTAGGTCAAACCACAACGACTTCGTTGGAGAGAAAATCAAATAGAGGTTATACAAAAACTATTTTGGGAGATTCACCATTCAATTTCTAACTATTTTTTTTATAGTTTTACCATTTTTTCAAGATAAGAATGAAATCTGGTTACAAGGTCATTCACCAAAACTATGAAACTAGTTACAATGATATTTTCCACGATTTATAAAAGTTTTTTTTGGGGGGATTCATTAAAATTTTCCGCACTTTTAATAAATCAAAGGGAATTTTATAATTCAACTTTAACAAGTCACTTAAGTGAATGAGAAAAAATATCATGATTACGTACAATGAAGAATTAAAAATGGGGAGAGAAGAAAGAGGGAGGAAGAGAGGAGGAAGGAGTTGACATATCTAATGAAGAATCTCCTTCCAATGATGAACTTTTTGATTCATGATCCCTAGTAATGAGTCTTGAAACAAGCTCTTTTTCCTTGAATTCTTTGTTGAACTCGAGATATCATCATTTTCAACTTATCTACATCTAAAACACAAATGTAGCCCAACACCTTAATCCATAGACATGGAACCTCACTGATCTTCTTGTAATGACTGAGCCATATTTCATGATCCTTTAAAATTTCTAAAATAGAGTTTCTAATTTTGTCAATAGACTCTAAAAATCTTTATTGAAATAGATAGAGTCACCTGCCACTTTCTTGACCAACTCCTGAAAGGAAACAATGAGTTCTTCCTATGAAAAATTCTCAGTGAGTGGAGGGAAAGAAAAAAATTAAACACAGATTGTAGGCCTCATTTAAGATATCAAAATCATGTTTCCTACAAGAGTCCAATTCAGAGATGGAATCTTTGAGAATTCCATATCTCGCATCGATGATGTAGATTAAAACTTGAGACAAATTCTTATCAGTTGATGCAAACACATTCTTTCTCACAACAAAGTGTGAGAGTCAAATGAGATCATATTAAACACCAATGTAAACACCTAATCCAAGTGGATTACCTCTTTTAAAATATCCTCTTTTTCTTTATTTACTTTTTACAAAGTTACAAGAATGTACTTGATGAGAGAAATGACTTCTGGAAATAATGTCTTCCGTGTTCAATGATTTTTTTAATCCATTTTGTAATAGCCTTCCCATACATCATGTAACCTTGTTTTTTATTTATCATCTCAAGATCAACACTACTGATTAAAGGAATGCATTTTATAAGGAGATAAGATGTTGAATCGGACTCTAAGAAGGGTTGAATGTAATCACTAAGAGATCTTACGTGTTCCTCTAATTATATAATTATTTAATTGTATTCTTCATTCTGAGTGAGGAGGAGGGAAGAGGATTCCTTGAAAAGATGAGAATCACCCTCATGTGAAGATTGTCCCAATGAGATGCAGATCAAATCATAATCTGACGGAGTCATCTCCTCAATAGAATTTTCAATTCCTAGGCCTAAGCAACTTTAACATGTTGATTACCTCAAGTGCCACTAAATACATAGGATGTTGTCTGGGACTTCTTCCTTCACTTGGATTTCAAATTTCTTGATATTACTCGAATTCGGGCATTATAACTTACTACATTGTTCTTGGCTCATTTTTTATCATTTCTTGAATCCATGGGAATGGATCTTTAGGAATTGATATGATTTCTATCATCGAGATAATTTTCACAAACTTATGATGGAATCAAATATTGATCATTAAGGGGAAGCTCCACCATCCGAGAAGATATATCTAAATGACCTTGAAGGGATGAAGGCTGCAATGGATCAATCTTTCTTGACTTGAAAGGTTCTTTGATATCTTTAATGGACTTTTCCTACTTACAAAATTTCTTGAAATATGAAATAAATTTATGTTCTTTGTTCATTACCTTAATTTCATGATTTTTATATCCTTCTTGTAATGCTTTACTTAATTATCTAACCCTAACTATCTTACCAAGATAAAATCACTCTAATCGCCTAACGAACTCACTGATCGAGCTCAATTCATCCATCTCACCGAGCTCATTTCAACAAGCTCACCGATGAAATAAAATGGTGGATTTGTTGGTTTGAAAATCTGTCGGGTGGGTAGATCTATGGATAGATAGGCCAATAATGTGTAGGGCATAGCCCCTCTTTGAGACAGCAAAGTGAAACTTGTTTATTGCTATTCTACAAGCAGGAATCTGTGCAAGTCTTACAATATTCTACCTTCAAGGGGGTTTGGGATTTCATCCCGGTGGAAATAGTTCCGATGAAGAACAGAAAGGAATGAAGGAAGGAATGGAAGAAAGGTGGATCTGAAGGGAGAAAATAAATGAATTCCAAAGTAGAAAGGTCAGAGGGTTTATGTTTTAGGCTGGTAAAAAACAGAGCCAAACTTACTCACATAAACAAACAAAGCAATACTGATAAAAAAATGACAAAAACATAGGTGAATCCAATAGAATAAGTATGCAGATCTAACTTAAGAAAGATCTAACACATAACACAGGAATTTAGCACAAAGTCTCAATTTTGTATTAATAATGTTCTGTTACAAGAAGGCTCAAAGTCTTTCTCTCTTCACTCTATTTTTCATACAAGTTTGCTCACACGGAATACAAAAAGAATTCCATTATTTATAGAAGGAGAAGGAGAAAGAAGACAAAAAGGAGCCAACAACTATTTACAAAATATATACAAAATATTTAAAAGTCAAAAGTTGACTTGGGGCAATTTTGTGGATGACAACATCTCATGATGCAACATGGATGATGTCATCATTTTCGCCAACATTATTTTAAATATTTTACAAAAATGGTATAAATCCTAGGAGGAAGGAGCCTATTCATCATCATCCCTTGGCTAGAAAGGAGTGTCCCGATTTTGCTCAGAGAGGAAGTGAAATTGAGCTCGATACTCCATGAACTCACTTGACCATCATTTGAAGTTGATCCTGAGTGGGACCCTTGGTGTGATCCCCGATGACTTCACAAGTCTCCCGCTCATCTCTCGAGTCTTTTCGGAAGTTTGAAGTATTCATTACCCGCTCCATCGTGTATCAAAAAAGTCGCAAAGAGCCAAAAGGTTATTGATAGATTCTATATCAAAATTGGCCTCTGACTCTAAACCCTGCGACGCGATTCCTTTGAAAAGCCGAATAGTGTCATTTGCATTCCTCAAGGCATATGATGGGGTGAGAAAACCTAGAGACATCCTTAAGATGATCTGCTTCATTTTATGCATTGCATCCAAGGCTTCCTCCTTGATTTTGTCTATTTTCTCTAAGACAAACTCCATTTGGTCAACCCGATAGTCTAAAGCAGCAAGGACTTTATTGGGTTCTCTCAGGTGATCGAAGATGCCAAATTTCATTAATTCATCAACTGGGTAGTCGATAATCTTCCGAAATGTCTCGTGTTATAACCTAGGATGGTCCAACTCTTCAGAGATAGGTCCTACTATTTCCTGGAGTTCCTTATTAGCTTGATCTATATTTTGATACAGCTCTATGAAATTTGTAATCACTTCCTCACTATCTTTGAGGATCTGCTCTCTCCAGGTGGACACTACTACACCTTGCTCACCAATCTTGGCGTACTCATTTATCTTCTCCTAACTAAGGGCTTCAGGAGTTTCGGTGGCAGCTACAGGAGGTGCATTGCCCATCTTTTGCAGGGCTTGGAGAAGATGTTTGTTTTTGCTCTTTTAATATTCTCTTCTCTTCCTTTGCTTCTTGAAGCTTTTTGCAAAGGGCATCCACTGCAGATAAGGCCTCTCCTTGCAGGCTTTCTGAGGATGTTCCCATTGTGACCTGAGTCACTATAAAATCTGTAGGAGATGATCTTTTTTCTCCTTTGTGGGATCAAGGTATGCGATCTCCATAACTCTTTCACCTGAAGTGCTTTTAGAGAAGTGGGTTATAGCATTTTGCTTCTTAGCCCCTTTAGTTGGAATAACAGAGAACTCTATAGGTGCAATAGGGATTTTCCTCTTGTGCTGACTTAGGTGTTTAGAGATCCATTCTGGACTTAGGGGAGTGTGACCAGAGGAAGAAGAGGAAACAAGGGTGGAAGAAGGAGCAAATACAATGGACACAGGGAAATGTGTCGAGACACTTGGTGGTGGCATTGAGAAAGAAGCCAACTCTGTTTTTGGAAACTCTACTAGGGATCGAACCATATCTATGTGAATGTTATGTCAACTAAGAGACACCAACATTTTTAAAGTTGGTGGGGAGACTAAGAAAATAGATAAACCGTAAAAATCACTACCTGTTTGCAAATCTTAATTCTTTGTTTAAAATCCAATTTTTTTGTAAAAGTGATCCAAACTGAAAATTTTCTTTAGAGATCCATAGATTTGGACCAAATAGAAACCTTTAGTTCGCTGAGTTTTTATAAAAGCTCGTATATTTATGTAGATCTGAGATCTTGATATTTTTACAAATATTTTCAAACCCTTGCAAAAAGTCAAATCTAAGATCCAAAAATTAGCTTACTAAGTTATCCGTTATTTTATCCTCGCTAATCTTTGTCATTAAACCACAATTAGTTTTCAAAAGAGGGATAAAATTAAATATTTAGAAAAGTACATGTTGCTGATTTTTGTCAAAAAATCAGAAAATCAGCAAGTACAAACAAAAGAGTTTTTAAATCTACTCTAAAATCATTGCAGATCTGAAAAGATACACTGGTGGGTGAGCCATTTACCTATAGTAGGAGAGCCCGTGGATAATTTTGTCCTATTTTTGATCGACTTCAATGGCACAACTTCAGTATTACACCAACACGCTTCACATCACTGAGTTCAGCTAATCGGTCGCCGAAGTGCCTCGCCTCCACGAAAGAACCGGTTTTCGCAAGGAGCCTCCACATCCCTTTGCAGTGCTCTATTACTCAGTGGAACCACACTTCCAGCTCACGTCCTCTTTCCAGCTTTTCAAATGGTAGTACCATGGGGAAATGCTATGGGCCCTCTTGCATTGCCGCATCCAGTTCACGCACTCCCTCATGGAAACCACAAGAATTTCCCAAGATTTGATGGGAGTGGAAATCAAAGCATGGATTCACATATATCTACATTCATTATGTCATGTAGCATCCTAGATGTGACCCATGAAGACGTGTTAGTACACCTCTTTCTAGAGACCTTGCAAGGACCTGCAGCAGAATGGTTCCAACATTTACCGGCCAGATCTATCACCAGTTGGGCCACATTACGAACTACATTTGAAGATAGGTATAAGCCTTTAGAAGACACATTTGCATTACTATCAAAGATCACTCACTTAAAGGAGGCCAATGAAACCATGTGTGATTTTATCACCTATTTTAATTTGCTGATTAACCATGTGCCACCTGCCATGTTACCAACACCAGAAAATCAAAAGTGTTTCTTTGTGAATGCCATGAGCTCAAGAGTAAGTTTATTACTCTTACAAGAACAAATCATTACCCTGGTTCTCGCTCAAGCTACGTGACATTCTGATAGAAGACAACCTACTTATATCTGGCAAGTTAAAATGAGAGTCGTCCAAGCCTAAGGCTTCAACTCCTTCTCAAGCCACTTCATCAGATCCAACATTCTAGAAGATGGAAAATGACTTGCTCGCATTAAAAAAGCAATTAGCTTAGGCTTCGTCCTCCACTCCGTACCGGGATATCCCATAGAGAAACTTCACTCCCAACAAAACCCCATAAAGGTTGCATTTTCCTAAAGTTGCTCCATGGTTGGCACTTGAGGCTACTCCAGTCAATGCCTTGGTTGAGATCGAAGAAGAGAAGAAAATTTATGAAGAACCTTCATCACAAGGTGGAGATGATCAAGATGTTGGTGAACCGGTTGGCGACTCTACAATCGGGTATATGGAATTTGAAGATGAGGAATCTGATGAAGAAGAGGGTACCCAAGGGTATGCAAGCGGAAAGTCATATGTTGTTTTCACCCGCTCATAAGGAAAAGAAGCAAAAGTTACTTCTAGGATACAAAAAGAGAAGGCTGTGTCGAACACGCTCCAACCATTGCTAAAAGAGGTAATCCTCTTCCTGATCAACCTCCTATTAAGCCTTTTACGAAGAAATATTTTCCTCCCATCTCTCCTCCAAATCAGCCTTCTTCTGTTTCCATAAAGACCAGTAACCCTACCCTACCATCACGAAATGAAGGACTCATTCCTTCATCAATGCAACCCTTGGTCACATTTGACATAGTCGATCACGCTAAAAAGACCAAGATTCAAATGTCTGAAGCTGAATATCTTCAGTCTAACCCCGAGCAGCTTGTAAGATTAACAGAATATATCGAATCCAAGATGTTGTCCCCTCTCCTGTCTCCCTGAAAGGAATCCTTTCCACTCCCGCATCTTGCATAAATGTTGCCTCAACTTCCATGTCAGAAAATTGAACCTTTTAATCTCTCCTCCTAATCAATGGTCACAAACTAAGAACTCGCATAATTGATTCGGGGCTTCCAATAATGTCATGCCAAAGAAATGTTGCTCATGCTTTGGGCCTCACTCTTACTAATAATTTTGGTAGATGTTACTCCATGGAAACCAAACAGTTCCATTAATTGGTCAAATCAAAGATGCATAGTTCGCGTTTGCAGCGTTCCTAGAGAAAAGGGTAAAGATGACCATCCTGGTTGTCGATATCCCAACAACATATGGAATTCTACTAGGGAGAATCTTTTGCAGAGAAGTTGGTGGAGACATTCATATGGACTGGTCCAAAGCCAGAATCCCCGTCAAGGGTGTTATGTAGACATTGGAGCCTGAATCACAAAAGAATTACCTGGTCACCAATTCTGACGACCCCAAAGCCCAAATCCTCTTTGAATAATTAGGGATGGGGAACTACTTCTTATCCACTGAGTTTGATAAAATGGATGTTCTTGTCTAGGAGGAGGACCTTAACAAGATATGGACACTGTAGTTTGATGGTAGTTGTGCAATGAGTGGATGTGGTCTTTGGAGCTGTCCCGATATCTCCGAATAGGATATTTTTCCTCTTTCTTTCAAATTTTCATTTTTCAATACAAACAATACCGATGAGTATGAATCTTTGTTACTCGGTATGTAAGATGCAAAAGAAAGAGAAATCAAGAACCTAAAATTACAAGGTGACGCCTAAACTGATCGTCAACTGTAAAAGTGGTGTACCAAGTGAAAAATTACAGAGACTGTGCACTACCACAACATAGTATGGGATATCATTGAGGAATTTGACGCTTTCTCAATAAAAGTCATTCCAAGATCTCAAAATGACATGGCCGATTCATTGGTCATCTCAAAGATCTCTTATGCTCCTCACCTGTGGTCAAAGAAGACACATATACCATTGAGGTAGTCTTCCACCCAAGCGTGCCAGACAATTTTTTAGCACTGACAGGTATTCAACGATGACAATCAGCTTATTTCCTTTCTAGAGAAAGCAAAAAAAATTAATGAGCTTCATTTTGAAGGATCTACTTTTGCATGTCGTGAATCTGTCACTGGTCAAGAAAACAAATCAAAAGAAGGCAATGGCATATGTCAGCTCAGGGGAAATAAAATTCCAAAGGGTTTAGTCTCTCTGGAATGATTGTTTGACAAACATGATCATTTTGTCAAGAAGAAGTGACAAGATGATCCTAACTCCTCTCCAAAGACCGAATTGGTCAACCTAGGTACTGTAGAAGATCCACAGTTTGTGAACATTGGGAAATGTTGTACACCTGAAGAAAAATAGAAGTTTGTCAAATTGCTGAAGAAATATATGGACGTATTGGCATGGTATTATGCTGATCTAAAGTCTTTCAAGCTGAAGGACATCCAACATGACATCCTATTAAAGGATGATGTCAAACCCTTTCACCAGAAATAGAGACATTACAATCCCAAGATCTCAAGCACCATCCAGGTGGAAATACAAAAATGTTGGATGCGAGAATCATCTTTCCTATCCATCACAATACATGGGTCGCAAACATCATGCTCGTATGAAAGAAGAATGGTGAGATACGCATATGCGTAGATTTTCACAACTCGAGTCGGTGTCCTCAAGGACAACTACCCGCTGCCCATAATGGATCAGGTTCTGTAGGTAGTAACCGGTTTAGAGATGTTGTCCATGCTTGATGGATTTTCAAGCTATAATCAGATCGAAGTCTCTCCTGAAGACCGATTCAAAATGACATTCACTACTCCCTGGGGCACATTCGCCTACAACAGGATGCCTTTTGGCTTGACCAATGCTGGTGCCACCTTTCAACGAGTGATGGACTTCGCATTCAAAGGTATGATGGGAAAGGTCATCAGTAGTTTATTTGGATGACTTAACTATGTTCTCGAAAAAGTGAAGTGATCATTGTGATCATTTGGAGCAAGTATTGATTAGATGCCGAGAACACAAGATTTCCTAAATATAAAAAAGTCTGCTTTTGGGGTCATCAAGGAAAGTTCTTTGGGACACGTTGTTAGCAAGGAAGGAACAAATATGTTGAAAGGGTTAAGGTTATTCAGTAACCTTAGCTTACCCAAAAGCAAGATCGGTGTCCACTCTTTCTTCGGAAAGGTGAATTTTCTCGATGCTTTGTTCTCGACTTCACTGAAAACACTCATCACATATCAAATATGATGAAAGGTTCACAAATTTTCCAGTGGAGTGAAGAAGGAAAGGTGTCATTCGAGGATATAAAAGCCTCTGTTGCCCATGCACCCGCCCTGGTATGTCCCGACTTCTTCAAGGATTTTATCATGTACAGTTATGCATCTGCGCATACTGTATCAACCATCTTAATGTAAAAGAACTTTGAGGATGTTGAATCCCCAATCACTTTCATGAGCTCCCCTCTCAAGCCTCATGAATTTAAGATGTCTCAGTTAGAAAAACATGCCTTCGTAGTGGTTAAAGCAGTCAAGAACTTCCGGTACTACATCCTAAACTCATACGGTAGTGCTGGTTACTGACATGGTAGTTAAGTTTATCCTAACTCAACAGGAGTTAGGGAGCTTACGAGGGAATTGGATCGTGAAGGTCCAGGAGTATGATCTAGACATAAAACCAACCAAGCTGGTAAGAGGCAAGGGCCTATGTCAGCTTATGGCTGAAAACAAAGATTTAGAGGTCCCTAAAGAGGAAGTTGATTGCATCAACGGAGCGTAGGGTCAGCTGGAGAAAGCTGATTCTCTACCTATGGTCCTATTTATGCAACTAGTGATGAATGGTATTCAAACATTTCTTTCTTTCTCACTTACGGTGAGTGCCTAGCTCATCTAACTTCAAAGGAGAAGTGGACTGTAAAGCTCAAGGTAGCTAGATATGTCATATGGGATGATAGTTTATACAAGCGCGATATTGATGGAATCTTCTTTTGATGCGTTGACAAAGCACAAAGATCAAATTGCTTGAAATTTTTCATGACTCAGCCTAAGGTGGTCACTTCTCCTCATCCGTAATGGCACATAAGATCATCTAGGCTAGGTATTACCGCCAACACTATTTCAGATATGCCACCGGGTAGCAAAATGTGAGCTCGCACAACAGCTTTGTTGGCAAACCAAAATTGGTCTGCTTTTCCCCTTAGGCCCGTCATTATTGACGAACCATTCAGGCAATGGGGAATTGAATTTATTGGAGCACTACATCCCCAATCAAGTTTCGGACATATTTATGTCCTAACAGCAACATATTACTTCACCAAATGGGTGGAGGCCATACCTGTTAAGAATGCCACCTCTGAGGTTGTTTACAACTTCATCAAAGAAAATATCATCATGAGGTTTGGCATCCCACACAAGATCATTGCTGATAATGCTTCCAACTTCTCTTCATGGGAATTTATCAATTTTTTCTATGAATACAGGATAACCTTGGCCCATGCCTCAAATTATTACCCCTAGGGAAATGGTCAGGAAGAATCCAGTAATAAGAACCTAGTGACCATCATACGGAAGCTAGTCAATGAGAATCAGCGGTCCTGACACAAGTCATTGTATGATGCTTTGTGGGTAGACCGTATTACTCCAAAGAGGTCTCTCGGTATGTCACCTTTTCAAGTGTTATATGGAATCGATGCTGAGCTCCCCATTTCCATGGAACTCCCTGCTTTATGCTTGGCACAAGTGATTGAGGATGAGACTTTCTAGAATTCTCTAGAAAAGAGGATTATGTATTTAAAAAAACTTGAAGAAAAGAGAGTAAGGGTGGTCTACAGGATCACTGAACATAAGAATCAAGTCAAGAGACTGTTCGATAAAAAGGCTAAGCAAAGGAATTTCTAGGTGGGAGATCTCATACTTTTATGGGACAAGTGAAGAGACCCAAAGGGCATGCACGGAAATTCGAATCTCTTTGGAGAGGGCCTTTCAAGATCAAGCAGCTCAATGGAGAGAATAGCTTATATCTCTCATATCTAGACAGAATTGAGCTCCCGCTTCCCTATAGCGGGCAACATCTCAAAATATTTAGGAAGTAGAGCTTGCTCTCTTCTTTGTACAGTTTTCTTTAGTTGTGTGTTTGTTTTTTTCATGTGTTTGCTTTTTGTTGGTTGTGTGTTTTCCTTATTTTTCATCACCCTTGTTTTTGACTCTCCACCCAATGGATAGGCACATGTTGATATGGGGTTCTCTACCCTTAAGCTTTGCTCAAAGTTAGTCCCCAGAAAGAGCCAGCTGTTATCCTATAAAATTGACAAGGGTAATTTTGTAGGTAACCATACCAAAATTTCCATTTTGGTCCCCCTTTGAGGTCTCTTAACGTTCGGAATGGCATAAAATCCCTTTCCGGAAAATATAGTTTTTAGAACTTGGTCATTTTCAACCTTTTTGGGTTGGGCGCAGTTTTCTTTCATGTTACATCAACCAAAACCGCACCCCTATATTCCTTTGGCGCATTCTATTAAGTGTCAACATTCCAAATGTTGCACCTCTTAATGTTGTGCTGTCAAAGGTGCACCAAGGCGCATGCACCAACTTGTCAACACTCCAAATGTTGCACCTCTTAATGTTGTGCCAAGGCGTTGAAAACGTAGTGTCGACACTTCAAAAGTTGCGCCATGGCACAAATATTTTCGTGTCAACATCTCCCTAAGTGCGCCATAGAAAAATTTGGTGGCACATTTATTACACCTTTTGCTATATATAGGCATGTTCAACTGTCATTTTCACAATTCAAAAAATGTGAAAAATTTATTCCTCTGTACTTGTTAGCATTCCTGTCAGCCCTGCGTGTTGCCATTTGTCACATTCGTGGATCCCACATCATCTCCTTTATCGTTATATATTCCTGGTAAGTGGTCCTTGCTTTTCTTGTGGCTTTGTTGTGGTTTTTCTGTTGGTTTAGGTGATTAGGATTGTTAAAAATAACAATGAACCTAAGAAGATAATGCAATCCCAACCCGTTTTGCAAATCCAAATACTCAGCTCCAAAACCATTCTCTGTCCTCCTTCCAGATCTACAAATCTGGAAGACCTCTACCACGAAACTACTCAAACTTATTCCCGATTTGCTGGATTTTTCCCCTTGCCATCAAAATCTGAGCCAAAGGGTGAAAAACATGAAATTTTTGCAAAAACAGCCCACTGTCTTTCCTTCGGCACAAGTTTCATTGTTGTTACATTAAACACAGTTGCGCCACAGGCACACTATCCCTGCATGCAACATAAGCCTTCTCCGCACCTTGTAAATAAACTACAAAAATTCCTTAGGCACGGGCACAGGCGCAAGCGCACCTATAGCTACAACAACATCTGAATGTTGTGCAAACCCTTCTCGCGCCACATAAGATAAACCCTTGGCACACCTCACCTTAATGTTGCATCTACCACATATGCACCGATGGTGCACCCTGAGACCTTGCTACACCAAATAAATTTGTGCCCAGTTAAAACACTTCATATGGTGCAAGCACACATCCATTGACACCAACATTTGAATGTTGTGTGTAGTCTTTCCATGCCCCGCACCCCTTTTGGCGTTGTTTCCTCCCATGCAACATGTTCCCAAAGTGCGCCTTGCTTTTCTGAGAACCTATAGCTTGCAGTAGAGTTGTGCCTTGCACCCAAAGACTCATAAATTGCTAATTTTTCATTCTGTAAGCTTTGATGGATGACTTAACAGCTAACATAGATTTTCTGCGATGGAATTCCCTGATTCTTCTTGCAGATCAACAGTTGAACTCAGATTCACCCATGTCTTCATCGAGTAAGAAGCCAACCAAGGCCAAGGGTAAAGCCAAGCTAACAGAGGAAGAAATGAAATATAAATAATAAAGGGCCAGGATGCCTGAATCCCTTGCAAAGTGTGACCTAGATATCAGAGATTCAGAACTTGGTCACATCAACATGGAGGACTTCTGGGCCAAAACCAAGAAGGTCACAGGCAGCCCATGGATGGATAAATTGGTTGGTAGTGGTCTGCACTTTGCTGCAGGATTCCCATGAGCGTAATCAACAACGAGTTCATGATGTTGGTGGGCCGTTGTTATAATAAAGACATAAGATGTGTCGAAAATGAGAAGGGCGAGGTAATAATCAACCTCACTGCCCGACATTTTGAGATCATGTTGGGTATCCCTCACCACCGACATTTTATAGTGGTAATCCAAGAGGACTACATGAAGACATGGAACGAAAATGAAGACAAATGCATGTAGCTGATGAATGAGGTGTACCTAAAAAAAAAGAAGGTGGTAAGCAGGTGGCCACAAGTCATTCATCGTAGTGACTTTTCAGAGGAGCTGAGTGACACCATCACTTTCCTGAGTAGGGTGTTTAGGCTTCCTGATGCCCATTAATTTCACAAGTGGATGATCATATATTTAGAAACAATGAGCAAAAACGCTCCTGATCAACATTTTGAATGGGGAGAGATTATCAGCAGCACAATCTCGAGTAGCTTCAACAACTTTTAACAATTGGGAAGTTCTATATGAACTCCTACATGGTATATGTTTCTGCCTCAAAGAGGGACTACCTAGCATTGAGTCGGTATGGGGTATGGCCCCAGGTCAAAATATACGAGTATTATCCGGAGTTAAGACTGGAAAATAACATAACACAATTCAGAAAAATCAATGATGCCTTCTTCTATGGCGTCATCTGCCTCTTGAGGCCCAATATGACTCATGGTCGGATGACCAAAAGCGTGGTATCCACCACAGAGAAGTGGGGAGTGTTATTCATGTAATTCCCCACTTTCACCTATCTCAGAGCCGCCAAATTCTTGGGAGAGCCCACCAAGTTGCCGAGGTATGCGGGACCCAAGCTGATCCTATTGGAGCTATCTAGATAGCTTATCACATACCATGAGAAGTGTTTGAAAAGAAATAAGGGTGGAACTCCATTCCCCTCACAAGGGGTAGGTACACCTGCACTTCATAGAGCAAAGCCCGGGAAATGTTTGTAGAGCTTGAATTGCTCAACTTAAAGCATAATTTCCTGGCAAGGCCAACCTTTGATCCTCATGATTTCCTTCCAAGGGCAAAGCTCGATCCAATTCATGTCCCTCAGATCGAAGATATCTACATCGATCTATATCACGAAGTCAAGCTCGAGAAAAAGGATCACTCCCGCTACCGCCCCGATAGAGATCATTCAATATGGTGTGGCCATTGTCCCAAAGGGCTTCCAAGCAACTCATCAAGATGTTGATCATATTTATCTAGACACGGATGGGGACAATTGGCCATTTTCTTAAATTGATATAAACAAGGAACCTCAAACTATTGAGGAAAGGGTCAAAGTCACTCAGTAGTGCACTGAGCATTAGTGCAAGAAAAATAGTCTCATCTACCTTGGAGTAGACTTTACCACATCTCCCTTGGGTAATGCACCCACCAAGCCGACACAATTTCCTAAAGGAAAAGGAAAATATAAAGAGGGAGAGCCAAACACTACTCAGGAGGAAATTCCTGAGAGCCCTCCTTCCACCGCTAAGGAGCAAGTAGTAAGCCTGATATCCCCAGAAGAAGAAGAAGCGGTAAGTGCTCCAACGAGCACATCCACTCAGGATGTTGCCACTACTACAACTGGTGAGGTTCCCATCATCCCCTCTCCCACTCCTCCTTCCCCTCCTCATGTCACTCAACCAACCACTCCTTTGGTTGTGTCTTCTCCCCATTCTACCATTCCCCCTCCCTCTTCCTCCATCTTCTCTTCCCTCGTGGATCTATCCCCCAACATTTCTTCCCTCATCTCACAGATCCCTTCCACCCCCACGGTTTCCTCTCCTATAGTGACTCCTACCCCCGTGAGCATTGGAGGGTTAGCTTCTTTCTCAATGCCACTACCGAGTGTCTCAACACATTTCCCTGTGTCCACTATAGTTGCTCCTTCTTCCACCCCAGTTTCCTCTTTTTCCTCTGGTCCCCCTCCCCTAAGTCCATAATGGATATCCAAACACCGAGTCAACATAAGGGGAAAATCCCTATTGCACCTATGGACTTCTCTGTTATTCCAGCTAAAGGGGCTAAGAAGCAAAAGGCTATAACCCGCTTCTCTAAAAGCGCTTCAGGTGAAAGAGTTATGGAGATTGCATACCCTGATCCCACAAAGGAGAAAAAAGATTTGTCTCCTACAAATTTTATAGTGACTCAGGTCACAATGGGAACATCCTTAGAAATCTTGCAAGGAGAGGCCTTATCCGCAGTGGATGCCCTTTGCAAAAAGCTTCAAGAAGCAAAGGAAGAGAAGAGAATATTAAAAGAGAAAAACAAGCATCTTCTCCAAGCCCTGCAAAATATGGGAAATGCACCTCCTGTAGCTGCCACCGAAAATCCTGAAGCCCTTAGTTAGGAGAAGATAAATGAGTACGCCGAGATTGGTGAGCAAGGTGTAGCAGTCTCCACTGGAGAGAGTAGATCGTCAAAGATAGTGAGGAAGTGATTACAAAGTTCACAGAGCTATATCAAAATATAGATCAAGCTAACAAGGAACTCCGGCCAATAGAAAGACCTACCTCTGAAGAGTTGAACCATGCTAGGTTGTAACACGAGACATTCCAGAATATGCTTGACTGCCCAATCGATGACTTAATGAAATTTGGTGTCTTTGATCACCCGAGAGCACCCAATAAAGTCCTTGCTGCTTTAGACTATCGGGTTGACCAAATGGAGTTTGTCTTGGAGAAAATAGACAAAATCAAGGAGGAAGCCTTGGATGCAATGCATCAAATGGAGTAGATCATCTTAAGGATGTCTCCAGTTTGCTCACCCCATCATACACCTTGAGGAAGGCTAGATGACACTATCCAGCTTTTCAAAGGAATCACGTCATAGGGTTTAGAGTCAGAGGCCACTTTTAATATAGAATCTATCAACAACCTTCTAGCTTGCCACAAATTTTTTCGATACCTGATGGAGGAAGGTAATGAATACTTCAAACTCCCAGAAAGACTCAGAGATGAACGGGAGACTTGTGAAGTCATCGGGGATCACACCAAGGGTCCCGCTCAGGATCAACTTCAAACGATGGTCAGCAAGTTCATGGAGTATTGAGCTCAATTTCACATTTCCTCTCCTAAGCAGAAGCAGGACACTCCTTTCCAACCAAGGGATGACGACGAATAGGCTCCTTCCTCCTGGGATTTATCCCATTTTTGTAAAATATTTAAAAGAATGTTGGCACAAATGATGACATCATCCATGTTGCATCATGAGATGTTGTCATCCACAAAATTTCCCCAAAGTCAACTTTTGACTTTTAAATATTTTGTAGATATTTTGTAAATAGTTGTTGGCTCCTTTTTGTCTTCTTTCTCCTTCTCCTTCTATAAATATTGGAATGCTTGTTGTATTTTGTGTGAGCAAACTTGTATGAAAAATAGAGTGAAGAGAGAAAGACTTTGAGCCTTCTTGTAACAGAACATTATTAATACAAAATTGAGACTTTGTGTTGAATTCCTGTGTTACGTGTTAGATCTTTCTTAAGTTAGATCTGTATACTTATTCTATTGGATTCACCTATGTTTTTGTCATTTTTTTATCAGTATTGCTTTGTTTGTTTATGTGAGTAAGTTTGGCTCTGTTTACTACCATCCTAAAACATAAACCCTCTGACCTTTCTACTTTGGAATTCATTTCTTTTCTCCCTTCAGATCCACCTTTATTCCATTCCTTCATTCATTTTTGTTATTTGTAGGAACTATTTCCACTGGGATGAGATCCCAAACCCCCTTGAAGGCAGAATACTGTAAGACTTGCACATATTCCTGTTGGTAGAATAGCAATAAACCAATTTCGCTTTGTTATCTCAAAGAGGGGCTATGCCCTGCACACTGTTGGCTTGTCTATCCATAGATCTACCCACCCAACTGATTTTTGGACCAAAAGGATCCAACTTGACTAATGAGTTATTATAATCAGCAGATCTCTTGAATATTTTTAAATTTATTCAAACTACACAATGTCTCTCGTATTTTACTTGTTACACCCTATGATGTTTTACCTTGCTCCTAGACACAAATTTGACTAGGATGATGCTTCAAGAGCTCTATGAAGAGATGCATTTCATTTTTTGGGTTATGTAACCACCTTAAAATCTTTTGAATGTGTCAAAAAGTAGAGAGATGAATGCAAATGGATCCAACTGCAACTTTCTGCACCTAAAATGGAGACTTTCTATTTTTAGTAGAGTAGAACCAAGACCTTTTTTAGTATATTTCACCTATTTTGCTCAAATTTGAACCTCTCGATACCCTAGAATACTCAATTCAACTATGTTAACAATTATTTACCCTTTTAGAAATTTTCTATCTTTATCAAGAATTTTTGCTTTGTTTTACGTTTTTGTTATTTTGGGAAAGATTGTCAAGTTTGTCATCTTTAATGTTCCTTGAGCACATTGATCTTAGAGGACTTATTATTGTTGGTAAGTTGTTATTTTTAGTAAGTTATGGCACCATGTACTTACTATTTTTATAAACAACACTTATCCACACCTAATTTTAAGGAAATTTTCTTTACTTGGATTTGGTTTGCTTAGGAACTTCATGCTCCAAATTTCACCTCAATCATTTAATGGAATGCTTGAAAAAAATAGTTTCTAGGGCATGAAACTAGGGTTTTTTTCATTAAAAAATTAGGGAATTGTCTATTTTTTTGTTACTATCTTTTTAATGCTCTGGGATGAGGAACAACCGAGAAAATTTCATCTCGAATCTGATTATAGGTTTACAATCTATGAGTTTTTCTTGTTTTCATTGTATATGGCTTCCCATGATGAATTTTGAGAGATTTTCTAGTAAATTTGTAGGTTCTTCAATGCTCAAGAAAAAAACACAGAATTTTGGTGAAAAAAATGAGGTGAGGAGAGGCTATTTCACATTTTTAACTCACAACAATGTTTTTGGCTCATGGGAGAGGTAGCAGTAAGTAGAAAAAGGTAGAAATAGTTAGTCAATTTTTTTGGTTTTTAACGTATTTGCATGGGGAATTTTTTTCTCTATGAAATAGGGAAAAGAGGGGAAAAATGCACCCTCATCAAGAATTGAGAAGTGGCGGCTCTTGATTGGATGATGGGGGAGTGAGAAAATCAACATTTTAGCACTCGGGGATGAGATTGGGTCATATGAGGAATCAAACAAGGGGAAAGAGAGGGGTGAATTTTCTTGTCCCCTTTTCCCCCATTGGATAAGGAAATGAGGGACATAAAAATGTGCCTTTCCCTAGTGATGACAAGTGGCACAATGTTATTCGGTGAGTAGGTGAGGGGGAAATGCTTGTTTTAACACCATGGAGCTTAAACTTAATGGAATGAGAAACCATGGAAGAGGAAAGAGAGGAGAAAATTTTCTTGTCCCCTATATCCCCATGGGATAGGGATAATAAGGACATAAAAATTAACCCTCATCTACTTGTGACAAGTGGCATAACTTAATTGCACGATGGGAGGGGCTAAAGTAAGGTAGATAAGCCCCTTGGAGTGCTTATCTTGGTCACATGATGAACCAAAAGGAAAAGTAAGGGTGGGATATATTTTGTTGTCCCCTCTATCCCTATGGGATAGAGACATGAGGGACAAAAATGTGTTTCAACATAGAGGTGATAAGTGTCCTCTTTTAAAATTGGCTAAGTATGAGAGACATACCTTCCGAGAGAGAAACTTGTTGTTGACATTGTCGTAGCTCCAGGAAGTTATTTTTAGTGAAATGTTATATTAATTTGACTCCCAAAAACCTTCCAAGATTAATAGGATATGTATAAACCTCTAATTATTCATGAAACCCCCTCAAATAGCTCTTGTTATAACAAAAATGTATCACCCTAGGATTTGCACATTACATATCCTTACTTTTTGCTAACATGAGACCATCTCTCAAGTTATGGGACTTACTACTTGAGATGGACCTCTAGAGAAGGTCATATTCCTCTATCAAATGATAAACTAATCCTAGAAGGGAAAATGTAGATAAATAATCCTAAACTAACCATTCCAAGGGACCAGGGAGAGAGAGAGAGGGTTAGAAAGATCCCGCTGTTGATATCACTAAAAGAGGCGATAACACCATAAAAAGTGGGTGGAAATATCCTATTGAGGGAGAAAGGAGATGGAAATGAAGTAGGGAGAGGAAAAATAGATGTGACATAGACCCAGATATTCATTTACCATATGCACTCTATAAAACACAACAACTTGAACCTGTAAATGAGAAATACATGCAAAAAACACCAACAATAATGGAAAGGCAAGGAGATACATTAAAACACATACCATGGTTAAAAGAACACTACAAAACACATATTTTATTTATATTATAATATGGAGTCCATTCAATTGATGAAATAGAGGAAAAAATACAATTTTTAGGCCCATGTGAAGGCTTACAACTCATTAACATTGAGAAAACCATTTTTATAGAGTTTCCCACATCCCAAAATATCCCATTTTCTCTCAAAATGAGAAGTGTTTACAATATAGAGAAGAAATGAGAAAGACAAAGACAAAGAGAAAGAATCTAGGATATCCCCTTTAATCACAAAAAAAATCATTAAATGCTATGAAAATTGTGTTGGAAGCATGTAAAATCTATTCCTCAATGTCCTTTCCTTCTTTGGAGAAGAAAAGTGTCCATATTGCATTAAATTACGTTGGTTAGACTACCTAGATCTATTCATTTTATGTTGGAATTATGTTTTCAATAACTTACCCCCATCTAAATATGATTTTCATGATTCCATGGTGAAGATGAGGTTGATATCTTTCCATAAAGTCTAAGATCTAGAAAACGTAGCACCTGGTCATAAGTTATGACCATTCGGGTTTATGGGGGTAAAGACTGTTGCTTTCTTTGTTGTGAGATTTCAACCCACTTTGTTACATTTATTTGTAGTGGGATGTCGACCCCCACCGCTTACTTTATTCTTTGTGGGTTTGTGAGGTGTCATTATGTCACACTTGTGTTGTATCGCATTTCCATATTACTCCTTTCTTTTCCCTTCTCTATGGGTTTTTACAACTGCTCTACTTGCATGATTTTTGAACTCCATTGCTTCACAGCTTGTGCCCCATTATAACTCGGGTTACTCCTTTATTTTTGACCTTCATCACGAGGTTTGCATGTTCCTTACTTGGGTTACGGAATGTGCTTTTCTTCATTACTTTTAGCTATAAAGTAACATCGAAATTCCATAAATAAGGAAACTATGCACATCGGGTTTTGGAGCAACTTTTCTTCAGATTTTTGACCCCCTATCACATCACGGTTGTGCCACCTCTAAACTCGGGCTAATATTTCTCTTCTTCTTTTATCTATGGTTTTTGGACTTGCTTTCCTTTAAGCTCATTTGAGCCATTTTTCCACACTTAACCCCGCTCTAACTTTTTGCCACTTTGCCCTTTCCTTTGCATCCTTAACACTGCAAGAATTTTGGCCCTTTAAGGAACAATTGACACGATAAAACTTCTTCCGTTGGAGCCTCCAAATTCGATTTATTGAAAAAACACTAATAGAGATTAATGGATCTAATTCACATATTTAATACATGTTAAGAGCTAAAATATGATAGTTTTTATGTATTTCCTTCGCACAATACATTAAAAATAAATAGGAGAGATTGATCTTATTTTCTAGGAGGTTGTTCTAACAACACTCCTCATATTGTTTATTTTTCCTGAATTTGTTTTAAAACCAGATCACATTTGAATAAATATATGAGTTTTTATTACAACTCATTTACATCACATTATTATATTTACCAGTATGTAAATATAATTAACCCATACATTATAATCTAATTCTCACAATAATAATGTGAGCACTACATAAATTTCCTAACAAACACTTCCTTCACTTCTACTCCTTTTCAATTCGGTCAAATCGTGGATGTAGGGAACTCAAGCCCTGGAGGAACTTGTTACATGTGGGCCTCTAGAACCCAAAATGTCCACATTAGAATCAACCCTTTGTATTGTGGGCCCAAAAAAATTTCAGGGAACCTTTATTCCATATGTACTTATTCCATACAAAGCCCCCAAACTCGCAATACACTAAAATAGCCATTTATCTCATTTTAACCATTTTTATCCAAATTTGGAAAAGCATTGAATTGAAGAAAAGGGAAATTGCTTCAAATGATTCCAAGTGCCAAAAAAACATGAAAATTACCCGAAACCCAGATTCATCATTGAATATCCATGAAAATTTTCAAGTTGTCCAATTTTTGAAAGAGGTGCAAAAATGGATAACAACTCCTTTGTCTTAGGACAGAAATTGTGTCTCCACATTTTGAGCTTCCTTGAAAGGTGATCATGTCTAGTGAAATATTTCATAATTTTATCATGTACAAAATTCTTCAAGAGTTCCATTGATTATTTGTTTGGATCCTAACTCCTTATGGAGCTTCCAAAATTATCTATGGAAGATCGATAACGTTTTCAACTATTTACTACAGACATAAAATCACGCACTTGGATACATTTCTAGGTGCTAAAGCATCCTAATGTATATATGATTCCTAAGAAATAAAACTAGTGGTTCACAATTATATTTTTCCTCTTTTCTTTATATTTTACTTTCTCTTTGGTCTTATACACCCTATAGCCTTGATGAAACCTAACCGATTTATCTTTTATGTCTTTAAAAGCGGCACCAGTTAGGACACTAGAACCTAGGTGCTTCGTTCATAATGGGCACTTCTAACCCCTTTTACCTTTACTCACTCTTTTTGGGTATCTTTTATCTTTTGGGAATATATTTCACTTATAAGTAGGCCTTCCAGTTGTCAAATATGAAATTCAAACAAGGGAATCATATATATACTTAGTTACTTCTCAAAAATAAGGACCAAGCACTAAGCATTACTATCATCACCTAAGCTTGCATTCCAAAGGCACTAAAGAACTTCAAAGGCATCCATCTAGCACTCACTCAAGGGATAAGGGTTGCATCACTTTTACATATACTTGCATAGGGGGAAGTCTATTCTATTCCATCCACACATATTATACATTGCTACATTCTAGATCCAACCTGCCATCAATGTGTAACTTACACAAAGGAATCCTAAGGTATCATTTCTACACACACACACACACAAGAACTACATGGGGTATAAGATATAGTGAAAAAATTGGCAAAGTAAGTTCACTCTTCGGGTGACCATGTGGTCATTCTAGCTCCACATTCTACATATTTTTATTAGATTTTATATGGTTTGTGGACATGTGTAGGTATTTATTCTATTTCATAGGTTACATGTGCCTTTGGAAATCAAAGAGAGAATTTCAAGTGACAGATAGTAGCTACCAAAGAATCCCTTGTGATATAGAAGAAAATAGTTTTTAGGCACTTTCATGGCCACTAGAGCCTAGATCTAATTGTCAAAGCACCCAAGCACCTCAACCCTTCTATGGGAAACCCTATCTTGTGTCGTTCCTAAATTCCATAATTTATAGTTGGAATCGACGACACTATCTATAGTCCTGCTCAACACTTTCACCTACCTAGATCACTTCATGTTCACTCAAAAATCAACTAAGTCTTCTTATATCTCCTTCTTGCTTAGGGTTTTACATTTTACATGCTTGTCTACTTGCATCTATATTGTATATTAGCATTTGTACATCAGTTATTATAGTGGTTAGTCAAAATATAGATTTAATTCAAATTAAATTAAATCATTTGGTGAACCCATCGCTTGAACCCTACCTTGCTTTTACGCATTATTTTCTTCTTCTCCCATGGCTGCCACTCATGAAACCTTTACCGATGAATATCTCCATGACCTCTAGGCCCATATTGTTGAACACCCTTAGGATTTAGATCTCCTCTCATTTTCTTGTCGTGAGGAATTCACTAACTTATCCGAGCTCCATCTTCTATTTTCTAATGACGCATCTCTTTTTATTGCAACCCAACCTCCTAATTCAACTATCCTACCTACCTATAATGTTCTTGTTTCTATGCCTACTCCTACCAACCATTTTACCATGTTACTTCTCACACCCGCCAAGTCTCCTCTTTAGGAACTCAAGACCTCATCTCTTTATACCAAGATCTCAAAATTGAAATCCGCCAATTACGACAATCCACTTCGCGATCCTCTCCATCTCTTGATTCCTCATTACTCCTCCATACCCCTTTTTCACCCACCATTTCTACTTATCCCCTTCCTCCCAACTTCATTACACCTAATATTCCCACCTTTAATGGCCATGGTGACCCTTGGGACAATATTTTATCTTTCTATATGGCATGTCTTGCTTATGATCATACATTACTAGCTAAGCTATTTCCTAGAAGTTTGCAAGATTATGCTATGCATTGGTTCTATGATCTACCTGTTCACTCGGTAACTTATTTTACACACTTAGCCAATGATTTCCTTGCTCACTTTTCCATCAATATCGACACCAAGATCTCTTATGCACAACTTTCTCAAATCAAACAAGGATCTAATGAGCATCTAGTTGACTATGTTTTACGTTATAAAAAACCTAGCTAAGATGACTAATGTACTTGTTGATTCTAAATTGAAATATATTTTTATTCAAATTCTCTTACCTCCACTTCAAAAGAGTGTTATCTTTGAGACCTCTCCATCCTTTGATCAATTATGTCATACACTCAAAATTCATGAAGGTAAACTCTTATCTATGGGAAAATTAAAATACTATGAGAATGATTCATCCTTATCCTCTAATCAATTTCAAGCTAAGTCTACTTTCAAACCATCTCACAAGCCCATTGAAGCAAAGGCCACTTTATTAATGGTGTTTCACACCGAAAATATTCAATGTAACCTCTAAACTATAATTTTACCAAATTACCATACACACCTTGATTTCTATGACCACAAATAATTGAAAGAAATCTTATCACTCTTCCACCACTACTCAATCTCAACCCCTCTTACCCCCGTGGCCGAAACTATGATGAAAATGCATGATGTGACTATCACCAATGCATTGGGAATTCTACTGATTTTTGTTTCAAACTCAAGAATATTATTCAATATCTCATTGATAATAATGCACTCAAGCTCCCGAGATATCTCTTTTAATTCATTTAATGATAATAAAAAGCTGAAAATTTGTAATGACCCTTTTCGCAAACATGGAAAGCAAGCTATCGATTATTCTGCCAACCTTACATATCAATTTGTGCCTCCTCCTTCATTAGTGCCTCTTGATTTCCTTATTTCTTCTATTTATACATCGTCAACACTCATTACATTCTTGGATCATGATTATCACGCTACATTTACTTCTAATTTCTTGCATATCAATGCTTCTATTGGTTCCTATACTATCAATAATACTATGATATATCCATCGAATCATACCAACGTATGCTTCGTTGCACTCCCCTAGCCATCAAATGACTGCATATCTAGTGTCACCTTTCTAGTCCCTAATTTTTTTTTCTCTATGTTAGGTTTCCCATTATGGTTGGGCCCCTTACCATGCTTTTACCATTCACTATTTTATCTTCAATCAAATATTTTGACATACTCTTAGGTCTCTCTTGGCTCCTGCACTTCCCAAGCCATCCCTTCCATGAACCATTTGTGTCTCAAGTTCATCCACAATAAACAACTTGTTACTATCAAAGGTGTTCCACCATGCACACCATTTCCTCGACCCACTTTTGTTGATATCTCTACACCATTCATGTCATCTAAGCCTCCTATACCTCTCAAGACTAAATCTACTTAGGCACCTAGCTCTCTTATTCACACACGACCTTACAATCCTCATCGGTCCATTAGCCCACATTGTCAACCTAAGTCCCCTACTCAGGTAGCCCCTTCACATAGATGTTCACCACCTCCTTCACCACATAGGTCTCCTTCATGTACACATAATTACCCTCCCATACCACCAATCTTAGAGCATCATCACATGCATTTATCTCCTTGGATATTGGGTGGAGGGACCTTTACCTTTACTATCATCCCATAGTCTCCTCTTCATCACACACTTGGGGGCATCGCGCTTTCTCCCCACTCGCTATTCCTATTAGTTGTCTCTAGTGTCTATTAATATTATTTTCACTTTGTGCATCATGTCTAATCTTCCTTTTATGCACTCTCACACCCTTTGATAAACACATTGTATTTTCATTACCCTATGACACACTCTAGTTCCATGGTTCATACTCATCTGTTTAGGGTCCGATTTTGAAAATAACCTCGCATCACTCACACTTCATGATCTATGATTCATGATACATCTTTCTATCCTCTATTTCCACACAACACATTTCTCGATGAAACACTTTTGTGTAATCATTCATTTTTGACTATTGAGGAGAATTTATAAATGAATCCCATCACATACACATCCTTTGGGGGCATGCTTTACTCCTATGATCCTTGCATTTTTATCCAACACCATCAAACTTATACATTGCATTTTCATATCTTGGTTGAATTTATTTTTGCTATCTTATTCTATTTACATGTTACACTTTGTTTTCCATGCTAGACATATTTTTAGTATGTCATTATATTTCTATATATACACATGCATGTTCACTTAGTATTTAAAGGTGAATTCAGATATCTTACAACTCCTTCCACGATGCATGATGTTTAGCACTATAGCTTTTACTTGTCCCACCGAGGATCTTGGGGGCATCTACTTTTACTAATATCACATTTCTACACATCGCAAGTTCTATTGTTACATCATTCACTACTTCTCATTTCATTTTATTTACTTTTCACTGATATATACATGCTTTGACATACTATTTATCTTTCTAACATGCTAATAGGTGCCTCATGTGTAGCATTTTCCTTGTAGGACTATATACAACCATGGCTATCTATCATATTTTTCTTGTTATTATTTGCTATTATATGTTATTGTTTTTGGTTATGCCCTATGTCTTGTATGATCATTGTATGATTTTGGATGTTTCGCCCACGTTTGTATTTCAACATTGTGCGTGATGTATCATGTTTAAAACCCACTTTTTATAGTCTATCTTGCCTCCACACTTGATTGTTACATTTTATTATTTTCCTGTTAGCTACTTTTACTACTAACACATGTTACTAGCTCAATTTTTTTACATATTCCTTGGTTTCTACCATGCACATCCCCTACCCCCTATAGGTATCCACTTCAAATCATCATCAAGTCCTCTCCTTGGGCCACATCCTCCTACTATCATCACATGCACCCAAAATGAGGGGGAATACATTGGGTGAACAAATCACCCCTAAAGTAGCTCAAATCTACAATTAAAATCAACATAATATAGAAACATAATAGGAAAATAGCCATAGAAAGGTCTAGAAACAGACTTGGACCTCAAATATAGAGCAGATACTAGTTCCTAGTATCGACGACATGAACGCTTGGGTTCCTGTTTCCTTACAGGCACTAATATCTCGGGGGTAGATACAATAAATTTTTCAATACATCACATTATTCATAATTTTATAGAGTAGTTATATAGAAACATGCACTAGCCTCCAGTCACATAATGGATTCTATCTCCTACAATCAGTACAATCAAAACAATTCGAAACTAATCGAAATAGATTGGGAAAAATGGAATAAATCAGGACGTACTATTTGTAGTGGTGCTTATTAGGAAGATTTATGGAAGGAGAGTAAAACTATACATCTCTCCCCAACACTTTATATTGTCATGAGATCACCCATAAATACTTGCACTTGGCACAAGTTCACCCAAAAAATAACTCTTGGTGTGATATTTCCCAATAAACATCACCTTCAACATTCAAATCAGAAACTTCAAGCAACATGACACTTTTCTATATTTTTCTCTCTTACATATCATGTGCACACTTTCCTTTTACACATTTTTACTATTTTACATACTTATACACATGTTTCTTTGATCTATCATATACAATAATTTGAATACTTTATTTATCTTCTTTTCCAGCTTTTTTTCTTACAAGAAGTAGCTCATCAAGATATATAAGCATGCTACACCGCATACACTTCACCCCTAGGGTCCACTTCACTTTCCTAGTCTCCATGTTTCATTTATCCACTTGACACACTATGACAACACTCTTCTCTATAGAGTCATAAGGTACACATCTTCTATCTACTTTATATTATCAAGTATTCACTCAACAAAATAAAGTGGGGAAAATGTAGACACAAAATCGACACATGGTACATTTCTAGGTCCTAAAGCATACTAATGGATATATGATTCGACCAAGAAAACTAGTGGTTGACAAACTTTCTTCGGCCCCTTTTCTTTGTCTTTTTATTTATCTTTGGTATTACACACATTACTACCCTATCGAACTTGATTGATTTATCTCTTATGTCCTCATACATTGGTGCCTAGTTAGGACACTAGGGTCCAGCACTTCTATGCATACATGGTGCTCCCGACCCTTTCTCACCTTTACTCACTCATTTTTGGTCTCTTTTATCATTTGGGCATATTCTTAACTTATGGGTCAGTTTTCCAGCTTTTAATTACAAAATTAAAATAAGGGAATCATATATATAATTAGTTACTTCAAATATAAGGACCAAACACTAATCATTACTATCATCACCTATGCTTGCATTTCAAAGGCACTAAAGAACTTTAAAGGAATATTCTAACACTCACTCAAGGGACAAGGGTGCATCACTTTTACATAAATTGCATAGAGGGGAAGTCTATTATATTCCATCCACACATATTATACATTTTTAAATTTTATATCTAGCCCACTATCACCTGTGCAACTTGCATAAGGGTATCCTAGGGCATAATTTCTACACACACACAATAAATACATGTGGTATGAGATGTAGTGCAATACTCAATAGTAATTTTACTCTTTAGGTGACCGTTGGGGTCAATCGACTCAAAATTTTGCATATTTTTTTATTAAATTTGATTTTTTTTGTGGACGTGTAGATTTTTATTCTATTTTACACGTTACATGTACCTTCAATGATAAAAAAGTGAATATCAAGTGACATATAGGATCCAATAGTGAAGCCCTGTGACACATAATAAAATAGTTTCTCAAAGACTTACACGGCCACCAGAGCCCATATCCAATCACTAGTGCATAGGTTCCTCTCGCCCTCCTATGGGTGCCTTTTTCAACATCATTCCTAAATTCTAGAATTTATAGTGAGAATTAATGACACTTTCTACAACTGCTCAACACTTTCACCTACCAAAATCACTTCTTGTTTGCTCGTAAATTAGCTAAGTCTTCATATCTCCCCTTGTTTAGGGTTTTATATTTTACATGCTTGTTTTCTTATGTCTATATTTTATATTATCCTTTTTACATCAGTTATTATAGTAATTACTCGAAATATTGATTTAATTCAAATTAAATTAAATCACTTAGACCTTGTACTTTAGAAACCAACAGTTGCATAACTTATTCACAAACCTTCAAAAATTCCCTAAAATTTCCAAAATCACCTCAAATATGTTATAGACTCTTCAAAACCACTCCTAGATGATTTTGGTCCTTTCCTTCAATCCCAAAGGATGCATACTAGTCATGAAATAACTGAAAAATTACCTTTTTAGGCTTGTCGAGACTTCGCCACCGAAAGCATTTTATTAAAAGAATCGAATGAATTTATCACCTTGTTTCAAACACTTATTGAAATTTTTACAACACATATGAGGGCCTGTAAGGTTAATATAGGCATGAAACAGAGGGAATATTGGTTCGAAGAGGTGTTCAGGGAGGTTTCATGAGTAAATTTTGGCACTAGGGTTAAGTTGTCATGTTTCAAGTTTGAATTTTTCCCTTACAAAAACACATGAAAACAATTGGCTCTAGCTTGGGGATTTTTTTCAGATCGATAAAAATGAGGATAGAGCAAATAGGAATCCCAAAATATCAAGTCATTATGTGGACCAATGTCTTTTCCATTGGTCTTATGGATTCATTTCTTCCAACAAAACACACAAACAAATACACAATGATAAGGAAACACAACAAAAGTAGGAAACAACACACAAAAGAAAAGGAAACTATATTACAGGGGAGATAATTATAGAGGTTGGGAAAGAATGTACACATACTAAAAAATGGGTTGAGATAAATACACACCATCATGGAACAACATATTGAAATCGTTCTTCCAAATCTTGAAGACCCTTATCCGATCTTGTCATTCACTCATGATGGCTCTGCACAATTTGAGAAGAAGGAGATATACCAAGATTCCATCTTCATACTTCTATTCCACTAAAAATACCCCCGCATTTAATGAACACTTTGTTACCGCTTGGAATCATTGCTTCTTGTAGCCCCATCATGATGTTTTGTGAAAATGAGAAGCCAATCCTCTATGTTTTCAAAAGTGGAAGCATTCTATTTATTATTGAAATGTTCATCATCCTTGACTGGCAACATGAAATTATTATATGAATCATTTGAGGCACTTGGAAGAAGTGAGAAAAAACTAATTCTCTTCCCATTCAATAGATTTTTGGAAACTTTCACTTTGTTGTTGAGGACAATAACTTTTAGGAATGGAGGCCACTATAGACACTAAATCACACATTTTGGGTACATTTATAGTTTCTAACCATATACTTGCATTCATATGATTCCCAAGTGAGAAAAGTACTAATTGACCACTGTGTTTGGCCTATTTTCTTTCTTTCTTGTTTCCTTCTTGGCCTTACATACCCTATTTCCTAGTTTGAATTTCAATACTTCAACTTTTTTAGTCCAGATACGGTGCCTAGCTAGGATGCCAACACCTGTGCACCCTCATCCCCTCTAGGTGCCCCCCAACCTATCTCGTATTTTTCTTGCCCCTTTTTGTCCTCTTCTAGCTTTTGGGCATCTTTTTTTTTTTGTATGGGTCGATATTTTAGTGGTTAGCTATAAAATTCAAATAAGAGAATCATATAAATACAATATTATGTGATTAATAAAGGACCAAGCTCTAAGCATTTACTAACATCACCTTAGGTTGCATCCAAAGGCATTCTAGAGCCTCAAATAATTCATCTAACACTCACTCAAGGGATAAGGGACTACATTCTCCTACATACACGCATAGGAGGGAAAGTTCATTTTTCATCCACATATTTACTTACATTTATGCATCTAGCTACTTGTTTGCTATTCAAGTGCGTCTAACACAAGAGCTTCCTAGGGTATGATTATACCCACAAACACACATACATAGAACTACATGGATTATGAGATTTAGTGCGAGTGCTCGGTTGTAAGTTCACTCTGTCACTCCCCATTCGCATCTTTTTTATTTTTAGGATTTGATTTATTTTGGGGTTTTGTAGGAGATCATTTATTTTGTAGGTTACAGTGAATATTACTTGCTTAATGTGACATACATGCGATTAATAGTGAAGGGAAGTGACATAGAAGTGACACAACAAAAATTAGTTTCGAGGTTCCGAGAAGTCACGGTACCTGAACACCTAGGTGCCCTTGACCTAGTCTACGTGCCCTAGTTCTAGCATTCCGGATAGTCATACATTTTTCTAGGCTTGATTGTGACATTCGCACTTCTATTTCATCATTTTTCAAACTCTGTACACTTTGGGATTTATTGCAAATCATCCAAGTCTTCTTCCCTCCCTCTTGCACTTAGGTTTTTACATTTATATTATTTATTAATTAGGTGATATTTACACTTCATTGCCTATTTATTTGTTGTGACATTGCAATATATGGTTTAACATTAAGTTAAATTTTGTTAAATCAGCCTCATTAATGGTATAAAGGTATTCATCATCCTCGAGTGAATGTTGCAAAGATGGAAACATGTTTGAAGACAAGGTGGATATTTGGGAATGGTGAAAGAAAGATGATTCCACATATGTTGTCATACCATGTTAAGTCTATATTGGATTAATAGATACTTTTCCTGACTGTATGTGAAATTATGATTTCTTATCATGATTGACTTGATTAAATTATAGTTTAAACAATATGTTTAATTGTTTAATCATGTTAATTTCATTATTTAGAAGGTTTATAATGATGGCTTGATTTTATCTTGTAAGATTGCTTTTTCATCGATCTTATACTTATGTACTTATTTACATTTTTGCAATGTGTAGTTAATTGATTTTATGATCTTGGTATGGTTGACTAAATTTGTGAAGACCCTTGTTGGAAAACAAAGGTATAGTCAATAATTAGGTCATAGACCCAGGCTTCTATTTAAAATGTTATTTTAAAATCCATCAATCGAAATTCATACTAATGTCGACTCGTTGGAAAAACACTTATAAATATTGTCTTATCGACAAAGAAATATACATACATTCATATATATGTGTGTGTGTGTGTACGTATACACAAGATTTCACACACACACACACACACACACACACACATGAGGTATGAACAATTTGTACAACAAAATATCTTCTCCTTCTTAATCCACTCATCGCTATTACATAGGCTATTAGATAGCCATAAAAACAAAACTAAGCCTCCTACAATATAGGGAGGAGAATATTGATTTTCCGTGAATAGTTTTACGAGTGTAACAATATAACCAAGAATATAAGTACATAATATTGTTTATAACAATATTACTATTAACTAACCACCCAAACTATAATGTAAATATTAATATCCTAACATTCCCCCCTTAATGTTTACATGGTAGTAAAGGAACTTTCACACTTCCTCTGAAGTATGTCGCCCATGCTTGCTCATGATATTGGTACAACACTCAAACTGAAGGTAGAAGAAGGAACACATCAACTTCTTATCAACCATGTACTGTCGGGAACACATCTGACCGATGAGGATGGGAACATGCTCAAGAATCATTTGCTTATCAACCAGTCACTCTAGGGAACACATCCGACTTAACAGTGTGAGAACTCAAGTAGAAACACATGAAAAACCTTCAATGGTTTTCCAAAGGATAATCACAAACCTAGGTATGAGAAAGAATATATTTGATTGTTCAACCTCATCAAGACTCATGATGTTGCATTTCATTGTGATATTTGTTCTTTACTATGTTTTTGCGTAGGGGAATTATGTAGGAATACCCGCATATACATGTGAACATGAATGGACATCTGTTCTTATTTTTCACACCAAAGCTGAAAATCACACCAAATTGAAATGTTGAAATCAAACACACTGCATGTTAAAACAAGGCACACCACTCACACATGTGTCACCAAATCGGCCTCCGTGCTTCCCGTCATTGGTGATGATGATGAGAGGTCGTTGGTTGTCCTCCGCCTCTCGGTGCCTCCATCCTCCAAAGAATGTGCTACTAACTTAGTTGGATAAATCTATGATGCTCAACTGTTTCCACATTGTTTATTATACAGTATCCCTCCCGCAATGTGAAACAACTTAATTTTTGGACGTCGGGTAACACCAAAAAATGCGTCTGCGAGGTAATTTTTTTTTATTTTTACAATTTTCAACACTTGACTTGGTTTTGATTTTGACTGACCCTTGATATTATCAAATATATCATGACATATAATAATGACTTTGACTAGACCAATAAAGAAAAGTAACATTATAAATTGACCTTTATGACATACCATTACTAAAGATGACCAAACTACTCTAACTAATAACAAACATTTTAAATGACTCATTTAATAAATATAGCTTTTCGCTATTTGACATCACTACAATATTGACACAAATAATAAAATTGACAAACTTATTAAAAGAGAACTTATTGAATATCTGAAACTATATAAACTAAAACCTAGACACATAAATGACTATATTATTTTGACTCTTTACTCCACATAAACCAAATTGACCATGAATTTTACTTTATATCAAGACCTATAATACAAACTTACAAACTCTAATTTAAAACAAAATTGCTAACCGTAATGGTGGACAAACTTTGTGACGGAAGAGTAAATATAGTCGATGAAGATCTAAGAACAATCATGTCATGAGGAAGAACGACTATACTATGGGTGGAAAATACTACAAAGTTTGATTTGATGTTAATGCAATGCTGGAGTTGGTACATGAAGCCTTCAATGCAACTACAATTAGGAATGAATAATGCCACCAATTAATATTTCCATGCTGCAAATTTCGTCACCCTCTGCAGACTGGATGAAAGGCATTGGACTTCTATTTGCACAATACTAAAGTATGAATGTCTCTTGATCATAGAACATGCTCAAAGGACGTACTGTCTTGTGAGGGATGTATCCAAACGTGGTTTTCGATCAATCTACTACGCCAGTGGTGAATAATCCCAATAAATTTTGATATAACAAAAAATCACAGCCAACTATATTTAGCTTTGTAAGATAGGGAATGATCGGCATAATAGAAGGATTTCATACAATGCACAATAATAAATGTGAGGTGCATGCGCAGATGGAATCCAAAGCTTTCTTGTTCTTTGAATAAAAATCCGATACCAAAAACTTCCACCTGTAACTTGTTTGAGGAGATCTGAGTCAAAAACCAATGCTTAGAAATCTCTCTAATGGATTGATAGCAAAGAGTTTCCAAGAAAATGCAAGTGCACAAATATAGTGACTATAAAATCTCCGCAAAGGCCAAATGACTATTCTAAACACATTGACTATTACAGATCAAGGGTGATCAATTCAGGTATGACGTATATACTGAAAAAGAAGCATAATACTGGAAATACTCAAATAACTAATTACTATAACCTAAACTCAGAAAATTCTACAAACTCGTCACTCAAAATATTTTCTCCATCAAAAGGGGAAACCCAAAAACATTGTACAGCTCTGCCCCGGATTGACACTCTACAAAATCATATCGTTATTGATCTGATACCAAATATGAGGTATGAACAATTTGTACAACAAAAGTATTGTCTTCTTCTCAATCCACTGTTGCTATTACATAGGCTATTATATAGCCATAAAAACAAAACTAAACCTCCTACAAAATAGGGAGGAGAATAATGATTTACCCATGAATAGTTTTACGGGTGTAACAATATAATCAAGAATCTAAGTACTAATATTGTTTATAACAATATTACTATTAACTAACCATCCAAACTATAATGTAAATATTAATATCCTAACAATATATAGACATATAGATGTATGTAGATATAGACATATATAAATGTTATTATTTTTATTATGATATAGAACTTAATAAGGTCGAGCCAAATTAATTATGGTAATGTAATGTAATATTTGTGAGGGGTGGGTCAACATCCCAACTGAGCCCCACTCAAGCTCGTATTGAGTTGTTTGCTTGTTTGCCACCCGAGCAACCTTTAAAATGGGAAAGGCCACCTTGGCCAATATGATAGCAAGTGGAAGTATAGGGTTTTGTTTTGGTGGATCCCTGACCATTGGATAGTAGATAACTGTCTGAATGGATGAAAAATATTAAAATCTAGATGGAGGAAACGCTAAATTTGGTGGACGGTGGATTGGTAGGGAATTTTTGAGGATTTGGAAAGAATTTGGGACATTTTCTTTAAATGAATTAAATGAAGATCCGTAGCCTCGGGAGAAGCGGGAAGGTTCTCAAGGAAGCTACTGCCAAGATAAGTGGTTATTTGGTGTTTCATTTTTTTATGTCAGTATTTTTAGCTCACCATGTAATCTCTACATTCAAAATTTATCATGGTGATTTTTGGGGCAATCTGTTGAGACTATTCATGTAAACATTAACTCCAGTTGGTTTCTAAGGGAATATATATACGAGATATGGATTTTATTAAGCTCCTGTTTCGAATTGAAGTTATTCTTCTATTTGGTTTTTCATGTGAGATTTGGAATATTCTTTGGGAAGAGGAGAAAGTGGGTTTAGTATTCTGCAAACATTTATAGGCATGAGATTGTCTCTTGCTCATGTTTATCATTTATATCATTAAGATATTTAAATTTTTGTATGGAGATTTTTTTTAGTTTTTGTGCAATCGTTTCTTCATAAAAATGGTTGGTTTATGGGTAGAATGAAGTTGAATGCCATGGTTGGATGCTCATTTGGTTATGCATAGTTGTTTGAATATATATACTTATATGTGTATATTATTTAAACCCGTGATGAGTTGAATTATATATTGGTGCGTTTATTTTAAGGCCACGTTATTTGTGAATGCGTACTGGTTATATTACTTTTTGTGTATGTTTTTCCTTACAAAAATTTGTGGGCATTGTATATATGGTTGGATATTTGTATACTCGTATTTTTTTTACCTTTGTTTTGTTGGGTTGTTTTCGTGCCTAGTACAGGTTGTATAAATTGACTTTGTGGATATTATTTTTGAGCTCAAGCTCTTATATCTATAGTTGAAAATTACTTTTACTTGTTCACTATTTTAGATATAAATATAATAGGGGTACGAGAATACCCAATTCAGACTTTGGTCAGATTCTGGTGGTAACAATGTGGTTTTAGGTCTCTTTAAAGGATTTTTATCTTCTACTCAAAGAGCTAAATTGAGTATGATCTTGACTATGAAGTCGTATTAGGTGGATTTCCTGTAGCTAGTTATTACATGGATGAAATGTAATATTATGGTGTGCTCCTGTATGGAAATTATTTGTCTTACTCCTATCCATAGCATTGCAAATTTTGATTTTCGAATGGTAGCTATAGGTTTTAGATTTGACTTAGTCACCTACTAGTTTTGGGTCTGTGTTTATTTTTATCAATGGGGACCAAGTTGTTTTCTTAGTTCGATGGGTTCTATGGTCAGTTCGACCATTCAATTTATTTATGAATTCTATTATAACACTTCGTGGTTGACGCAAACTATGTTTTGATTATTTCATCGTGATAGTTTAAGGTATTTGAGTGGTATTCAATATAACTATTTAATAACTATTATTATACAAAAATAGTGCATAAATCTTACTTCTTTGAGAAGGAATAATGTATTTTGATAAGTAAATATTATTCGATAAGGTTATGGTTTGATGATATTAAGGTATTGTGTTTGGATATTTTAATTATTATCTTTATCGAATTAAGACTCTTAATATTATTATTAAGATGTGACTTGAGTGATATAATATACTTTACTTTTAATAATCAATTATATGAACATGGAATGAAGTTGTGTGGTTTTATGATTACTCTTGACTCTCGTAATATTAATATACGATGATGTAGAAACATGAATGAATGTTTAAGTATAAAGTTTAATACTTGCTTAATGTTTTTAAATAACCTTGTTTGGGTATAAATGACATAGTTGATATGTTTTGGAATTTAATATTCATACTTTTGATCTATTAGTAATCTGAAATTTATTCTTTTATGATTTTGAGTTGAAAATCATATGTTTCTTTTATGGATTATGAAAGAAAGGAAAAAGGATAAAAAGGGAAAATGATAAGTTGTTATCTTAAATGAATTTTTAGATTATGTTGTTTAGTTGAATTATGTTCATTGAAATATTTCAAAGTGTTATAAATTGTAAAGATAAGATGGTTGAATTTTTCATGCCAATAGTTTTTTCAAACTGATGGTTTCCTAACATTTTTATAGATGGAAAATTTAGATCTTATCTGGTGGATGATTTGTAAATGGCTATGTTGAATTTTTATTGTTATGATTAAAAGATGTATTCATTACTTAATGGTAAAAAGAAAGCTTGTGCTTTGCTGAATAAATTTTGAAAGGCATTATGGCCTCTGAGATTTTGTATCATTTTGGAAAAGGAAATAAAATTTTATATTCAAGTTTTGAATATTGTTGTAATAAAGATCATGGATACTTATATCAATTATTCATTTTGTGTATCTGTTAGGATATAATTGTGATTGAATTAATCAATCTGATTTCATAAGATAGGTATTATCATAAGATGAATAATGAACAATGTTTGATTAATACCCTTATGTGTAATAGCTTTAAATATATAGAATGAACTAAAGCTATATATAAGGATATGAGATATAATCTATTAAAATAAATGAATGTGGTTTATTATTTTATAGTTGTATGATTGGACTCTTGTATGATGATAAATTATTGACCATTTATTATTTAGTCCATAAGTATGTAAACTTTATGATTATGAATGATTTGTATTACATTCAGTTGATGAGTTCAATTATTTTGTACTTAAGAAATTAAAATGACAATGTCGTAACTTAAATAAATTAGGGACTGCGTTAATAATGCAGTTTATTGCCCTAATTATATTAAGATGCTTAATGAATGTACATAAAAAAAACTTATGGAAATTGATTACGATAATTATCAAAACTAAGTTATGGACCTTAGGATCGAATAATTATTGCGATGAAATATCATTGTGTTATGAAATATAAACATGTCATAAAACTAATTCAATGAGGTGAATAAGTTATGAAAAACCTAATACATGGTACTCAGCAGCCAACTTTGGATGGTTGTTGTAGTGTGGTGTTCATCGAATGACACGAGGTCATTCAATGAATACTTCCATACAACAAGTTATCCTAAGTTGTCCCTCGAGCTCCATTTATTATGCATGTCATAATCAATAAGGAATTGAGTTATGCTAAGATGTAGAGGTTTTCTATCTAGTTTGATCTAGTTACCTTTGTACCAACTTATGTTGGCTATGGGGAAGAAATTGATGCATGATGACACAAGTCATTATGTGAGCTCTTTCTCTCCCATAGAAACCTAAGTTGGCATAGTCATGCTTCGTTTCATTAATGGATGAACAAGTTTTGTATCATGTGTGTAACTTGAATTTGATTAACTTAAACAATTGATTCAATTATGATAATAAACCAAGTGACATGGTGATGGGACATGTTTTGGAGATGAATGTGCAATCTAGAAATAGAGCATGCAATGCATGACTCATAAACTTTGGCCGAAGTAGTGTATGTCATTACACTTTCAAGTTCACCTAGTTCTAACTAAAGTGTGAGATGTTGGATGGGATTTGATTGAATTGAACCCCATAGGTAGACACTTAGAGAAACACTTGTAAAATCAATTCCGAGAAGGAACTAAAGGGTATACTTTGTATACTAACTTGAAAGAGTATCTTTATGGGGATCATTGAATCTAGTTGACCCATAAATATGCACATTTATTGATTTGTTATCTAAAGAATTATAATTATAAGTTGTTGGATTTAAATGTTAGTTTGTACATTTAAATCATTGAAGGCATATGTTTAATTTGGGAAGTTAAAAAAAATCCCATAATTATGATGTTTGGAAAGTGGTTGTTACATTTTGGTATCAGAGTTGAAGGTTGCAGCTCTTGGACCTATTGAGTCCTTACACTAACACAAACTTAAATTATTTTCTAATAAAAAACATGGTTAGAACAAGGGAAACATTGTGAATAACCAACAACTACGAATGATGAAGTTTTCACACAATGCATAAAGTTGGATGAGATTCTAGCCCTTCAGGACATGAGAAATAGGATGGTTTTTTGGAACAAGAAAATCCTAGGAAACATTAGTGATCATGAAAGTGATGGTGAAGAATCATCACATGAGCATCTGAATGCTAAAAAAAATGATGTTGCAGATCCTAATCCAAAAATAACAATGTTGTTAATGAAAATGCTAATGCAAATATGAATGTTAATGAAGTTAACCCACCTGAGAACAAGAGGGCATGTTTGGAAGCTGAAATTATCAAATGATATCAAGAGGATCATCCCACCAAAGTTTGATGGTACCACCTTGGGTGATGGAGATGAGAATTGGCTTAGCAAAATGGAGAAGTACTTTGCAATAAGGAACTTCTCAAAAGAAACTAAGGTAGTTTGGGGAGCCTATCATCTCTCCTAATGAGGCATCCTCATGGTGGGACAAGCTAGGAAGGTTGAACTGGAAGTGGATGAAGAAAATTTGACTTGGGATCAGTTTAAGTCATACTTTAGACAATGTTGGTTACCCCAACTTTATTATGATTAGAAGATGTCTGAATTTTAGACATTAACACAAGGAAAAATGATAGTGACTGAGTATTGGGAGAAGTTTATAAAACTTCTCAAGTACGTACCTCAAGTATCAAATGGATGAAAAATTCCGTATTAGGAAATTTATCATGGGGTTAAACCCTAGTGATAGGAGGTGAAGTTGATGTCCATGGGCCATCAACTATGGAAGTTGTCTTGAGAAGGCAAATAGAGATAAGAAACAAAAAATTTACAAGCTATTTTACACACAAGAGAGGAAAAGAAAAATAAGGTTGTTAGTGCACCATCACCATTAAGCACCTAAAAAGGTTCTTGGAAGAATTTTAATAGTAAAAATAGAAATAATAATGGAAATGGAAAAGAAAAATACAAATTAAGACTTGTAAATAAAAAAAAGAATGGGAAAAATACAACCAACAATGAAAATAAATATGAAAAGAAAGGACCATTTGGGGTTGTTATATCTGTGGTCTAGATCATTATGCTAATAATTTCCTCAAAAGGAAGAAATATGGAAACCAACAACATCATATTCATGTTGCAATGACAAAAAACAAGCTAAAACAAGCTACACCAATGAAGTTATAGGTAAGTTGTATGGATTACTTGTAACCATTTTATTTGATATTGGTGCTACTGAATGTTTTATTTCAACAAAATTTACATCTAAACTTAAAAGAAAAGTTGGTTTTATGAAATAATCATGGACTATTCAATATGGGAACAATGTTGTCCACACTATTAAACAATTCCTATTTGGTGCAACTCTTGAATTACCAAGATTTACCACTAAAGTTGACCTATATTTAGCTCCCTCTAGGCTCATATGACATAGTCATAGGTATAAATTAGTTAGCTCAACATAAGGAAAATAGTAGACTTCCTAGAAAAGTGAATAAAGTGCCTTGATGACCTGTAAAAATAACAAAAATTTAGGGAGTAAAAAGAGGTTTTTCAGTTTGAAAAATCATACAATGCACTTAAGAAATATAAGAACAAAGGTTGTGTGTTATATGTTGTAAAAATGTAGATTTGGGTGAATAAGGTAAGATTTTTTGTGGAAAACACCCATTGTTACATGAGTAAAATGATGTATTTCCCAAATAACTACTGGTCTTCCCCTAAAAGAGAGTTTGATTTCACAATAGACATCAAACCAAGAACTGAACCAATTTCTAAGGCTCCCTATAGAATGAAAACAATAGAACTTGTTGAGCTGAAAGCACAACTTCATGAAATTTTATCAAAAGGTTTGATCAGACCGAGTGTCTCTCCTTGGGGTGCACTGATCATATTTGTAAAGAAGAAGGATGGAACACTTAGGATTTGCATTGATTATCAAATGCTTAATAAAGCCACAATAAAAAATAGGTATCCTCTCCCAAGAATTGATGATCTCTTTGATCGATGATGTGGAGCATCATTTATTCTAAGATTGATCTTTGATCAGGATACCATCAATTGAGAATAAAAGAGGAAGATATTCACAAGACTACTTTTAGAACAAGGTATGGACACTATGAATTCACCGTGTTACCTTTCGGGCTTACCAATGCTCCAACAACTTTTATGAATTGATGAATAATATCTTTCAAGCATACTTGGACAAGTTTGTACTAGTATTCTTGGATGATATTCTCATTTATTCAAAAATCATTGAAGAGCATAATGAACATCTTATAATTTTCTTAGATGTGTTAAGGAAGAGAAATTATATGGTAAACTTTCTAAGTGTTCATTTTATCAAAACAAAGTGCAATATCTTGGACATATCATTAATAAGGATGGAATTTTGTAGATCCATAAAAAATTACTATGATAATAGAATGGCCAACACCTAAAAATGTACATGAAGTGAGAAGCTTCATGGGATTGGTTAGATATTATAGAAAATTTGTAAAGGATTTCTCAAGAGTTTATAGCTCCAATTACCACGTTGCAAAAGAAAGAAAAGAAATTTGTGGTCTAAAAAGTGTGAAAATATTTTAATTTTCTAAAAGAAAAATTAACTTCACACCTGTATTAAAAGTTTTGGATCCTAATGGGAACTTTACAGTAGTAACAAATGCCTCTGGTGAAGGCTTAGGTGGTATTTTTCTACAAAATGATCATGTAATCACTTATGAAAGTAGAAAGCTCAAGGTGCATGAGCTAAATTATGCTCCCCATGACTTAGAGCTTGTTTCCATTGTGCATGCATTGCAAGTTTGGAGACATTACCTTTTGGGAAATCCCTTTGAACTAAAAATAGATCATCTCGGGTTGAAATACATCTTCACACAACCAAACTTAAATGCAAGGAAAGTGAAGATGGTTAGATTTTTTATCACAATATGACTTTGATATCAGCTATATAAAGGGTAAGGAAAATAGAGTGGTAGATGCATTAAGTCGTAGGAAGCATATTTCACCCTTGTCACTTTGAGAACCCAATTCAAGGATGATGTTAAGAAAGCAATGTTGTTGATTCTTATTATCAACAAGTTAAAACAGTGCTTGCTTATTACAAATCCTAATGATAGAGATACAAAGGATTTAGATTTGACAATGAAGGAGTCCTTAGATTTGAAAATTGAGTTTACGTACCTTCATAAAATGAACTAAGGACAAAAGTGATAAAGGAATTTCATGATGCTCCTTATTTTGGACATCTGGAGTGACTAAGATGCTTGTTGATGTAAAACAATAGTATTTTTAGAAAGGGATGAAGAAGGATATAGTGAACTATGTATCACATTGCTTGGAATGTTAATGAGTTAAGGTTGAACATTTGCATCCAAAGGTTTTTGTACCCTCATAGCATTCCACACTATAAATGGTAGGTAATCAATATGGATTTCATGCAAGGACTACCTATGTCAAGGAATAAACATGATGTAATTTTTGGTTGTAGTTGAAAAGTTAACAAAAGTGGCTCATTTCATACTAGGGAATCTAAAAGATGATTCACCTATGCTTGCAAAAAGGTTCGTGCATGATATTTTCAGATTGCATGGTGTACTTGAATTGATAATTTCAGATAGAGATCCTAGGATGACTTCTCATTTTTGGAAAACCTTGAATACCACTTTAGGAACAAAGTTGAATTTCAGTTCTACGTACCATCTAGAAACAGATGGAAAATGAAAGGTAAATCAAGTGATGGAAGACATGCTCAAAATGTACTGCATGGATCAATAGTACAAATGGGAAGAATACCTTCCATTGGTTGAGTTTTCCTATAATAACACTTATCACTCCTCACTGAAAATGGATCCTTTTGAGGCCTTGTATGGACGTAAGTGTAGAACACATGTCATTTGGGACAATGTGGAAGATAGAGAAGTTATAGGACCTGAAATGTTGACTGAAATGGAACAACAAGTTAAACTCATTCGAGAATGATTGAAAAGAGGTTGTTGAAAAAGAAAAAGCTACGTTGATTTAAAGAGAGTTGATAGAAAATTTGAACAAGGAGATAAAGTTTCTTAAGGGTTAAGCCTAAGAAAAGTTCAATTTCATTTGGAAAGGCAGCCAAAAATTGTCACCTCACTATGTTGGACC